>CM062817.1:1298478199-1299078199 GCA_031772625.1 Pinus tabuliformis
GGTGGCTCTAGTAACCTCCTGAGATCTACCTGTGATTTATTTACTGATTATCACTTGTTCGGCCTAAATCCCTGAACTGTGCTGCAAATTGTGATCGAGAACTGGATCAAAGTCTCGCACTGTACCATCGCACCCTCTCTTCAAGGATATCAGTATGCATCGCACTTCCCATGTGCTGTAGGTGGGATGCATACTGGAATCCCTATGTAATAGGTGCGCTGATCAGAAAAGGCTAATTTTACCTCCAGACTTTGGTTTTTCTTCACTCTTTTCAGCTCTATTCAGGAGTTTTGTTGTCTACAGTCAGTATACCTCTATTGGAAACCCCCCTTCCTTGCCATTATTCTGCATCCATTGTGCAAAGAAGTGTAAATGTTTTTATGTATTGTGAGCCATTTTCAGTTCTCTTTTACAAAGAAGTAGCGTAATTGAACTGTCGTTTCTTGATTTGGAAGTGTCGCAAGTGTCGTTTTCAGTCATAGAAGAGAATCTGATTGTTCTTGATAGTCGATTACACTGTTACTCTTGTATTTGATTTGAATTAGTAGTTTTTCAAGTGTTGAAAGCAAGTTTTCAATTCCAAATCGCAAAGTGTCGTCATTTTCTTCATTTTGTCTTGAAAAGAAGCTTGTTAGTAATGTCGCTTTGAAAAATAATTCAGATTTTCGCTTAGCTTTCTTTTTATCATTCACACATTAAGAAGGCTGAAAACAAATACATGCATGTGCATTTGCATTTAGGCTATTTGTTGGTTTGATTTAGGACAGTGCATATAGTGTGTGCTCTCTGCTCTATGTTGAAATAATATCATCTCTCTTTCTTTAGTAGCTAGGATTTTCATTGCAAAAATAAGATTAAACGATTGTTTATCATCTTAGATTTCATTTTAGGAATTGTATATCTACATCACGTGGTGAACCTGAAAGGAAAATTTCTTAAGCAAGATCAACTGTAAAATAAATTTAATGAATCTAAAAATTCTTTGGAACCTAATGCACAACATTTAGAAGTCTAGGCTAGAGATGTATTCCGGCGTTGTAAAGCTTGGTAACTGTTGTTTTCATTGTTGGTTGGGTGATTCCTCTATGGAGTATATATTGGGAGACCACAATAGGCTATATCCTTTATCCATAGGAAGTCGTGTCTGCCGCCCTATCGATCGCAATGCACTGAACACAACATTCGGGAAGATTGACTGCCGTATCGTAAAAAGTATTCTGTAGTTTTGCGATTGGTTTGGTAATCCCTCTGTCTAGATTTCCAGAGTAGTCTCTTTCATTCCTTTTCAGACTCATTAAAGGAAAAGGTCCATCTGAGCACTTGTCACTTCAAGCTCATTAAAAATCGAAGGCGACTAGAGTCATCTTTTTTTTTTTCTCGACTCTTAAAAATTGAAAAAACAAGTTGTGTCAAAGCGTCTAAAATTTATTTTAATCGGAATAAACATCACCTTTCCTACGTTGGTCTTAGGTTGAGGAAAATGGAGTCCACAAACCAAGGATTTCCCCTTGGGGGAAATCCTAGTCCTTTCTCCTCTTGGGGAGATGTTGGTGCACCCCATATGGCCACATTGTCGCTTCCAGGATTGACAATCGGCCTTCCCGTATGGCTCTTCTCGACCTCTGTCATTCAGAACACCGTGATTCCTGAACAATCAAGTAAGTAGCTAGACGATACCAAAGCTACCCCCCGACCTTATACTTCCTCCGATTCTCCCTCTCCTCCTTCCTCTTCGCTTGATGGAGCTGGTAAAGCCCAAAGTCAAGTAACTAAGAAGAAGAAGGAGAAGAAGAAGAAAGAGAAGAAGAAGAAGGGGCCAAAGACGACAGGGGGAAACCAGGCATCATCTAGTGAAAATCCACACACTGCACTGTCGAAGCCTAAATCTCCATATGTCATTTGCAAAGGAGATCACTATCATCGAGATTGTCCCTGCATCCCTCGGATCTTAAGGGACTGGTCTCCTCGTTTGCACAATCCGGTGTCAACAACCTCTGATGATCATGTTGAAAGCACACCGTCAACTAGTGAAAGTGAAATGTCAGGACAGAAAAGGAAAAGTAAATTCCCTTGTAAACTGTGTGAAGGCGATCACACCGTCCATCGTTGTCCCTTCCTAGACGAAGCTAAAAGAGTTTTGGACGACCGTCCGGTCTCACCGTTACGGCTTCCTCCTGGATATAAGAAACTCTTGCCAAGTCCATCACTAGTTGAAAATCTGACTGACACACCATTGTGGTCGATCGAAGCGTCTATCATTGAAGATAAACCATCTGAATCCACACCAGATGAAAGTCAAAAGGTTGAGGCAGCAGTTGACCCAGTGTTGCCTTCAGAAGGTCCATCTTCAGATCATACAGTCACCGGAGAGAACAAGAACGATACCGTTCAAATTCTCTTCGTAAACACAGACTCCGATGAACATGGGGGCAATCTACCCGTTCCTTTACCGCAGGAAGGAAATTCGTCAGAGTCATATCCAGCCATCTATTCGGTCCCACCTCCAAGCAACCTAGTTGTTTCCTTCGATTGGAATCTACTAGGCAGACCCCATTTACTGGTTAGTGTACCATTTCGAATCATTGCTCAAATATATAGAATGGTCATGGCCGGTACCATCATAGATGAAGGGGCTTTTGTGAGTATCCTTTCCTCAACTGCTTGGAAAGCGCTTGGTTCGCCATCGCTTTTGCCTGAGATGAGAAATCTAACAGGCTTTGACAAAGGAACCAGTGGACCGTTAGGGATCCTTCCCAATGTGCCGATAACATTGAGAAGGAAAACCGTTCACATGAACATAATGGTAGTCCAAGGACCCCTGAATTATAATCTACTCCTTGGACGTGACTATATTTATTGCATGGGAGCCATTGTCTCCTCACTCTTTAGAGTAATGTGTTTTCCGCATGAAGGAAGAGTGGTCAAGCTCATAGACCAACTTTCATTCCCTGGCTCACACATACAAATAGTCAAATACCATCCCTGAATGGTCTTTTCACACAAGGAATGTCTCATCAATCCCTAGTCCGTCCACCTGATGAGCGCGAGTGATTCGGGAGGACATGACTGAAACCCAGGGGGCATGCACCCTGGTCTGTTTCGGCAGGAAAACCTTGGGCATAGGGTAGGTTTCCGTGAAGGATATATGAATGGTTTATGAGATTAGACTGGAATAAGATTCCTTCGTCAAAGTTATGTGAGTGGATCCAGTTGCGCTACTCACCTTTGTTTATTTCGGTAGACATCGCCGAGGAAGTGTTTTGTCCGCAGTGCGGATAGAACAATCTTTGGTAACCTGGAAATTTTTCGCTATACCTGGGGGCATGCAAACCTTTTGGCATGCAAGTGAAGAGCAACCATTTTTTTTTTTAATTTGTAGGTCCTCTAACCCTTTAAACTCGTAGGATTGGTCATTTCCTAACTTGCATAAAGAAAGGATTTGGGGTAAAGCTTTGTAAGGTGCAAGCTCCATAAAAAATGGCATCTTAGATGAGACATCCTTATTATACGACTGGATCGAGCAGTTTTTATGTGGAGTTCAAGCTCGTTAAAAAATAAACATAAGCAGTGAGCAAATGTTTTCCCCAGAGTTTAAGCTCATTCATTAAAAAATGAACCAATTTCCGGTAAATAACCATCGTGAATGCATTATCATCAACCTTTGAAGCCTTGGTCGTGTTCTCATCATCACCTCCACTCTGTATTGGCCGATCATTCACCTCCATTTGATTGTTTACCCTTTTTGAGGAACAACTGTGAAGAGTGATCCTGTTAGCCATCCTTGTGACACTGCCGTGATTGGAAAATTCCAAACCTTACTTGGAATTAGCTGCTACCCGAATTTATCACTCGTTCCTCGAAAAACGAGTCTCCTTTAAGCTCTTTTCATCTGACTCGTAAAATATGAAAAGATTGCCGAGTAATTGGCCTCTCTAGCTTGTTAAAGTAACCAGAAGTGCTATCCCTCCTTTAGATTTTAATCTTTTTGGACCTGAGGGATTATTACACAAAAAGATGGAGCGCTTGTTTTGTTCGGCTCGTTAAAATTACCGAAAATTCATCCCTTTTGTATTATTTTATACTTTTTAGGACTTAAGGGATTATATGACGAAAAAGGATTGTTGGAGTTTTCTTTACATCCCTTTCAGACTCTCTAAAATTGAAAAGGACCGAGTTATCTTTGTCATTAAACTCGTTAAAACCGAATAGCGACAAACTTGTCCATACCAATGAGAACGAGTTTCACTATCGCTATGCTCGTTAAAACATAGCGATGGGTTTGCCCGAAGGGAAAATTATAGAACAAGCATATGTTATCCTCCTCAAGCTTGACAAAAATAAAGAGGTAATGATCAGCAATGACTGGGGAAAATTTGGGAAGAAAACTTGAAGAAACTTTATTGGTAGCAAGTCGCTCTTGAACATGACACTTTCACTCTGCATCCGAGTCGGGTTGGGCTGTTCCGTTCACTGGTCATATCACCATTGGTCCATCACACCATCCACATTTGGGGTTAACGCTACCAATCCATCATGTCAGTGTCACGATATGTTCAAGAGAAGTCGCTCAGAGAATTCACCTATGTCTCATCCACTGCAATACATTCACGCTCCATTCTTTCATGACCGCCACCCTGAACCTTATATCATCAGATCATTTTCACCTCCAAAATCATTTGCTCTGTTTCGTGTCATAGATGTGGGATTCACTAAGGCCCTCCTATGATTGATCGCTTCTTGTCGACATCAGCTCATTATCTAGGAAGTCGATCTAGGAACAACCCTTTCAGTACTTTGGAGCTTGCATGCCTCAATGGCAAGTTTCTCACTTCCGGCGACAGGTTTACATCAATGGCCTTCGACCGAAAGATTTTGCATGGTGTTCGATGCCAAGTCCCTTATTCACACCACATGAATTGTACTATAGTACCTTGAGGGTCATCATCATTATCGGTGATTCCTCTCGTGCCTGTTAATAGCTTACATCATTGGTTGGTAATCAGGCAATGTCGTTCCATGTTCGACTCCAGAACATCTCTCACATGGATCGACTTGTACTTTGAGTGAAGATTGAACGAGATTGAAGACCCTGGATCTAGTTTCATCCATCCGGGCTACGATATATATTCAGAAAATAAAGACATCAAATGTACATCATTGCTGCACAGATAATCATCCAACCTAAGGGATGATGGCTCTACCAGAATCATCAGTCTGCACACAGAAGATTGTCTGTCTTATGTACATGAAAATGAATTTATAAAGCTGAGCATGGGAATGCCCGCCTCAGCCAGATCATGAAAATACTATGAAGATAATGTATTGTATTGTATCTTATTACAGGTCGCCTTCCAGCTCGAAAAAACTTCGGATCCTCATGATAAAGCATTTCACCCGACATCAAAAGATTAATGACCTCATGCTTTAGGGGCAACTGTTATAGACATTTTTGGGCACTGCAACCCCAATCATAAATGTCCATAAACCAAGTTCCTAAGTCCCTAAAAGTGTTGTTCCAACCCCTAAAATAACAAGGTCAGCTGATTACATCATCTCCCAGAAATTCTCCATGAAAAACTACTCAGAACTGGTCAAAATTGGACCATCTCACCTGCTCCATGGTCAAAGTGCACTGAATCCCACCTAAATGCACACAGGAGGTGCGATGCATACTGAAAAGCCCTTCTATGGGGTGCGATGGGTGAGAGTGGACAAATGGCAGAGTCAATTTGCGAGGTGGAAGATCATGGAATCTTCCAGAAACTTCTCCTGTGACACTTGCCTCTCTGCATTCACCCAGAGATGAGTAAGAGATCATCAATCTCCAAGTGGAATCAAGAACTATTAGAGAGAGGACACTAATCAAATCTCAGAAGCTGACTCACCCCCTTTGCAAACATCTATATATGGATCCCTCATCCCAGAGATCCAGAGGCTGGAATTTTGTATCTTGTAAGGAAGTGCTGCTGGTTTCTTGGTGTAACATCATAGTGTTGGGTGATCTAATCTTTTCATGAGGTGAAGAAGGGCTTTATTGCTGAGAGGATGACGCTGGGTCAGAAAAATTGGTTGTAATCCTCTTTGTTATTCTTGATATTAATAAATCTATTAAAGTTTTTCTCCACATTCTTGTATGATTGATGATATGTGCATTTTTGTGGTCAATATATATCTGGTCCTATATTGTTTATGATAGTAGATCTCTGTTCTTGGATAGTGTTATGCTGCTTTGATTCCACAGGTGCTCTTTGAAGCTGGGTAGACGAGGAAGCGAGTGGAAAAGATCTATCAGAAGGGAGAGGAATCAAGCAAGGAACCAAGCGCAAGACTGAGGTTGGTGTCTTTTATTCCCCTCTTATCTACTTCTCATAAAGGAAAACGAAAGTAGTTTTAGTTCGTTTGTTTCTAAGATAGCTACCAGTCTTAGTGGGACTAGCAGCTCTGCATAGACACTAGATTTCCCGATAACACTTGTACACAAAGGTAAATGAGCATGGACATATTTTGATTGTTTGGTTATATGTTGATGACATGATTTTTACAGGTGATTTTGAGATATATAAATTTAAAGCAGCCATGATGAAAGAATTTGAGATAACTCATGAAATATTTTCTTGGAATAGAAGTTGAGAAATCTGAAAAAGGAATTTTTATTTGTCAAAATAAATATGCCAAATATTTGTTGAAAAGATTCAGGATGGAAAATTGCAAACCTGTCCCTGCACCAGTTGCAACAGGTACAAAGTTAAGATCAACCTCTCAAAATCTGACAACCTCCCATGGCGGAAGAAAAGAAAGATGAGGGGGTAGGAGATCCTTTCAAAATGTTGTTCGAAGAAGCTCTCGAGTGACAGAGGGACGGGATTATGGATAACTTTGGCCAGATCCTTCCACGGTTGCCCACAGGTGATGCATCTTCATCCAGCAGCCACTATGGAGGTGCCACTTCTTTTAAGGTACAAATTAACTTTGATATTCCCATATTCGAAGGCCTGATAGATGCAGATGTCATAGATAAATGGTTAAATCTATTGGAAGGATATTTTTCAGTTCATGACTTTTCCAACTGGGAAAAGATTACATTTCACTTCTCAAAGCTGCCCCACACGTCAAGGACTGGTGGGAAACCTACTGTGAAAAAAAGGATGAGAGTGAACCCTCGTTGTTTTCAGTTGCACCCACTTGGAATTCTTTCCGAGACACCATCAAGGAACAATATTACCTTATCGGGAGCTATGAAGATAAATACATAAAGTGGACCATGCTATGATAGGGAAGGGACCAAGATGTGTCAGAGTTCACAAATACTTTCCATACCCTTCGAATGAAGCTGGGTATCAAGGATATCGAGCGGAATTTGGTGCTCAAGTACAACAGCTGTCTACACAAGTACATCCAGGATGAGATGGAGTTCCTGGACATTTCCTCCCTTGGCACGACGTATCGGTACGATGTAAAGATTGAGCAGAAGTTTAAGAAAAAGAAGCGGGACTTTGGAGCTGCTAATCCAAAGCAAGGAAAAGGCACTCCCAAACCACACAATAAGGGACCAAGCCAAGGCGAGGCTACCCAGGACAACCCACCGAAGCTGCAAGCAAAGAACAACACCACCAAGATGAAGAAGGAACAGGAAATGGTGTGAGTTCCATAAGAGCTCCACTCACAATACAAGTGAGTGTCAGGCCAAGCAGTCATTGATGGCCGAACTGAAGGCTTCTGAATTAGACGCAGGTTCCAAATCTGAATCAGAACCCAATAAGGGGACTGACAAAGTGAAGCAGATCATTGATGCGGAGCCCAGTGTCACCGTGGCCACCAAAAATATCCAAAAAATTGAGCCTGAAGATCTAGAGGAGGGGGAACGCCTCATCCACTCACAGATGTGGGTGAAGGGTTCTCCGCTGCAATTTATTATTGATAGCGGGAGCCAAAGGAACCTCTGTTATAGACATATTTGGGCACTGCAACCCCAATCACATATGTCCATAAACCAAGGGATTCTAAGTCCCTAAAAATGTTGTTTCATACCTTAAAGGAGCAAGGTCAGCTGATTACATCATCTCCCAGAAGTTCTCCATGAAAAACTACTCAGAACTGGTCAAAGCAGGACCATACAGACTGCCTAGTGCTAAGGGTGCAATGCATCTCACCTGCCACATGCAAAAAGTGTGATGCATACTAGAAAGCCCTTCTGTAGGGTGCAATGAGCGAGAGTAGACAAATGGAACAAGCAGTTTGCTAGGTGGAGACCTTGAGAATCTTCTAGAAGCTACTCATTTGACACTTGCCTCTCTGAATTTGCCCAAGGATGAGTAAGAGATCATGAAATCTCCAAGTGGAACCAAGAACTATCAGAGAGATGACACTAATCAAAATCCTAGAAGCTGACTCACCCCCTGCAAACATCTATATATGGATCCCTCATCCCAGAGATCCAAAGGCTGGAATTTTGTAATTTGCAAGGAAGTGTTGTTGGTTTCTCTTTGAAGACATTGTTGGGTGATCTTTCTTTGTATGAGGTGAAGAGGGATTTCATGCTGGGAGGATGGCGTTGGGTCAGACCAAGTGGTTGTAATACTCTCTTCTACTACTTCTATCAATAAAGCTATTTGAGTTTTCCTCCATATTCTTGTGTATCTCTGAATACTGTGTTGATATATGCATTTGTATGGTCAATATATATCTGATCCTATATTGTTTACAGTGATAGATCTCTATGCTTTGATGGTGTTATGTTGTTTTGACTCTAAAGTTTCCCTTTTAAGCGGGACAAGTAAGGAAGGAGTGGCGAGATTCTGTCAAAGGGGAAAGGAAACAAGCAAGGAGCCAAGCGAAAGACTAAGGTTAGTATTCTCTGCTTCTTTCTCATCTATCTCTCATAAAGGAAAACACAAGTGACTTTAGTTTGTTTGTTTCTAAGATAGCTACCCATCTTAGTGGGACTAGCAGCTCTGAATAGACACTAGTTTTCCCGATAACAAAATGGCGACTCCACTGGGGAGCGAATAGTTTGATTTCTTGTCTCTATTTGTTTGCTTCATAAACTACAGACAGAGCCTGAAGTTAAGCCAGCTAGCCTTCGAACTACATTTCTATGCAAGTGCAAAGTAGATCAACGCTGCTTCAGTCAATCTCCGGGTTTGTTTATGAATTGAACAACTGACTTGCAAACATCCTAAGTGCCCTAGAGGTAGCTCAAGTAACCTCATTAGATCAGCCCCTATACTTTGTATTTACTGAATATCATTAGCTCAGCCTAAATCCCTGAACTAAACCACAAACTGTGACCAAAAACCAAGTTAAAGTCTCATTCCTGGACCATCGCACTGTCTCCTCTTGGCAGACTGGATGCATCGCACCTCCGTGTGCAGTAGGTGGGATGCATCCATGTTTCACTGTGTTACATGTGCGATGATTAGGTAAGACTGTTTCTGCTTCCAGATTTTGGTTTTTTCTTCACTGTCTTCAGCTTTATTCAAGAGTTTTTCTGTTTGTGATCAGTAGACCACTGTGGAAACCCCCTTCCTTTGCATTATTCAGCCTCCATTTTACAAAGAATTGTGAATGTTTTTATGTATTTTTCACCATTTACAGTTCTCCTTTACAAAATAGTAACTTAATCGAACTGTCTTCTTTTGATTAGAAAGTGTCGCAAGTGTCGTTTTTAGTCAAAGAAAAGAATCCTCCTCTTGTTGACAGTCGATTACACTGTTACTCTTGTATTTGATCTGAATTTGTAGTATTTCAAGTGTCAAAAGCAGTTTTCATTTCAAAATCACAAAGTGTCGTCTTCTCTCCCTTTGGTTTTTTTGAAAAGAAAATCGTTAGTATTGTCGCTTTGGAAGAAGAAATAATTCATATTTGTATTGAGCATTCTTTTTGTCATTCATACATTAAGAAAGCGGAAAAAAAAATACATGCATGTGCATTAGCATTTGGACTGCTTCTTGATTTTGATTTAGGATAGTGCATCTAGTGTGTGATTTCTACTCTATGTTGAAAGGATCTCGCTTCTCTTTCTTTAGTAGCTAGGATTTTCATTGCAAAAAGAAGAGTAAACCACTGTTTATCATCTTAGATTGCATATTTAGGAGTTGTATATCTACATCACGCGGTGAACCTTAAAGGCAAACTTCTTAAGAAAGATCAACTGTAAAATAAATTCAATGAACATAAAAATGCTTTGGAACCTAACACAAAACATCTAGAAGTCTAGGCTAGAGACGTATTCCGGCGTCGTAAAGCCTGGTAACTGTCGCTTTCATCGTAGGTTGGGTGATTCCTCCTCTTTGAGATGACAAGTGCCAGTACAGACTTGTGCTCCCACGTACCATCAAGTATATATTGGGAGACCACAATAGGCTATATCCTTTATCCTTAGGAAGCCGTGTCTGTCGCCCTATCGATCGCAATGCACTGAACACAACATTCGGGAAGATTGACTGCCATACCGTAAAAAGTATTCTGCAGTTTTGCGATTGGTTTGGTAATCCCTCTGTCTATATTTCCAGAGCAGTCTCTTTCATTCCTTTTTAGACTCCTTAAAGGAAAAGGTCCATCTGAACACTTGTCACTTTAGGCTCATTAAAAATCGAAGGCGACTAGAGTCATCTTTAGCTTTTTCTCGACTCTTAAAAATTGAAAAAGCAAGTTGTGTCAAAGCGTCTAAAATTTATTTTAATTAGAATAATGTCACTGTTCCCTCGTTGATCTTAGGTTGAGAAAATGGAGTCCACCAATTAAGGATTTCCCCTCGGGGGAAATCCTAGCCCTTTCTCCTCTTGGGGTGATGTTGGTGCGCCTCATATGGCCACATTGTCCCTTCCAGGATTGACAATTGGCCTGCCAGTATGGCTTTTCTCGACCTCTGTCGTTCAAAGCACCATGATTCCTGAGCAATCGAATCAGCAACTAGATGATACTAGAATTGACCCCCAACCTTCTACTTCATTTGTTTCTCCCTCTCCTTCTTCCTCTTCACTTGGTGAAGATAGTAAAACTAAAAACCAAGTAACTGAGAAGAAGAAGAAGGGGAAGGAGAAGAAGAAGAAGGAGCCAACGGCAAAAAGGGGCAACCGTACATCGTCTAGCGAAAATCCACACACTGCACCATCCAAACCTAAATCTCCATGTGTCATCTGCAAAGGAGACCACTATCATCGAGATTGTCCTTGCATCCCACAGATCTTAAAGGACTGGTCTCCCCGCTTGCACAATCCGGTGTCGTCAACCTCTGACGATCATGTTGAGAGTACACCGTCAACTAGTGAAAACGAAGTCACCGAACAGAAAGGAAAATCTAAATTTCCTTGCAGACTGTGTGAAGGTGATCATGCCCTCCACCATTGTCCCTTCCTAGACGAAGCTAAAAGAGTCTTGGATAACTGTCCTGCATCACTGCAGCAACTTCCTCCTGGATACAAGAAACTCTTGCCGAGTCCATTGCTAGTTGAAAATCCGACTGACACACCTTTGTTGTCGGTCAAAGCACCTATCATTGAAGATAAACCCTCTGAGTCCAAATCGAACCAAAGTCAACAGGTCGAGACGACAGTCGATCCCATCTTGTCTTCAGAGGATTTACCTTCAGATGATACAGTCACCAAAGAGAATGAGAATGACACCGTTCAAATTCTTTTCGTAAACACAGACTCTGATGAACAAGGGGCCAATCTACCCGTTCCTTTACCGCAGGAAGGAAGTTCGTCAGAGATGTATCCAGTTGTTTATTCGATCCCACCTCCAAGCAACCTAGTTGTCTCCTTCGATTGGAATCTACTAGGCAGACCCCGTCTACCATCTAATGTACCATTCCAAATCATAGTACAAACTTACAGAATGGTCATGGTTGGTACCATCATAGATGAAGGGGATTCTATGAGTATCCTTTCCTCAACTGCTTGGAAATCGCTTGGTTTGCCATCGCCTTTGCCTGAGATGCGAAATCTGACAGGCTTCGACAAAGGAACCAGTTGATCGTTAGGGATCCTTCTGAATTTTCCTATAACTTTCAGAAGGAAAACCGTTTATCTGAACATAATGGTAGTCCAAGGACCTTTAGATTACAATCTACTCCTTGGGCATGACTACATTTATAGCATGGGAGCTATTGTTTCCTCACTCTTTTGAGTGATGTGTTTTCCGCATGAAGGCAGAATGGTCCAGCTCATATACCAGCTTCCATTCCCCAGTTCGCACATAGATAATAGTCAAATGCCATCCCTAACATGTATTTTTGTGCAAGGAATGTCTCATCAATCTCCAATCCATCCACCTGATGAGCACGAGTGATTCGGTGGTTGTGACTGAAACCCAGGGGGCATGCACCCTGGTCTACTTCCGCAGGAAAACTTCAGGTATAGGGTAGGTTTCCGCGGAGGATATATGATTGGTCTGAGACACCCATCCGTTTAGGAAAATGGGATTAGACCGGAGTAAGATACCTCCGTCAGAAGGTATGCCTTTCCCGACAGAACAAATGTTTTGTCTGCAAATTGAAGGGTAACCTGGAAACTCTACTTCGCTATACCTGGGGGCATGCAAACCCTTTGCATGAAAGTAAAAAGCGACCATTTATTTTCATAGTTTGTAGATTCTTAACCCTTTAAACTCATAGGATTGGTCGTTCCTAGCTTACATAATAAAGGGAGTTGGAGAAAAATTTCGAATGGTGCAAGCTCCCTAAAAAATGAACCTATCAATGAGACATCCTTATTATATGACTGGCATGAGCAGTTTTACACGAAGTTCAAGCTCGTTAAAAAATAAACCTAGCAATGAGCATATGTTCCACCAGAGTTTAAGCTCGTTAAATAACCAGTGCGATCGCATTATTATCAGCTTTTGAGCCTTGGTCATGTTCTTACCATCACCTCCACTCTTTTTTTAGCCGATCATACACCTCCGTTTGATTGTTTACCCCTTTTGAGGAACAACTGCGACGAGTGATCCTATTAGCCATCTTCTTTACACTGCCATGATTGAAAAGTTCCAAACATTACCTGAAACCAGCTACTATCCAAAAACATCACTCGTTCCTAAAAAAAACGAGTCTCCTTTAATCTCTTTTGATCTGACTTGTAAAATATGAAAAGATTGTCGAGCAATTGGCCTCTCTAGCTCGTTAAAGTGATTGGAAGTGCCAACCATCCTCTAGATTTTAATCTTTTTGGACCTGAGGGATTATTACACAAAAAGATCAAGCGTTTGTCTTGTTCGGCTCATTAAAACTATCGAAAAGTCATCCCTTTCGCATTGTTTTATACTTTTTCGGACTTAAGGGATTATATTATGAAAAAGGAATATTGGAGTTTCCTTTCCATCTCTTTTCAGACTCTCTAAAATTGAAAAGAACCAAGTTATCCTTGTCGTTAAACTCGTTAAAACAATAGCGACAAACTTGTCCATTCAGACAAGAGTGAGTCTCACTGTCGCTAGGCTCGTTAAAACATAGTGATGGGTTTGCTCAAAGGGAAAATTATAGAACAAGCATATGTTATCCTCCTCAAGCTTGAAAAAAATAAAGAGGTACTGGTCAGAAATGACTGGGGAAAATTGGGAAGAAAACTTGAAGAAACTTTATTGGTAGCAGGTCGCTCTTGAACATGACACTTTCACTCCATCACCATGATTGAGTCGGGTTGGGTTATTCCGTTCACGGTCATTCACCATTGGTCCATCATACCATCCACATTTTGGGTTAACACTACCAATGCATTTCAGTGTCGCTGATATGTTCAAGAGAAGTTGCTTAGAGAATTCACCTACCTAGCTTGTGTCTCATCTGCTACAATACCTTCACGCTTCATTCTTTCATGACCACCACCCTGAACCTTGTATCATCAGATCATTTTCACCTCCACAAAATCATTTGCTCCGTTTCGTTTTGCAGATGTGGGATTCATTAAGGCCCTCCTATGATGGGTCACTTCTTGTCGACATCATCTCATTATCCAAGAAGTCGACCTAAAACAACCCTTTCAGTACTTTGAAGCTTGCATGCCTCAATGGCAAGTTTCTCACTTCCGGCGATAGGTTTACATTAATGGCCTTCGACCGAAAGATTTTGCGTGGTGTTCGACATCAACTCATGTATTCGCACCACGTGAATTGTACTGCAGTACCTTGAGGGTCATCATCATCTTCGGTGATTCCTCTTGCGCCTGTTAACAGCTTAATCATTGGTTGGTAATCAGGCGATGTCTTTCCATGTTCGACATCAGAACATCTTTTCACATGGACCGACTTGTACTTTCGAGCGAAGATTGAACGAGTTTTGAAGACCCTGGATCTAGTTTCATCCATCCGGGCTGCGATATATTCAGGAAAATAAAGACATCAAATGTACATCATTGTTGCATAGATAATCATCCAAACTAAGGGATGATGGCTCTACCAGAATCATCAGTCAGCACACAGACAGTTGTCTATCCTATGTACATGAAAATGAATTTATCAAGCTGAGCATGGGAATGCCCGCCTCAGCTAGATCATGAAAATATTATGAAGATAATGTATTGTATTGTATCTTATTACAGGTCACCTTCCAGTTCGAAAAACCTCGGATCCTCATTATAAAGCATTTCACCTGACATCAAAAAGATTTACGACCTCATGCTTTAGGGGGCAACTGTTATAGACATATTTGGGCACTACAACCCCAATCACATATGTCCATAAACCAAGGGCTTCTAAGTCCCTAAAAATGTTGTTTCATACCCTAAAGGAGCAAGGTCAGCTGATTACATCATCTCCCAGAAGTTCTCCATGAAAAACTACTCAGAACTAGTCAAAGTAGGACCATACAGACTGCCTAGTGCTAAGGGTGCGATGCATCTCACCTGCCACATGCAAAAAGTGTGATGCATACTGGAAATCCCTTTTGTAGGGTATAATGAGCGAGAGTAGACAAATGGCACAAGTAGTTTGCTAGGTGGAGACCCTAAGAATCTTCTAGAAGCTGCTCATTTGACACTTGCCTCTCTGAATTCGCCCAAGGATGAGTAAGAGATCATGAAATCTCCAAGTGGAACCAAGAACTATCAGAGAGATGACACTAATCAAAATCCCAGAAGCTGACTCACCCCCTGCAAACATCTATATATGGATCCCTCATCCCAGAGATCCAAAGGCTAGAATTTTGTAATTTGCAAGGAAGTGTTGTTGGTTTCTCTTTGAAGACATTGTTGGGTGATCTTGCTTTTTATGAGGTGAAGAGGGCTTTCATGCTGGGAGGATGGCGCTGGGTCAGACCAAGTGGTTGTAATCCTCTCTTCTACTACTTCTATCAATAAAGCTATTTGAGTTTTCCTCCATATTCTTGTGTATATCTGAATATTGTGTTGATATATGCATTTGTATGGTCAATATATATCTGATCCTATATTGTTTACAGTGATAGATCTCTATGCTTTTATGGTGTTACGCTGTTTTGACTCTACAGGTGCCCTTTGAAGCAGGACAAGTAAGGAAGGAGTGGAGAGATTCTGTCAAGGGGGAAAGGAAACAAGCAAGGAGCCAAGTGAAAGACTGAGGTTGGTACTCTCTGCTTCTTTCTCATCTATCTCTCATAAAGGAAAACACAAGTGACTTTAGTTTGTTTGTTTCTAAGATAGCTACCCATCTTAGTGGGACTAGCAGCTCTGAATAAACACTAGTTTTCCCGATAACAACCTCCTTTCAGCAGAAGTTGTGAAGCAGTTGGACCTAAAGACTACATCACATCCATAGTCGTACACCATTGGGTGGCTTCACCAAGGACGAGATCTTCGCATCAGCCAGCAGTGCTGCCTTCCCTATAGCATCAAGCCCTTCATGGATGAGGTATTGTGTGACATTTCTCCTCTTGAAGTTTCTGATGTATTGTTAGGACAACCATACTTGTGGAAGCAACATGATGTATATGAGTCTAGATCTCGCTCTGTGATTATTACTTTGGCTAATAAGTTGTACAAGATACTGAAGGTAGCTCCGCCTACTGCCATCTCTTTGATCACTGCAAAACAATGCAGTAAGATCATTTCACAAACCAGGAAATTTGTTTTCCTTATGATTCGCCCCCAAGGCAAGAAGAAGTTTGTGGCTACGGATTCTAGGCAGGGCTCCTCTTCACAACAACAACAGATGGACAAGGTCATGGAGGAGTACAGGAACATTTTCGCCTCACCCACAGGGGTACCTTTGCACTGTCAGGTCAAGCACCCCATCGATCTGACCCCGGGCGCACCATTTCCCAATGGACCAATCTATCGATGCTCTGTTATGGAGAATGATGAGATCAAGAGGTAGATTTAGGAACTACTACAGAAAGGGCACATCAGGCCAAGCTCATCACCCTGTGCGAGCTTGATTGTATTGGTACAGAAGAAGGATGGAACCTAGAGACTCTGTATTGACTATCAGGCATAGAACAAGATCACTGTCCAGAATAGGTACCCAATCCTGTGGATTGATGACCATATGGACCAGATCAAGGGGGCCAAATATTTCAACAAGATTGACTTGAAGTCAGGTTATCACCAGGTGCCTATCAAACCCTCTAATGTGTGGAAGACTACCTTCAAATCCAAGGAGGGCCTTTTCGAATGGTTGGTCATGCCATTCGGATTGACGAACGCCCATGCAAATTTCATGAGACTAATGGATGACATCTTGCGGCCCTTCACCAATGCATTCGTGGTGGTGTATCTAGATGACATCTTGATGTTTAGCTAGAGTTGGGAAGAACACCTCCACCATACTCGACAGGTCCTTCAAACCCTTCGACAGCACAAGTTGTGTATTAACTTGGAGAAATGCACCTTTTGCCTGACCCAGGTTCAATATCTAGGGTACATCATTGATGAGGAGGGTGTACATGTGGACCCATCCAAGATACAAGTCATTCAAGATTGGCCAGCCCCAACCACTCTAACAGAGCTCCGCAACTTTTTGGGTCTTGTTAATTTCTACCGCAGGTTCATGTTGGGGTTCTCTCATATCACTTGGCCTTTAAGTCAGGTCACCAAGAGTAGATCAAAAGAAAAGTTCTTTTGGTCGGAAACCCAGTAGTGAGAATTCTCTGAGTCGAAGAATCACTTTTATTCTGCATCAGTTCTCACATTACCAGACCTGCAACAACCATTTGAGATTGAGACAGATGCCTCCGACTATGCTATTGGGGAAGTTCTTACTCAACATGGGCATCTAGTGGCTTACCATAGTGAGACACTTTCAGACACAGTCCAAAAGTACCCCACTGATGAAAAGAAAATGTATTCCATTATGCAGGCCTGTTGTCAATGGAAGCATTACATTTTGGGGAAGGAAACGGTCATCCACATAGACCACCAACCTCTACAGTTCATACAGACACAAGGGAAGTTGCAGAATGATTGCCATCAGAAATGGTCCACCTATCTGCAACAGTTCCATTTGAACATTAAGTATAATAAGGGAAGCACCAATAATGTCATTGATTGCCTCAGCAGACTACCGGTCATGATGCTAATCACTGTGTTCGACTCTTGTGGGCACGAGACATCAGGGTGGTTGCATGTTTACAAGAGTGATCCAGAATTCAGAAACATATATGAGACACTCTTGGAAGGGAAGAAAGTTCCAAATTTTCACCTTCAAGATGCATTGTTATGCCACTTGGGACACATATGTGTTCCTTCAAGTGAGCATGCCAAGATGATTTGGGAGGTGCACTACAGTCAGGTCGATGGACATTTCAGAGTAGAGAAAATAGTGGAGGTATTGCAGAAGTATTTTTATTGATTGAAACTTCGTCAAGATGTTGGGAAGTACATTAGATCTTGCACCACCTGCACCACCTGCACCATTGCCAAACCAACCATCACGAAGCAAGGCATGTATACTCCTCTACCTACTCCTAGCTAGCCTTGGGAATCTGTCTCCATGGATTATATGTCGGGCCTTCCTTTGACTAAGCATGACAATGATTAAATTTTCGTGGTTGTCAACAGATTCTCTAAGATGGCCATCATGGTGGCCTGCAAGAAGAGTATATTAGCAGAGGCCACTACTAAGCTCTTCTTTGAGTGAGTGGGGGTACACTTTGGGATCCCATAGTCCATTATCTCATATCAGGACAGTAGATACCTGAGTGCATTTTGGTCAAGTCTTTGGTCGATGTTAGATACAAAACTCACTAAGTCCATGACTTTCCATCCCCAAACTGATGGCCAAACAGAGGTTGTCAACATAATGGTTGTACACATTCTACACATGTACAACTCAAAGCATCCATGCACATGTGATGAAAGTATCCCCTATGTCCAACACAGCTACAACAGAGCTCTCCACAGCTCAACAGGCCACAACCCCTTTTAGTTAGGGCTGGGATTTCAGCCATTACGCCCCATTGATGTGGCCATACCATTTGCAACCACTCAGGTAGATTCGGCTCACGTGCAGTCTGAAGCTGAAAGGGATAATAGCTTCATTGAGCGCATTCAACACATCCGCCAACAGATCCATGACATATTGAACATATCCAATGCTAAGTACAAGCAGTGCCATGATGAACATCGAGTGCCACAAAAGTTCCAGGTGGGTGACAAAGTTTGGCTTCATTTGCAGAAAGAGCGCCTTGCTGGGCCCCACTGCAACCTTTTCCCACTCCAATATGGGCCATACACCATCACCAAGGCTGTTGGTGACAATGCCTTCAAGCTCGACATCCCACTGTTCCTTGGTCTGCACCGAGTGTTCAATGTAGATCTCCTTCGGCCATACTTCCCACCATTGTTGGACACATCTGACATTGCAGAACGACTCACACCAACAGAGTTAAACCCAGACTACATGGAACATGCCACAACTGATTAGATCATGGACACACAGATCAAGAGAACTCACCAGCAGAAGATCCAACTATATTGTGTTGCTAAAGCTAGCCAACTCCTTCACCAAGGCAAGTGGTTCACTAGGGACCAAGTTCAACAGAAGTTTCCCCATCTCATGGAGGCACTCAACGCAATGGGGACCTTTGCTTCCTAAGGGGGGAGGAAACTTATCCGAAATTAAACAAGAATGCAACAACTTACTGATATAATCATAAACACATAGATGTAGCAGAAAAACACTTCATTTCATTAATGGAAAAATATTGAACTATGCTTACAAACAAAATGGAAATAAGATAGCTCGGGTGATGTTAGCTTATCTTCGAGGAGAGATGTGGCAGCTACATGCCTCTGAACTATGTTATAATGAGGCTGAAAGACCTATTTATCATTGAGAAACAATGGAAAACCCTAAACATCCAAAAACCTAATCCTAGGAGATGAAGCACCAAAACTATGGGCCCCGTTTGGGTAAATTGGTACATCAACTTCCAGGGGTCGTAACTTTGTCATACAATCTCTGTTTGTCTATCATAATACCTCATTTCAAAGATCTCAAAGAGATCGCTAAAACCAAATAGGCATGCCAATGTCATACGTTTTGGTCTCTCCGTTTTCCCTAAAAACGCAGTTTAGGGCCTTAAAACAGCTCCAGAAGTTCAAGACCCGAAAAACTGCCAAAAATAGTAAACTTTGCTATAATTAAGGAAAGAAAAGTATTAAAAGAGACTGTGTTGGGGGTCCAAGTGGAATAGGCAGGTGGCCACCAATATCCACCTGAATCAATATGCCCCCATAGGACCTTGAAAATGCCATATCAACATGGCACGTGTCCTCCATATCGCCATGTGTCACCTATCAGACCTAACCCTATGCAGCCATGTGTCCAGTTTGAGGAGAGAAAAAAGGCCCATCTGCCCTTGGTTTTGCATTAAATTTCTTCATCACATTTTTCAAGGAAACTCCAACATTTTACCTTGTCGGCCCATTTTGCCCTGTAATTTCTTTGTAGTGGTCAATTCACATACCGTCGGGACCTTCGATCTCAGATTGCGGGATCTTCCCTTAAGGCATTTTCTCCACGGCTTCTGGTTTTCAAGGGAAACTTCGATTTGCTATAACTTTTGACATGAGGGTCCATTTTAGGAGTTCCATATACTATTAGAAATCTAGTTCCAAGAACCATCCATTGGAAAGGGTCTGATTTAGCTTTGAGTGCTTCTATGGCTTGGAATATGGCTACAAACCTCTCTTCTCTTTTGCATCATTTAGACAACAAAAAATAAATAATGCAGAGGGAGGAAACATTGTCTCCACCTAGGGACAATGCCTTTCTTGCAAGGTGTTGAGAACCTATAGACTGGTAGCCTTCTATCTATTAGGCATGGAGTCATTTTATTTATGCATATAAAAATAAAAACATAAATATAAAGAACGAAAAGCATTATTGATATTTTATAATAGCTCACTGGTAAGTACAATGGATGAGAATTGAACCTCTTAATGCTAGAAATAAATCTTGAGGAATTACCCATTTACGGGCAGCTCAAGCAAGTCACCCTCCAAGTTCTCCATCATAAAAGTATTGTTTCCTTTAGCCTCATTAATCTTGAAGGGTCCAAACCATAACATATCAAATTTACCATCTTTCCCTTTGTTGTCTCTCCTCACATCCCACCTTAGGACTAAATCTCCTGGTTGAAGAGGCCTGTCCCTAGCTCTCTTATCAAATAGGGACTTCATTTTTTGCTGGTAGTTGTCCAACCGATGATTTCCTTGTTCTCGGGTCTCCTAGAGCTCCGCCAATTGATGTATCCTTCTAGTTAGGGAGTTGGGTTCTTCTTCTGTATCTTGTAGCATCTTAACCATTGGCATAGCAAGATGAATAGGGAATACCACAAATTTTCCATAAACCAACTCGAAAGGGGATTTACCTATGGATCTTTTTGGAGTGACCATGTTTGCCCATAGTGTGAATTTAAGTTGAAAATCCCAGTTCCTTTGACTTTCTGCAATTTTCTTCTTTAGGATTCTCACCACCATTTTGTTTGAAGACTCATCCAGCCAACTTTCTTGAGGATAGTAAGTAGTGGAGCGATCAACTGTGATGTTGAATTTCCGACAAAAAGTGTATAATTTTGCAGACTTAAATGCCTAGTCATTATCAATCACAATCCTTGCAGGACATCCAAACCAGGCCAAGATATTCTCCTCCAAAAATTTTATTACCACTATGTCAGTTGCATTCCTAGCTAGGATTAATTCTACCCACTTGGTGAAATAGTTTGTGGTTGTGAGGATCCACTTGTGTTGGCCACTGGAAGGAGGATTTATCTCTCCGATGAAGTCTAGTCCCCATTGTCTGAAGTGTTATTCTACAATAACAAGGATCAAGGGGAGTGGAGCCAATTTTTACTTTTCAACAAACACTAGATATTGTTGACAGGACCTAACATAATAATGAGCATCTCCAAATAGTGTGGGCCAATAAAAGTTACCCTTATTTAAGTATCTTATGCACAGTGGTCTTCTAGCTATAGTGCCCCCCCCCCCCCAAAATGCCGCTATGGAACTCCTCCATCACTCTTTGAGTTTTAGTCTCCACCAAACACAACAACAGAATCCCCACTGGGTCTTTCCAGTACAATTTCCCATTAGATATAACGAACTTTTGGGCTTGGGCCCTCAACGCTCTATACGTGGATTTTTCCACCTTTGTTAGGCATCTCAAAAACAACAAAAGATGAGTAACATTTTGATACCAGGCCGAAGTTTCATATTTGATATGAATCTTTTGGACTACACTTTTGATCATGAGTTGTGTCCCCTCTTCACCTTCCTTTCTTAACAAATTGATCCCCAATGCCTGACAATTTGACTCTGATAGGATTTTGGCCAATCCTTGTCCTTTAATGAGCTTAGTGGGTCTTACCTCCATGTCATACTCCTGGATTTTTGCAATCCACTTACCCCTTTAACCATCGTTGTCCCCTTGTACCAAGATGTCCTTCATCGCTTCTGTTGGAAAATAAGCCATGATGCTTGAGTGTAACACATAAAATCTGAAAGATTTCAGAGCTTTGACTAGAGCATATGCCCATTTTTCCAATATATTATACTGTAGTTCAACATCCCACAGCACCTGGCTGAAGAAAGATACGGTATTCTCATGGCCTTCCTTATTCTTCTGAAGTAACACTGCAACTATGGGATCGTGGGAGGCAAAAAAAAAAGATATAAAATGGCCTTGAATAGTATGGGCTAGCTAGCACTAGAGCCTCTGCAAAATCTCTTTTGATTCAAGAGAATGATTCTTGGGAATCTGGGTTCCAATTTACTTCATTGTCGTTCTTTAACAATTCCGTAATGCCTTTCACTATTTCGATGTATTTAAGTACAAACCTCCTCAAGAAATTAATCCTTCCCAAGAAGACTTGGACCTCCTTCTTACTCCTTGGAAAGGAAATCTAACTGATAGCCTCCACCCTCTTACGATCTATCTTTACCCCTTCTTGTGCCATGATGTGCCCCAATAACTTGCCTTCGCTCAAAGTGAAATGGGATTTCTTGGGATTTAGGGATAGTCCATACTTTTTGCACTTTTCAAAGGTAAGTTTTAGATGTTCAATGTGCTCATCATCTGTTTTGGAGAAATTTGTGATGTCGTCCAGATAAACCACCACAAACTTGTCTTACTCCCCCACAAATTCTATATACATTGCCCTCTGGAATGTTGCTCCTGTGTTTATTAAGCCGAAGGGCATCCTTGCATACATGAAAGTACCTCATGGAGTGGTGAATGCAACTTTCTTTTGATCCTTAGGTTGCAGTGCCACTTGGTTATACCTGGAAAATCCATCCATCATTGACTTCCTAGAAGTTTGTAAAATGTGGTCCATTTTAGGCAATGGGTAGTTATCCTTCAGAAAATCTTTGTTCAGGTTCCTGAAATTGACACACAATCTAATTTATCCATTCTTCTTTCTAATAGGAACTATATTGGCAACCCATTCTGAGTATCTTAGTGGTACAATGATCTTAGCTTGAAGCAACCTCTTCACTTCCTTCTCAATGGATGGAAGTAGAAGTGGGTTAATCTGTCTGAGATTTCTCTTATATGGTTTCATATCATTCTTCAAGGGGATCTTATGTTGCATAATATTTACATCAAAAGTTTTATAATCATCATAAGACCAAGAAAAACCATTTTTATAGGCTTTGAAGAGATTTAAGTACCTTTGTTTGTAGTGTTGAGGGATATTTGTTGATAGCTTGATCAACCAGGGTTCATCCTTTGCACCTATGTTGTAATCTTCCACCATCTCCTCAACATCATGTTTAGTAGGTTTAATAGCCACATCATTTGATTTGAAAATCCTCTCCAAAGGAACTAGTCCCCGTGGGATAACATTTCCCTTCAGCTGTAGAAATATGTGCCTGATGATACATTACATTCCTCAATGAAATTGTCTGTTCTTTAGTCACTTCTTCCTCCTCTTGATCAATCACAAAGTTTGAGAATTCCTCGATAACCTCCATGAATTGCTTGATTTTCTCATCATCCTCAAACACTTGCCAGTGTTTCACATTGTCAGGCACTGAGGGTCTATGTCTGACTTCAATTTCATATATGAGTAGAGGATTTTGGGGTGGCTTGAAGTTGTTGGCAGCTATAGCCAAAGAATCATCCATTCTGTTTCTTTCTCTTGGAAAGAATTGGACATTAAATTCCAAGAAGAAGTTTTCGATCAAGTCCCAAACTTCATTTTTGTAGGCCCTCAGCTGAGGGTGCTTGGTTTGGCATTGATCTTTGATCTGCTTGACTACCAATTCAGAATCTCCAAATACTGTCAAGTAGTCAATGTTTATATTCTTTGCCGCTTGCAGGCCTAGCAATAGTGCTTCATATTCTGCCACATTGTTGGTGGCCTCAAACTCCAATTTGAAAGAAAGAGGGATTAAGTTACCTTCTGGGGATTTCAATAATACTCCTGCCCCATTTCCTTCTTCTGAATTTTCCCCATCAAAATACATCTTTCATACCTTGCTACTTTCTTTGAGCTGTTGGTTTGATTGAACTGCAGGCTATGTTTGTGTTTCTGTTAGGATGGATTCATCTTCTTCTAGCATAAATCATGAGATGCCTTTATATATCTTGTACGACTATGTATTTTCAGAGCAATCGACTCTGGTGAGTTTTTTGATGGATCTATATTCTTTATAGAGCCTACTTTCATCCCCACCAAGGATAGAGATGGTGGCATAAGTCAAATCCAGCTTGGTAGACCATCCAATCTTAGATCCCCAAGACCTGGTCAACAACATACCAAGCCTAGTTGGGATGTTAGCAACTACGATATCCATTACCACACTCTTTGTTAGAACCTGGGCCAAATTTACCACCAAGTCTTTGATCATCCTCAAGCATCTGACTCTTTTAGAGTCAAAAGAATAGAGATCTTTATAGGGTCTGGTTATCTCTAGACCCAACTGCTCCATTACAGATAATGGCATAAAATTATGAGAAGCCCTGGAGTATAACATGTAATTGTCAAGCAAGAGGTCAGGTACTACTAGCGTGACATAAAAATATGTGGTGGAAGGGTCTTTCTCCTCAACATCTGGTCCAAAGACTACCGAAGGCATTTCTTCCAACATGTTTAGAATATCAAGGGGTTGCACTGAATTGGAAGGAAATAGAAAATGAGAGAGTTGGGCCTTGTAAGTGGGTTATTTCAAGAGATCAGATAGTGGGACTTAGGGAAAATTTCAAGGATGGAAAATTATCTTGAAGTTTAAATACATTGGTGAATCTCACTAGTCCCTAATATGCAAACTATAAAATGTTTATTTATGTTTTGTAAAATTATTCAAATTTATAATGATTTTATATATAATCTCTATATAATGTTGCCTATTTTTAAGTTAAATTAAGTTTATATTGTAAAATTTGGGTGGATTATTTTTATAAAAAATGGAAATTGGCAAATCTTTTTTTTGGAAAAATCATGGAAAATTAGCCCACCTACAAATATTAGCCCCTAAAATTTTCCATGATGGCACTAGGATCTTGACCCTTCCAAGTTCTTTCTAGTGGTTAAAGAGTGCATGGCCTTTTTCTCCCGTGCTAGTTTCTAAAGGCTCCTTTTCTCTTTCAGGAACAGGTTTAGTGGGAGGAGGTGACTTACCTTCTTTAGTGACTTCAGGCTGACAGTTTTTTGGGTGAGAGGACTCTTTCTCTCTTTTGATAGTTGGGTCTATATGTCTCTTTCCCTTGTCAGCAAATTTAGGGGGCTCCTGGGATGAATTACCTTCATTATGATCTAGTGTTCTTGATCTCTTTCTAGATGATCGTAGATCATACTTCTTGTGTGGTTGAGCCTGCATGAAGTCAATGAACTATTTACGGTAGTCATCGATCTCCTCATCGTGCAGTGTGGCATGAAGCTCTTCGTCCTCTTCATATGTCTTGATCTCTTGTTCCTTATCGAAGAAAGAGGAGTACAAGTTTCCCTAAAAATTTCTTGCATCCTGTTCCTTTGAATAATCTTCTATGTACAATGGAGGATGAATATGATATTGTTTCTCTTTCCTCTCCCTTTGCATTAACTGTAGGGGAGGCCTTATGTATTGGGGACTGTATCCCCAATTTGAAGCTAGGAAGTTCTATCTATGAAGGATTTTATTATCCAGCTCCATCCTTGTTAGTTTACCAGATACGTTATTTATCAACTTATCTATTTCCTCTATCCTTTGTTCTTGGAATTCTCTTCCACTCAAGGAAGGTGTCTCCTCCTTCCCTTTTTTGTTCTCTCCTAGATTGAATATGCCTCTAAACTTTTTGATCGAGGTATAATTCACTTCTACCTCAAGAGCGTCAGTTTGAATTTGATCTAAAGAAGGAGACTTCCTCTCTCTCATTATGAAACCAAATTCTAAATCAAAATCCCCATAAAAGACTACTTTAGCAGTGGCCTATGGGGGTTTAATTTCAATAGGCAGATTGTTATACAATTTATTAAATATTTTAATAAAATTGGAGATATCCTCACTAGATTTCTTCTTGATAGCATTAAACTCTGTGAGGATGTATCTGTGGTCTCTCTTCTATCCCCACTTCTACAGAAAGGAACTCTTTGTCTCCTCCCAAGTGGTAATAGAATAGTTGGGCAAGGTTTTGAACCACTTCCTGACTTCTCCGTCCAAGGATTGGATGAAGAGTCTCAACACTACATCATGATGCTCTACATTCTAATTTTCTGCAAAGACAGATCGAATATCTCAATGTGTCCCTATGCTATGATGTCAGTCTCACTACAAGAAAAAAGGTCATTGGTGAGGGTCATGCCTGTGACGGACCTTTAAGGTCCGTCACCAATGTTGTATATGGTGTCAGTCTTTAAAAAAGAGTTGTTGTAAGTGTATATAGTGAAGGTCCTTTAAGGTTTTCCACCAAAGCCATTTTCAATGACACTTTTGGTGAGGGTTGTTAAAGGTCTGTCACTAATTCTCTCTTTTGTGACACTTTTGGTGAGGGTCGTTAAAGGCCCATCACTAATTCTCTCTTTGGTGACACTTCTAGTGACGATCTTTTGTTGACCATCACCAATGATATTTTTGGTTACTTTTGGTGATGATCAATAAATGTTCATCATCATTGACCATTCCAATGAGTTTTTGATGATGCTTCATGCCTATGACGAACCTTTAAGGTCCGTCACCAATGACGCATATGGTGATGGTCTTTAAAAAATCATTGTTGTAAGTGTATATAGTGATGGTCCTTTAAGGTTTGTCACTAAAGCCATTTTCAATGATACTTTTGGTGAGGGTCGTTAAAGGCCTGTCACTAATTCACTCTTTGGTGACACTTTTGGTGACGGTTGTTAAAGGCCCATCACTAATTCTCTGTTTGGTGACACTTCTAGTGACAATATTTTATTGACCCTCACCAATGCCTTTTTTGGTTACTTTTGGTGACGGCCAAAAAATGTTCATCATCGTTGATCAATCCAATGATTTTTTGATCACACTATGTACCTGTTACTATATTTTTTTTCAAAAGATAATGATTTAAGACCATTTTTCTGGAGTCTTTTTCATTATGTGTCCAAGGTCATAGTGGTTATAATAGTCAGTCAATTTGTTAAGAAGTAATCAGTGTGTATAATTTCCCTCAAGTCATAAGAATATAGTTTTCCTATGAGTCAACACATGATTCATCTCTATTAGGTTTATTATCTAGAAAATCTCCTTTAAATGAAGTTCCAGTAGTGTGTGTAGGAACTATATTATTTAATACATAATCAAGCTCTTTCAATTCTATTATCACTCAGGTTTTCTCCTTAGAAGTTATTAAAGAAGTAATGGCCTGAGGTAACCACAAAACAATCTTTTAGATTCAGGTCCTAGCCAACCTAAGTCCAAGAAGGGCTCTCTCTTTATGATTTAACTTTGTTTGAATATGATTTCAGGCTAGTGCTTAATGTTAAGGGTTGTTTGTTTTGATTGGGTGGTGGAATTAAGAAGACAATTGGGCATAGCAAATATTTAGGCCATTGGGCTATGGAGTCAATCAAGAAAGGCTTAACTGGATTTGATCTATCACTAAGGTAAGAGTCCACAACACAGGCTAGCATAACAAAAACAAATTTGCAGGTTTCAATGGATGGTAAATCCTAACCAGGGCTAAGGGCAACGAAGAATCCTTAACAGGGATTAAGATGAGGAAGGGAAGGATGGCCAACAATGAAGGGCAATGAAGAATCCTATACTATGGGTCAAAGGGGGGTAAACTACAGAAGTAAGGAGGCAATTAAGAATCTCTAGACCAAGGCAGTTTAGTAGAAAACATAAATAAAGCGAACAGTTAACATAGAGAGCACTTAAGCTAATTCTGATGATATTATTCCTTATTGGCTTTTAAGATTTTATAAGAAACACATATGAATAATTCATAACATAAAGAGAATACAATATCTAAACATGAGAAAATGATACTTATTTGTTCCAAATGTGCAAAAGAATTGAGTGAAATGTCCTTAGCTTTATTTCATAATCCAATAAACCCATCTAGTCTTGAGTACAATAGCTCCTTAGCTTACAACAAAATGTCTCCAGAAATTCTTTTTAATCCACCCTACTTAGTTCAACTTGTGAAGTATTTATACAAAATTTGATACAAAATATCTTATAACTATTTGAGAATTAATTTAGGAAACAAAAAATATCTTCAACATGAAGATAGAGACAAATGGAAATCCGTTTGCTTGCTGTCCCTTTATTTGTGAATGTGCTGGCTACTGGAATTCGAATTTGGCTCTTGCAATTGCCTTGGTAGTTATGTGCTGGATTCACTCTTATCTTTAACCTACTAATACTCTTTACCTGTGCTGATTAATCCCGGATTACCTGTTTTCACCTGGCAATTATCATTACTCTCTAGATTTATTATAGTAACTTATAGTAAATCTATAAAACTGGTCCACCATTCACTATTTGGTAATTTTATTCTGATCATTTTTCTATAGACTTCATCGGCTTCTGTATATTTGGCAAAATTGGGTTTGTTGGTGAACAAGTGCTTGATTTCATGTTCTATGTAGAACAGATTTTTCAGGCCATCATAAAGTACCTTTCCTATAGGTAATACTTTTACTCCTGAAGAACTAGCTTGGCTACTGGATTGTTTGTGCAGTCTTTCAATATAATCTTCTTGTGTCATTAACTTGTCATGTATGACCAGAATACTAGGAAGTCCTTTTTCTCTCAAAATGCCATATTTTAACATGAAATTGTTGATGTCTGCTTGAATTATTTGACATATTTTCTCCAAATTAAGCATCAGGTTCCTTTTAGTAAGAACCTTCTTTATCTCAATAATAGTCACTGTTCTATCCTGAATTTCTAATTCGTCCAGCTGGTACCTGTTTCTACTGTTCAAAAAATCTATTAATTGATTTGCTTCTTCAGGCTTTTCTCCCAGTTCTTCCTTTGTATTTTGTATGGCTTCCATGGTTGTTTTGACTAATTCAGTTTGCTCAAAAATAACCTGAATGGAAGGACAAATATCATTGATGGAATCAATGATATTGGTCCACAGTATATCCTTGATATCTCCCAATGGCTTTTCTAGTGTCAAATCCTTTTCAAGGATTCTTATTCTTTCCACCATCCTTTGTTTTTTTCGTGCTCCTTCTTTATTCTGAATTTGTGCAAGTTCACAACTTGTTTCCAAACTTGTCACTTGGTCTCTGAGCTTCTTCAGTTATATGGCCTGGATGCTCATTTGTTCCATAGCCTTAACCAACTCATCTGTTCTTTCTGTTGTTGTTCCTGTACTAGTTGATGTACCTGTGGTTGAAGTAGTACCTAGTACTAGCAATGTTGTTACTGTTGGAATCGTTGGTGCCAAGGAAGCTACCAGGGTGGAGGGTACTGCTGTGGAAACTATAGGTATTATAGTCTGAGGAGTGGTGGCCAGCTCACTTTGCTTAGACCATATCACATTCTCCAATTCTTTCTCAGCTTATTTTAATTGATCATTCAACTTAAGGACTAGGTCCATAAGTTCTTCCTCCTTTTGTTTTTCTAAAACTTTAGCAGTTTGAGGATGGTGAAGAAGAGGAATCTTGAGCTGCTACTTTAGTGCAACTATGTCATCGTTTTTCTTCTTTATTAATTCCTCTACTGCTTTAACATCCTTGGGATCATGTCCCAGCTCTATGAGAAAGTCCTCTAAGGACTTTATTCTAGTGTCTTTGGCCTAAGATGAGGCCTTTTCCAATTGAAGCTATGCTGATGTGTTATTTAGTGAGTTCTGTAGTTGATGAGTTGTGATTGCTTTGTTGGTCAACGTGGAGTAGACCATTTCACCTGTTTGCTTATGTAGCTCTATTTGATCAATTGGGTGAATATCCTTTGCCAAAACTTCAAAATCAGTTTTCAAATAGTCAACCATTGATCTTGGTTATTGCACAATTGGCTTAAGAAAGCTCATCTACATCTTGCCTTCCTTTATGTCAAACGCTAACATCAGCCTTATCTAGTTTGTTAGGGCCATCTTCAAATAATGTGCATAGCTTTGCAGTTTTAATTTTTCATTCCTTGCTTTGATTTCTTTGTATTTTTCTTTAATATCTAGGCTCTGTCCTATGGGAGCCCTGAAGGAAGATACCTCTGTGCTCTGTTTCCTTTCTAATACCTGGAACTGTGAGGTAGATGGTGAACATCCTGAAGGGATAGTATGCACACTTTCTATCCTTTCTGCCACTGTGTTGCCTGTTGTTTTCTCAGTATATTCCTGTTCAGAAAATGGGTTTAACCTTTTCCTCTTAGCATAGGTTTGATTAACAGGTATGGTGGAAGGAGTGGCCTCCTCTCTGTCTCTTTTTGGATTTCTCTCCTCATTTAAAGGAGTCTGCAAAATGGGGGGATTGCTCATATTATGTTCTGTTTGATTGAGCTCCTCTGAAATCTTGGGTAGCTCTAAATCTTCTACCTGCTCTGATGATCCTGGTTGGCCTGATGGCCTTGCTTTCTCCGAAGTCTATCCACTATGTTCCTGTGATTACCTTTGAGATTGAGTTTCTCTAGGCACCTGTAAAAATAATCTTTATCAAGCCTCCTTTCTAAATCCATCAATACATTGTCAACTGCAACCTATGTACTATCTTGATCTACAAATGTGTTTTCCATACATTCAGATTGATTGGCATACTATTCAATTTCTGGCATCCTATGGTGGATGTAAGGAGATAGCTTATTTTTCTGCCTCCTATTACAAATAAAGCTGTGGGGATCATAGGTCCATATGAAACTTTGTTTTAATTTCAACCTTTGGAGGATTTCATCCACCTCCTTTCCTACTTCTTTACTGTTACAAATGAATGGGCCAAGATGATCTTTAATTCTTAGTTAGGCCTTCTTCTTGGTTTTAACAAAATGAATCTCATCAAAATTGATCATTTGCCCGTAGTACTCCAGAGCAAATACTCTCATGGGGAGATACCTTGGCATTTTGTCAGGTGGCAACTCACATCCATAGATTCTAATTTTTGTATGGTTTTGGTACAAGTACCAATCCCCTACTTTGTATTGCTTTGACAATTTCAAGACCCTCTTGATGTGTGCACTGATCCTGGGTGGAGGGCTTCCTTGCAGCATGGTTATCACAGAATAAACAAATAGGTCTATGAAGTCTGTGTAGGAGTATTAAGAATCAAACTGATGAATTAGAGAGGTCTAGAAGATCATTGACCAGGGGTTTCCCTTAGTATCGAGTTTTTGGAGGGCAATTGGAAACCTAGCAGCTTGATAGTACAAGAATAAATGGTACAGGACTGATGAATATTTGAACACTCTTTCATTTTCCAATCTCAGAAACTGATCATGCATCTTGTCAGCAATAAACTTTTCATAATCGAATATGATGGCTGGTGGTTGGCCAAGAGAAAAGATTGACATGTTTGATATTATGATCTCATCCACGAATTCACTAGTGGTGCAGCCTAGTATACCGGATATCATATCTATGATATCTCGACCAAGGTTGGAGAATATAGTCCATATATAAGGAGGAGGGTCCTTTGGGATATACTGTTCTTCTTTGATAAAAATCTCGAACAACTGGGCTAATCTAACTGAAGTGAGTGTAGGGTATCTGTTCAGCATGTCCCCAATGGAAAGAGGGGTTAGGTTTTGGCTTGGCTACAATTGAAGCATTTGGTTGATGGATTCAGTAGTAATAGTAAACAGAAGAGATTGGTCAGGAGTTCTTACTACCCTTTCGATAGGATCATAGTTCGTATGGCAGTAATGTACAATTTCTGGGAATACATGCTCTCTGGGGAACTGGTACTTAGGCAAACCTGATTCCCAAAGTCCAATGGAGTCGGCTTGGTTTAGGTATTGGTCTCTATACTTGCAGAAGAGTTTTAGGGGGGATTTTGAGACTAAGGTGTCCTTTATTTGGAAATATTTGTCTGCGAGGGGAAGGTGGTCTAAATCCCGGTGAGGAGTAGTAATAGGCATAACATTAAGTGAAATTGGGGCTTCCATCCTTGGTTCTTGTGGATTCAAGGAAGAGGAAAAGGGTTTTAGAAGAATTGGGAGCAAGGATAATTTTAGGGGCGAATGTTCGCCCTTTGGCGAAATTAAGGGGTTTTAAATTTTTAGTGGGCGAATATTTTGTATCATAGTACATTTTTACAAATCACCTCAAATAGCCCACCTTATTTTAAGGGAGAGGGTAAAAAAGGTAAATCTAGCCCTTGAAATTAGGACTTACAACCTTCCATTCGCCCATTTTCAAGAATAGGTTTTATTTAAGTGAATCCATTCGCCGATTTTCAAGAATAGGTTCTATTTAAGTGAATCCTATGGGCCAAATACCATATTTATAAAAGAGGTATGGTAAATTAATAAAAATATAAATAAATGAGAGGTATGGTAAATAAATAAAACATTTTTTATATTTATACCATAAGTCACCTTATATACATGTAAGGGTGTAAACAAATAAAAATATAGGTAAAGTGGAGGTATGGTAAATAAATAAAAATTCTTTTTATACTTACTCAAAAGGTATGGTAAATAAATAAAAATATAAATAAACTAGACGTATCGTAAATAAATAAAACCTCTTTTTATATTTAGTCCATAACCCTCGTTCTATTTATGAAGGCTCAAGAAAGAGGTTTTATTTAAGTGAATCCTATGGGCCAAATACCATATTTGTAAAAGAGGTATGGTAAATTAATAAAAATATAAATAAACGAGAGGTATGGTAAACAAATAAAACAATTTTTTTATATTTACTCCATAAGTCACCTTATATTTACGAACATCAAAAAATGGGTTATATTTAGGTGAAACCTATGGCCAAAATACTATGGGACAAATACCATGGACTACATTGTTATTAATACCATGCAAAAAACCATTATTAACCCTAATATTAGAATTAATAAAAATGAAAATGGCACATGGTATTGACCCATGGTATTCACCAAAACAGCACATGGTATTGACCATGGTATTCACGTGGAATGTAGCCTATTTAAATGGGGGAATTATACCAGCATGTAGCCTATGCTAAGATTCACTAGGACTTTACAAAGTTGTATTATTTAGTGAAAGACTGGCCAAGATCTTACAAGATTTTATAATTGAGTAAAATATTCACCATGCCTAGTGAGAGATTCGCCAAAAAATTATATATACATATTATATTATTGATAAAATCGCCTTCCATTTTTCCTATATACCATGGAGATTCGCCCATTTATTATATTTATAAATTTAGGGGGGGTTCTTAAAATTTTCCCTGATTGGGAGTAATTGTTCTTTTTCAGAGTGTTTCAGGACTACTAGGTGGCTTAATTAACTAAATTACTTAGTATTTAAATCAATATAGTTAAGGTTTGGCATGAAAACAGGGTTTCTTAGTCGAAAATAGGGTAAATACCTGGTTTCGGTGGTTTGAATGGTAAAATGGTGGTTGTGCACTGTTTGTAGGAAGCGCACAGGTCTGCACAGTGGTCTGGAGTTCAGTGGCTGTGGAAGGTTGACAGTTGGTAGCAGGTTGACAACTCGAACGTAATCTTCGTTTGCATGGAGAACAAAAGGTTCTTTTCTTGGTAAAAAATGAAAACAATGAGTATTTTTGGTTTATCTACAAAGTCAATGATTTTGGCCGATATAATGGAAAACGACAGCTGGCACCAACTAACGGAGGTGACGTTTTGTCGTGTAGTGGAGGTGGTAAGCAGAGGTGGTAAGCGGACTCTATCAAACTACTTTTGGGGACTTGGCGGTATTGGGAGAGGTCTGCTTGATGCCGTTCATCGGGCGACACATAGTAGTGGGGTGAACAGTAAAACCGCTCACATCGGGTGGGTAAAGGTCGGCATCGGAGGTCGCTCGATATGAGCTATAGCCGTTAGATCTGAAGGGGTCAGATTGTATGGTGATCGGGAGTGTGATTTGATCGGGGAGTTAATGGAGGGGCCCGACAGGATTTGAATTGCAGGTTAGGGCGGCTTAATGATGTCGGGGGTGATGTTATTGGAGGAAGGTTATTAATTACTCACAGTTTGATCAATTAATCCCTTTTTGTAAGGCGAAGGGTTATGGCTTTTAATTAGTTGCAACTCGACTAATTAATCCATCTAATTTATTTACTTAATATGGTTTATATTTCAAACCATGGGGCGGGATATTTAACATATGGGATTTTAATTAAATATACAGGAAAGGGGTGTATTTTCGGAAATTAAATATAATAAAAATTAGAGTTAATATGAAATGGAAATGAGAACAACAAATTGCGCTAAGTATAATGTCTTGACACATTGGTTCGTGCATTTAAATTTACACATTATAACTTAGGCTTGATGTTCTGTTATGGGTTTTTATGTAAACAAAAAGGGTTTTAGGTAAGGTTTATTACTTTCCCTAGGTGAATGGTAATTTCACCTTAGGAAAAGGGATTTTTAGGTGAGATGAATGTTTATGGAGGGAGTGAATGTTTGTAAGGGGGTTGAAGTACTTAAACCTTATAAGTTATTGGGCTGAGGGTCTGGTCCCTCCAGAATTCAGAGAAATGCTCTGAGCCCCTTTAACTTAAGGTTTTAGGTACTTTTGATTTTTGCTTGTGGGAAATTAGTGAAAATGTAAAATGAATGGGGAAATTAATCACTTGACTTTGTAACTGTCCCATTGTCATCCACACTTTAAGCAATTTGATGATGAAAGTAAATGACATGATTTTATCCAATAAATCACCATAATTCTGCAACCATTCACCTACTTACCTATCTACTCATCTTACCATTTTTCTACTCTTTATTAGGGTGCACTTAAACTGGCAAACCCTTATCAAAACTTTTTCTTTTTATTTTACAATAGAAATCTATCTAAGTCTATCCTTATTACATCCAAGGGCTCATATTAAACTGTTGAGCTCCTTATTCATTTACTCTACCTATTTACTTATCTGCCAAGATTAAACAGTTTGGTTAGATTTTATTCTCTATCTCTAAGCATGAAATTGAAAACATGGAATAGCCAAGATTAAACTATTTGGTTACTATGGATTGTGGCATAAATAACAAGTTGCACACAATCATTATTGTACAAAAAATAAAATAGTAGTGGCATTTGGACTTGCACACTTTCATGGTCTTTTTCCTTTTCCTTGGGGTTCATTTTTCATCTTTTCTTTTTGACCTTTTTTCATTCTTTTTGTCCTTTTATTTTTCTTTTAGGACATACCCTCTTTACATTTTTTAATTTTTTGATTTTTTGCAAATATGGAAAACATTTGTAGTAAGCAAAGGTATGTACATATTACAGTTTTGACCTCATCCATTCAAAAATTATGACACCTATTGGTATAGGAACATAATAGTGGCTCCACTTGGGGATGGCATTTCATTGTGAAATGTCAAGAACTAGTAGATCAATGGCCTTTTGAATTTCTGTGATTTTACTCTGCAACTTTCCTTTTACCTTGCTGCTTTATTGATATTTACTGATAGTACAACTTTTGAAGCTTAGGGCCTTCTCTTCGAGATTCAACTCCAAAGTTTACCATCCAATCCACAGTGAATTTTATGAAGGATATAGTATGTACAAGTAATTAGTGGAATCAATGACTGGGATCTATATAGTGTTTAAGCATTCGACCATTGACTGGTCCTCCTTCTACTTCTGCACCATCCAATTCTTTAAGGAAATAGGCATTATTACCTCTGAAAGCATAAATAATGTAGGGACCTTTCCACAGGAAGTCAATCTTCCCATGTTTCCCTTTATCTTCCCTTCTTGAGTCCCATTTCAAAACTTTATCTCCCAGATAGAAATCTTCTGCTTTTGTTCTTTTTTCAAATGCTTTCTTGATTTTCTCTTGCACAACTTGGGACCTGATGTAGACTTGTTCCCTGGTTTGCTGCAAATGAATAGTCTAGTTGATCCTTCTTTGAATGTCATTGGGCTCGACCTATGCTTCTTGGAGTAATTTCATCACTGGAGTTCCCAAAGAAGATGGGAAGACAGCCTCCATTCCATAGACTAGCTGATAGGGACTAGTGCCAATAGATTTCTTTGTGGTCAGTCTGTCTGCCCACAAAGCATTCACTAGTTTTTTATTCCAGGTCTTCTTATTGTCTTCCAATAACTTTTTGATAATATTCATTAGGCTTTTATTGGATGATTCTGCAAGTCCATTTCCATGGGGATAGTAGGTTGTGGAATGGCCAAGGGTTATGTGGTACTTGTTGCAAAAATTAATCAACCTTTTTTATTTAAAGGCTGCAGCATTGTCTGTGATGATTTTAGTAGGACAACCGAATCTGGATAGAATGTTGGCCTCAAGAAAACCTATTATGATAGTATTGGTGGCTTGTCTAGAGGGTATGGCTTCTATCCATTTTGTGAAATAATCTGTGGCAGTTAAGATCCATCTATGATGGGCAGAGGAAGGGGGATGAATTTCACCAATGAAGTCAAGACCCCATTGTTGAAATGGTGTTTCAGTTGATATAGGTTTCAAAGGTAATGGCAGTAATTTTCTTTTTCCTTCAAAAATCTGACATTTGTGACAGGAGGTTACAAACTTTTTGACATCAACAAGAAGAGTGGGCTAATTGTTCCGTGCTGACAACCAGACATCAAATTTCCCAGTATTGTTCCTATTCTGGCATGATCATACTCATTGTGCCTTGAATCAAACAATTCTGCTATGCAGGGAGTATTTAAACCATGTCTAAATAGGGGAGCCAAACCAATCCTTATAGCTCCGAAATGTAAGTAATAAAATCTTCCTTCCTTAGCATATTTCCTAAACTTTTTTATTTCATCTTCTGAGAATATATTGAGTCCTATTATCTGCACATGTGGACCTTTAATTCTGATCTTAACTTCAACTTCTTTGAAGTAATATTTCTTAGAAAGCTTAAACATCATTGGAACCGGATAGATTTCTTTAGTATCTAATGCAGGGGGGTTCCAGCTTTCTGGATCTTCTACTTGTTCATGTTCATTTATATCAGACTCAACAGATCTATTTTCTACTTCAGATATGGATCTTTTATCAATGGTAGAAAAAGTTCTTAGAAATTTGGCCATCTTGGAAAGGTATAATTCTATTCCAGAAATTGACTGATAAAGCTTTTATTTACTTAGCACAATGTAAAACAAAGATGCCTTTCAAATGCTATTAGTCTAACAGACATACATCTTAAAGATTGTTGGAAAGCCTTGATAGGAGTGCAAGGACTGTCTATGGCAGATGAGAGTGAATTCTTGTCTGTAATTGTTCAAACTTCCTTTCAGTTAACAAATATAGTACATCCTAAACTAAAACAGCCGGTGTTGAAAGACTGTGTGACTGTAGGGATCGGAAATGCACAGATTGAAGGTGTGCATTATGACAAAGAAACATTACCCGATCACTGGTATATCCAATATAAGTCTTTGGCTTCAGATGATATAAACAGAAGAATTAAAAGATTGGCTCTTGAAGATGGAGGGGTAAAAATCATTCCAAATCAGTCAATTTACCCTAGGATTCCCAAGCCAATAGTTTTGCCAGAGAAACATGTATTACCAGTAGAAAGTCCAGTCCAAAGTGGAAGAAGGTCTTTTTACAGACAGTTATCTATACCAGAAGAACAACCGTCTACTTCCACAAGTACCCCCCGGTCTGAAAAGCAATTGTATATACCTGAAGAAAAACCTTTTCTAGCTGTAAATAAAATGTTTAGAACTCATGTACAGAATTATCCACCTATGGAAGAATATAGATTTGCAAATAAAAGATTTGTAAGAGGAGGAAAATGGCCACCAAAAACAAAGTTTTGTGTCTCTTCTTCAATGTCCAAACAGCCTGCTACCAGAGCAGATTGTGCACCTCTCCTAGAACATGAATCACAAGAGCCCAATGATTTGGAACAAGTATATCAAGTAGGAAATTATTTGACTACTTGGTGTTCTCATGCTGAAAATGTTCTAGACAATTTAGGACAACAAGCAGATCTGATAAATGAAAATTTAAAATTGTTGTATGAAGAGCAACAAGAAGAGAAGAGAGAAAGAGAGGAGAGAAGAAAAAGAAAAATGAAGAAGAAGGGTAAGAAAATCCCAAAATTTCATGTAGATATGACAGCCCCAAATTACTGGGATTTAGAAGAAGAAGTACCAGAAACAAGTGATGGAGAAGGGACTTCCAGAGACACTGGAAAGTTAACCAGTGGTTCTTCTAGAACATTCAAAGCAGAAAAACCTTTTGAATCTAAGAAGGAAGTCATGTCTTTAGAACAAGCTGCAATAAAATTTCCATCCTTTATTATGCCATCAATAAAGAATCAAAATAAAGCTCACATCCTGAGACAAGCTAAGTACCCTAGAGTTGAAGAAGATCTGTTTGCTACAAATTCTGGTGGTTACATTCTAGATCTAGATAACTCATCCAATCCTGGTGAGTCTATTAGAATCTGGATAGGAGCCTTATATCAGATGCAGGTCACAACAAGATTAGATAATGTGTCTATCATGATCTTAGCAGAAAAGAGGATGGCAGGAATAGTGTTTGATTGGTGGATGGCAGGATCAGAGGCAGAAAGAATAGCAGTCATGGAAGCAGGATTAGCTACATTTGAAATGCTGTTAAAAACTCAATTTATTCCAGAACCAAAAGATGAAAAGAAACAGCTATTGACTGACCTTAGCCGCATGGAACTTAAAGATCTCAAATATTTAGATCAATTTGGCAAAGAATTTATGGCTAAAGTCTTTAAAGCTAATCTGTTTAATGATATTGCTCAAAAAGTTTCTTTTTTGTCAAAGTTGCTAGGAAACTTAGGAGATCTAATTATGAAAGATCTTGAGGTTCAAATGAGAAGTTTAGAACAAGTTTATTGGGTTGATCTTCTGTTTAGAGTATCAGAAAAGGTCAAATATTTGTGTTGGCAGAAGAAAGCGCATGACATCACCCCAAGTTTAGATGTCTGCAGAACTGTATTACCATGGACACCTTTTAAATCAAAGAAGAAGAAATATAAAAGGTATGGTAGATACAAACCCAAAAGAGTATCGAACCCAAAGAGACCTTTCAGAAAATTCAGATATTTGAAAAAGAGAACAGCTCCAAGAAACAATAATTGTTGTTTCATTTGTAAAAAGGAAGGACATTTTGCCAGAAAGTGTCCTCAGAAATCATCTAGTAAACTTAAAGCTTGTATAGATATTGAAGAGTTTCAAGATGATTGGTCTGTAGTAGAATCAGATGAAGAAATTTCTGATGTATATATTCTTACAGAAGTTTCAGACAATGAAGAGGAAGAACCTGTACAGAAAATGAATATTTGTACAAATTGTTCTGATGATGATTTTTATAGTGAACAACACTATAGTGATATAGAAAGTTCTTCAACTATTGTGTCATCAAGTGAGACAGAAGATAATTCAGACTCAGAATCAATTTCTGAAGAAGGATCAGAAGAAACAGAAATATCAGAAAGGACAAATAGAGGTAAACAAATTGCATCACCTTTACCTCAATTCAATTCTTTATGTCCATTTGAAAAGAAAATTGCACCATCAACTAGTATACCTCTGCTAGAGATTAAAAGAAATGAACAAAATACATTGTTGAAAAAGATTGTGAAAACAGAGAGCTTGATTTATATTCCAGTAGAAGTTCAAGTCAGAAATGAATGGATTTCAGTAGATGCATTTGTAGATACTGGAGGATCAAATAATCTAGCTCGACCATCTTTGTTCAAATCTCTCTGGAAACCATTAAAAAATATACTAGTTTCAGAAACAATTGGAGGATCTGTCCAGCTCACACATTATGTAGACAATATTTCTTTAAAAGTTGGAGGGAGTATTGTAAAAATTTCAGCAATTCAGCACTATGACCCTTCAGCAAGTTTGATGTTAGGCATGCCATTTATAAATTCTGTGCTTCCAGTAACTATCAGCCAAGATAAGCTGATAATAAATCTGAAGAAAAAAGCTATATCTGTGCCTAGACTAAGCATTGCAAACTCTGAAGCTAGGCATGAGAATAGACAAAAGAAAGTAGGAACTAGAAGGCCGACTAAAGATTCAAATGATTGGCAAGAGGTCCTACAAATCTATGAAGCCAGAGCAGAAAAGATAAATAAACAATCAGCATGCATTGAAGAAAATTGGTCTACAGAACAGAAAGATATATACCAGAGACTTCTGAAAAGTTGTTCGGACAACCCACAACAGTTTTGGGAAACTGAAAGTCCGATGCAGGAGATAGTCACCTTACATGACAATGGAGTAAAAGGTAAAGTGATTCCTTGCACACCATCTGATGAACAAGAAATGAGGAATCAAATTCAAGAACTACTAAAGATGCAGTTAATAGAAATCAGTGAATCTCATTATGCATGTTCTGCATTTCTAGTAAGAAACCATTCTGAGATAGTAAGAGGTAAACCACGGATGGTGATCAATTACAAACCTCTTAATGCAATTACTCAGAATTTTAATTACCCATTGCCAAGACCAGAAGTAATAATGCAGAAAATTCAACATAGTAAGGTGTTCAGTAAATTTGACATGAATTCAGGTTACTATCAAATACAGATTCAGCCAGAAGACAGACACAAAACAGCTTTCATATGCCCAACAGGATTTTATCAGTGGAAAGTTGTTCCATTTGGATTGAAGAATGCTCCAGCCTTTTTCCAAAGAAGGATGGATTATATTTTTGCTAAATATGATTTTATAGTTACATATATAGATGATATTCTGATTCATAGTCCAGATGTAAATACTCATTTGAAACATTTAGAAATTTTCCTTGAAGAAGTTAAAAAGCATGGCATAGTTTTGTCAGAAAAAAAGATGTCCTTATTTCAGGATAACATTGATTTTTTGGGGATAAATGTTGCAAATGGTTCTATTCAAATGCAGCCCCATGTGTTAACAAAATTAACACAGTTTCCTGATGAACTGAAGGACAAAAAGGCAATCCAAAGGTTTATTGGAGTTCTGAATTACTTGCACAAATACATTCCAAAACTCTCAGAAAAGACAGCTGTTATAAGAAGACACAGCGACGAAGGATGGTCAGAAGAAGCAACTGAAGCAGTGAAAAAACTTAAAGAAGAATGTCAGCAGTTACCAAAGCTTCAACCACCAGGTGATGGTTTATTAATTTTACAAACTGATGCTTCTCTTAACTTTTGGTCAGCTGTATTGTTAGAACAAAGAAGAAATAGTAAAGGAGAGATTGAAGAAAATCTGTGTGGATATGCTTCCAGGGAGTTTACAACAAGTCAGAAAAACTACTTTATAGCTGAAAAAGAAACATTGGCTATCTTCAACGGGATTCAGCGGTTTGAGGTATATTTAACCCCGGTAAGGTTTTTAATCAGAACAGACTCCAAAAATTTTAAATATTTTTTGACAGCAAAAATTTCAAGACAACTTGCAAAGGGCAGGATTTTAGCCTGGCAAATCTGGTTTCAGCAATTTGATTTTGACGTCGAGTGGATACCAGGTAACTCGAATTTCTTGACAGACGTTCTGACCAGAGACATGAGCAAAATGTTCATAACCTGTAAATATTCAGTTTTTGAGATTCCAGGTAAAGGCCCTGCAGATGATAGTTTTGCAACCTTTGTAGATAGATTTCGAATCTTAGAAAATTATGCAAGTCTTGTCACAGATGAGATCAAAAAATTGGTTGGTTTTAGATTAAGAAGGAATTGGTGGATTAGAAAATGCCAAGCATGGCAGTCAAAAAATCTGGGTATATCTCTAGGCCTTGATGAAAACTTGGTTAAAGTATTTTCTTTACCAAATATGAAGGTTAAGCTTTTCTTCAGAAGCTTATCTGATTTATGGTCTAGTATCTACACAGATGAAATGATCTGGACACTCAGAGTCTTGAATTACTATCAGATCATAGGCAGTGTTGACTTTTCCCTTAGTATTTTTACAGGTGCCAAAATTCTGGATCTAGAAGAAATTCCCATAAAAGAAGAAATGGTAAAATATCTGCTTTCTCTAAGAATTCCAGATATATTTGAGGAACTAGAGTCCTCTTTCCTCCAAAGGATAGATGACAATTATGCAAATACTGATACTTTTCCTCAGTATGAAATTTTTGAGAAGTTTGCAGATTGGAGATTTCAAGAAGGAAAATGCAGAAAAATTCAGGTTACCAGAGTATCTCAATGCATACAAAGATCCCTCCAGTATTTAAAAACATATGCTTATCAGTGGGATTTTCATAGTTTGAGAATGAGAGACAGCATAGAACCAAATCCTTTTTCTCAAACATTCAGTCATGAAACGATTGGTAATTCTGAATCTGGTAACAATCAAGAGTTAATCAAACAGCATGCTGAATGGTTTCATGAGTTTGGAAATTTGAAGTTGGTTGAAAAAATTCAAATTCTTAATAAAATGGATAGCCTGCAAGGACAACCAAAATCTTTAAAATTTGCAATTAATCAAAAGGCTTTAATCACCATCTCAATTATATCTCCAAACTGGAACAATAATGTCATCCACATCATTAGTCTGATGATCTCTAAAAGAATATGCACTTCAATAATTTTTGAGTTAGGATGGCAGCATAGAGACTGTTTGAGCGAAAATTGCAGGTTATGGGTACAGCACTCTATTGAAAGTTCCACTAATATGTTCCAGATATTTAAATGGGAATCATTAGATGGGATAGAATTGGCAGTACAAAGGTCACCAGCAGCACGAAATGCTTTTAAAGATTCTTTTTTGGATATTGAAATAAGTGCTTTTTCTTTTTTGAACAAGTGGGAAAAACAGGAGTTAATGCATACGCCACTACAACCAGGACTTCACAGAATCAAAACAAATATCATAAAAGGAGAATCGTCATCTGCAGCATCTCACAGTATGACAAGATCGCCAAAAGAAAAAGGAGAAATGATAGATGCACAAGATCCAAATGAAGGAATCGAGGAACAGTATAACCGACTTATGAATAGATACCATCGACAACTCATCGATGAGTACGAGCCATCTGCCGGATCGTCCGAAGAAGATTTATGGGAGACAAGGAGCCCCACAGGACCTTGGTAAAAGAAGATCGTAGCATAAGAATCTCTTGTCAGCAATGTAATAATGTTGGTTACATGTTGTGACAGGAATCTTTTGTACAAAAGAAAGATTGAGTAGACACCGTCGGTGGAAAAAGAAACCGACATGACCCTCAATTATTTCTACCTTATGTCATGTCTTAGCTAAGTTTAGATTCGTTTGAGGTCTATTTAAGAAAGGGTCTTCAAGAGTTCAGGCATCGTTCGATGGAGAGCATGCGTGTTGTGATGAACTCTGAAACATTTCTGTTGTAATAAGCTTTGTATTCTGTTCTTGCTTTTTATTAATATCGAAGCCTTCTGGGCCGTCTGTCTGAGGACAGTTCTGCACGTCTGAGGATAGTTTCTGTTTTCCGAAAGAGGTTGAATTGTAAGGCGCTGGAGTAAAGACCCGTGGAGAGAGGTCGTGGAAGACTCGTGCGTGTTCCCTGAGGAGAAGAACTAGAGAGTCAGACTTTTATTTCCAGAAAGCTGCGAGAATTTAAGAAGTAAGTTCTTAATACCAACAGCTTTATCCTGTTTATATTCTGCTGAATTGCTCTGTTTGAACGGTCACCCCTAATTAATTTGACCTTTTCTGATACTCTAAACAGAAGATCAACCCAATAAACTTGTTCTAAACTTCTCATTTGAACCTCAAGATATTTCATAATCAGATCTCCTAAGTTTCCTGGCAACTTTGACAAAAAAGAAACTTTTTGAGCAATATCATTAAACATATTAGCTTTAAAGACTTTAGCCATAAATTCTTTGCCAAATTGATCTAAATATTTTAGATCTTTGAGTTCCATGCGGCTAAGGTCAGTCAATAGCTGTTTCTTTTCATCTTTTGGTTCTGGAATAAATTGAGTTTTTAACAGCATTTCAAATGTAGCTAATCCTGCTTCCATGACTGCTATTCTTTCTGCCTCTGATCCTGCCATCCACCAATCAAACACTATTCCTGCCATCCTCTTTTCTGCTAAGATCATGATAGACACATTATCTAATCTTGTTGTGACCTGCATCTGATATAAGGCTCCTATCCAGATTCTAATAGACTCACCAGGATTGGATGAGTTATCTAGATCTAGAATGTAACCACCAGAATTTGTAGCAAACAGATCTTCTTCAACTCTAGGGTACTTAGCTTCTCTCAGGATGTTAGCTTTATTTTGATTCTTTATTGATGGCATAATAAAGGATGGAAATTTTATTGCAGCTTGTTCTAAAGACATGACTTCCTTCTTAGATTCAAAAGGTTTTTCTGCTTTGAATGTTCTAGAAGAACCACTGGTTAACTTTCCAGTGTCTCTGGAAGTCCCTTCTCCATCACTTGTTTCTGGTACTTCTTCTTCTAAATCCCAGTAATTTGGGGCTGTCATATCTACATGAAATTTTGGGATTTTCTTACCCTTCTTTTTCATTTTTCTTTTTCTTCTCTCTTCTCTTTCTCTCTTCTCTTCTTGTTGCTCTTCATACAACAATTTTAAATTTTCATTTATCAGATCTGCTTGTTGTCCTAAATTGGCTAGAACATTTTCGGCATGAGAACACCAAGTAGTCAAATAATTTCCTACTTGATATACTTGTTCCAAATCATTGGGCTCTTGTGATTCATGTTCTAGGAGAGGTGCACAATCTTCTCTGGTAGCAGGCTGTTTGGACATAGAAGAAGAGACACAAAACTTTGTTTTTGGTGGCCATTTTCCTCCTCTTACAAATCTTTTATTTGCAAATCTATATTCTTCCATAGGTGGATAATTCTGTACATGAGTTCTAAACATTTTATTTACAGCTAGAAAAGGTTTTTCTTCAGGTATATACAATTGCTTTTCAGACCGGGGGGTACTTGTGGAAGTAGATGGTTGTTCTTCTGGTATAGATAACTGTCTGTAAAAAGACCTTCTTCCACTCTGGACTGGACTTTCTACTGGTAATACATGTTTCTCTGGCAGAACTATTGGCTTAGGAATCCTAGGGTAAATTGACTGATTTGGAATGATTTTTACCCCTCCATCTTCAAGAGCCAATCTTTTAATTTTTCTGTTTATATCATCTGAAGCCAAAGACTTATATTGGATATACCAGTGATTGGGTAATGTTTCTTTGTCATAATGCACACCTTCAATCTGTGCATTTCCGATCCCTACAGTCACACAGTCTTTCAACACCGGCTGTTTTAGTTTAGGATGTACTGTATTTGTTAACTGAAAGGAAGTTTGAACAATTACAGATAAGAATTCACTCTCATCTGCCATAGACAGTCCTTGCACTGCTATCAAGGCTTTCCAACAATCTTTAAGATGTATGTTTGTTAGACTAATAGCATAATCAGGATAAATTGTTCCGTGCTGACAACCAGACATCAAATTTCCCAGTATTGTTCCTATTCTGGCATGATCATACTCATTGTGCCTTGAATCAAACAATTCTGCTATGCAGGGAGTATTTAAACCATGTCTAAATAGGGGAGCCAAACCAATCCTTATAGCTCCGAAATGTAAGTAATAAAATCTTCCTTCCTTAGCATATTTCCTAAACTTTTTTATTTCATCTTCTGAGAATATATTGAGTCCTATTATCTACACATGTGGACCTTTAATTCTGATCTTAACTTCAACTTCTTTGAAGTAATATTTCTTAGAAAGCTTAAACATCATTGGAACCGGATAGATTTCTTTAGTATCTAATGCAGGGGGGTTCCAGCTTTCTGGATCTTCTACTTGTTCATGTTCATTTATATCAGACTCAACAGATCTATTTTCTACTTCAGATATGGATCTTTTATCAATGGTAGAAAAAGTTCTTAGAAATTTGGCCATCTAGGAAAGGTATAATTCTATTCCAGAAATTGACTGATAAAGCTTTTATTTACTCAGCACAATGTAAAACAAAGATGCCTTTCAAATGCTCCTGGCTCTTCTCAGGTTCTGTCTATAGAATTATACAGGGTCGTTACAGGGCTCTGATACCAAAATTAGGGGTGACCGTTCAAACAGAGCAATTCAGCAGAATATAAATAGGATAAAGCTGTTGGTATTAAGAACTTACTTCTTAAATTCTCGCAACTTTCTGGAAATAAAAGTCTGACTCTCTAGTTCTTCTCCTCAGGGAACACGCACGAGTCTTCCACGACCTCTCTCCACGGGTCTTTACTCCAGCGCCTTACAGTTCAACCTCTTTCGGAAAACAGAAACTATCCTCAGACGTGCAGAACTGTCCTCAGACAGACGGCCCAGAAGGCTTCGATATTAATAAAAAGCAAGAACAGAATACAAAGCTTATTACAACAGAAATGTTTCAGAGTTCATCACAACATGCATGCTCTCCATCGAACGATGCCTGAACTCTTGAAGACCCTTTCTTAAATAGACCTCAAACGAATCTAAACTTAGATAAGACATGACATAAGGTAGAAATAATTGAGGGTCCTGTCGGTATCTTTTTCCACCGACGGTGTCTACTCAATCTTTCTTTTGTACAAAAGATTCCTGTCACAACATGTAACCAACATTATTACATTGCTGACAAGAGATTCTTATGCTACGATCTTCTTTTACCAAGGTCCTGTGGGGCTCCTTGTCTCCCATAAATCTTCTTCGGACGATCCGGCAGATGGCTCGTACTCATCGATGAGTTGTCGATGGTATCTATTCATAAGTCGGTTATACTGTTCCTCGATTCCTTCATTTGGATCTTGTGCATCTGTCATTTCTCCTTTTTCTTTTGGCGATCTTGTCATACTGTGAGATGATGCAGATGACGATTCTCCTTTTATGATATTTGTTTTGATTCTGTGAAGTCCTGGTTGTAGTGGCGTATGCATTAACTCCTATTTTTCCCACTTGTTCAAAAAAGAAAGAGCACTTATTTCAATATCCAAAAAAGAATCTTTAAAAGCATTTCGTGCTGCTGGTGACCTTTGTACTGCCAATTCTATCCCATCTAATGATTCCCATTTAAATATCTGGAACATATTAGTGGAACTTTCAATAGAGTGTTGTACCCATAACCTGCAGTTTTCGCTCAAACAGTCTCTATGCTGCCATCCTAACTCAAAAATTATTGAAGTGCATATTCTTTTAGAGATCATCAGACTAATGATGTGGATGACATTATTGTTCCAATTTGGAGATATAATTGAGATGGTGATTAAAGCCTTTTGATTAATTGCAAATTTTAAAGCTTTTGGTTGTCCTTGCAGGCTATCCATTTTATTAAGAATTTGAATTTTTTCAACCAACTTCAAATTTCCAAACTCATGAAACCATTCAGCATGCTGTTTGATTAACTCTTGATTATTACCAGATTCAGAATTACCAATCGTTTCATGACTGAATGTTTGAGAAAAAGGATTTGGTTCTATGCTGTCTCTCATTCTCAAACTATGAAAATCCCACTGATAAGCATATGTTTTTAAATACTGGAGGGATCTTTGTATGCATTGAGATACTCTGGTAACTTGAATTTTTCTGCATTTTCCTTCTTGAAATCTCCAATCTGCAAACTTCTCAAAAATTTCATACTGAGGAAAAGTATCAGTATTTGCATAATTGTCATCTATCCTTTGGAGGAAAGAGGACTCTAGTTCCTCAAATATATCTGGAATTCTTAGAGAAAGCAGATATTTTACCATTTCTTCTTTTATGGGAATTTCTTCTAGATCCAGAATTTTGGCACCTGTAAAAATACTAAGGGCAAAGTCAACACTGCCTATGATCTGATAGTAATTCAAGACTCTGAGTGTCCAGATCATTTCATCTGTGTAGATACTAGACCATAAATTAGATAAGCTTCTGAAGAAAAGCTTAACCTTCATATTTGGTAAAGAAAATACTTTAACCAAGTTTTCATCAAGGCCTAGAGATATACCCAGATTTTTTGACTGCCATGCTTGGCATTTTCTAATCCACCAATTCCTTCTTAATCTAAAACCAACCAATTTTTTGATCTCATCTGTGACAAGACTTGCATAATTTTCTAAGATTCGGAATCTATCTACAAAGGTTGCAAAACTATCATCTGCTGTTGGCTCTGATACCAAAATTAGGGGTGACCGTTCAAACAGAGCAATTCAGCAGAATATAAACAGGATAAAGCTGTTGGTATTAAGAACTTACTTCTTAAATTCTCGTAGCTTTCTGGAAATAAAAGTTTGACTCTCTAGTTCTTCTCCTCAGGGAACACGCACAAGTCTTCCACGACCTCTCTCCACGGGTCTTTACTCCAACGCCTTACAGTTCAACCTCTTTCGGAAAACAGAAACTATCCTCAGACGTGCAGAACTGTCCTCAGACAGACGGCCCAGAAGGCTTCGATATTAATAAAAAGCAAGAACAGAATACAAAGCTTATTACAACAGAAATGTTTCAGAGTTCATCACAACACGCATGCTCTCCATCGAACGATGCCTGAACTCTTGAAGACCCTTTCTTAAATAGACCTCAAACGAATCTAAACTTAGCTAAGACATGACATAAGGTAGAAATAATTGAGGGTCCTGTCGGTATCTTTTTCCACCGACGGTGTCTACTCAATCTTTCTTTTGTACAAAAGATTCCTGTCACAACATGTAACCAACATTATTACATTGCTGACAAGAGATTCTTATGCTACGATCTTCTTTTACCAAGGTCCTGTGGGGCTCCTTGTCTCCCATAAATCTTCTTCGGACGATCCGGCAGATGGCTTGTACTCATCGATGAGTTGTCGATGGTATCTATTCATAAGTCGGTTATACTGTTCCTCGATTCCTTCATTTGGATCTTGTGCATCTGTCATTTCTCCTTTTTCTTTTGGCGATCTTGTCATACTGTGAGATGCTGCAGATGACGATTCTCCTTTTATGATATTTTTTTTGATTCTGTGAAGTCCTGGTTGTAGTGGCGTATGCATTAACTCCTGTTTTTCCCACTTGTTCAAAAAAGAAAGAGCACTTATTTCAATATCCAAAAAAGAATCTTTAAAAGCATTTCGTGCTGCTGGTGACCTTTGTATTGCCAATTCTATCCCATCTAATGATTCCCATTTAAATATCTGGAACATATTAGTGGAACTTTCAATAGAGTGTTGTACCCATAACCTGCAATTTTCGCTCAAACAGTCTCTATGCTGCCATCCTAACTCAAAAATTATTGAAGTGCATATTCTTTTAGAGATCATCAGACTAATGATGTGGATGACATTATTGTTCCAGTTTGGAGATATAATTGAGATGGTGATTAAAGCCTTTTGATTAATTGCAAATTTTAAAGCTTTTGGTTGTCCTTGCAGGCTATCCATTTTATTAAGAATTTGAATTTTTTCCACCAACTTCAAATTTCCAAACTCATGAAACCATTCAGCATGCTGTTTGATTAACTCTTGATTATTACCAGATTCAGAATTACCAATCGTTTCATGACTGATTGTTTGAGAAAAAGGATTTGGTTCTATGCTGTCTCTCATTCTCAAACTATGAAAATCCCACTGATAAGCATATGTTTTTAAATACTGGAGGGATCTTTGTATGCATTGAGATACTCTGGTAACTTGAATTTTTCTGCATTTTCCTTCTTGAAATCTCCAATCTGCAAACTTCTCAAAAATTTCATACTGAGGAAAAGTATCAGTATTTGCATAATTGTCATCTATCCTTTGGAGGAAAGAGGACTCTAGTTCCTCAAATATATCTGGAATTCTTAGAGAAAGCAGATATTTTACCATTTCTTCTTTTATGGGAATTTCTTCTAGATCCAGAATTTTGGCACCTGTAAAAATACTAAGGGCAAAGTCAACACTGCCTATGATCTGATAGTAATTCAAGACTCTGAGTGTCCAGATCATTTCATCTGTGTAGATGCTAGACCATAAATCAGATAAGCTTCTGAAGAAAAGCTTAACCTTCATATTTGGTAAAGAAAATACTTTAACCAAGTTTTCATCAAGGCCTAGAGATATACCCAGATTTTTTGACTGCCATGCTTGGCATTTTCTAATCCACCAATTCCTTCTTAATCTAAAACCAATCAATTTTTTGATCTCATCTGTGACAAGACTTGCATAATTTTCTAAGATTCAGAATCTATCTACAAAGGTTGCAAAACTATCATCTGCAGGGCCTTTCCCTAGGATCTCAAAAACTGAATATTTACAGGTTATGAACATTTTGCTCATGTCTCTGGTCAGAACGTCTGTCAAGAAATTCGAGTTTCCTGGTATCCACTCGACATCAAAATCAAATTGCTGAAACCAGATTTGCCAGGCTAAAATCCTGCCCTTTGCAAGTTGTCTTGAAATTTTTGCTGTCAAAAAATATTTAAAATTTTTGGAGTCTGTTCTGATTAAAAACCTTACCGGGGTTAAATATACCTCAAACCGCTGAATCCCATTGAAGATAGCCAATGTTTCTTTTTCAGCTATAAAGTAGTTTTTCTGACTTGCTGTGAATTCCCCGGAAGCATATCCACACAGATTTTCTTCAATCTCTCCTTTACTATTTCTTCTTTGTTCTAACAATACAGCTGACCAAAAGTTAAGAGAAGCATCAGTTTGTAAAATTAATAAACCATCACCTAGTGGTTGAAGCTTTGGTAACTGCTGACATTCTTCTTTAAGTTTTTTCACTGCTTCAGTTGCTTCTTCTGACCATCCTCCGTCGCTGTGTCTTCTTATAGCAGCTGTCTTTTCTGAGAGTTTTGGAATGTATTTGTGCAAGTAATTCAGAACTCCAATAAACCTTTGGATTGCCTTTTTGTCCTTCAGTTCATCAGGAAACTGTGTTAATTTTGTTAACACATGGGGCTGCATTTGAATAGAACCATTTGCAACATTTATCCCCAAAAAATCAATGCTATCCTGAAATAAGGACATCTTTTTTTCTGACAAAACTATGCCATGCTTTTTAACTTCTTCAAGGAAAATTTCTAAATGTTTCAAATGAGTATTTACATCTGGACTATGAATCAGAATATCATCTATATATGTAACTATAAAATCATATTTAGCAAAAATATAATCCATCCTTCTTTGGAAAAAGGCTGGAGCGTTCTTCAATCCAAATGGAACAACTTTCCACTGATAAAATCCTGCTGGGCATATGAAAGTTGTTTTGTGTCTATCTTCTGGCTGAATCTGTATCTGATAGTAACCTGACTTCATGTCAAATTTACTGAACACCTTACTATGTTGAATTTTCTGCATTATTACTTCTGGTCTTGGTAATGGGTAATTAAAATTCTGAGTAATTGCATTAAGATGTTTGTAATTGATCACCATCCGTGGTTTACCTCTTACTATCTCAGAATGGTTTCTTACTAGAAATGCAGAACATGCATAATGAGATTCACTGATTTCTATTAACTGCATCTTTAGTAGTTCTTGAATTTGATTCCTCATTTCTTGTTCATCAGATGGTGTACAAGGAATCACTTTACCTTTTACTCCATTGTCATGTAAGGTGACTATCTCCTGCATCGGACTTTCAGTTTCCCAAAACTGTTGTGGGTTGTCTGAACAACTTTTCAGAAGTCTCTGGTATATATCTTTCTGTTCTGTAGACCAATTTTCTTCAATGCATGCTGATTGTTTATTTATCTTTTCTGCTCTGGCTTCATAGATTTGTAGGACCTCTTGCCAATCATTTGAATCTTTAGTCGGCCTTCTAGTTCCTACTTTCTTTTGTCTATTCTCATGCCTAGCTTCAGAGTTTGCAATGCTTAATCTAGGCACAGATATAGCTTTTTTCTTCAGATTTATTATCAGCTTATCTTGGCTGATAGTTACTGGAAGCACAGAATTAATAAATGGCATGCCTAACATCAAACTTGCTGAAGGGTCATAGTGCTGAATTGATGAAATTTTTACAATACTCCCTCCAACTTTTAAAGAAATATTGTCTACATAATGTGTGAGCTGGACAGATCCTCCAATTGTTTCTGAAACTAGTATATTTTTTAATGGTTTCCAGAGAGATTTGAACAAAGATGGTCGAGCTAGGTTATTTGATCCTCCAGTATCTACAAATGCATCTACTGAAATCCATTCATTTCTGACTTGAACTTCTACTGGAATATAAATCAAGCTCTTTGTTTTCACAATCTTTTTCAACAATGTATTTTGTTCATTTCTTTTAATCTCTGGCAGAGGTATATTAGTTGATGGTGCAATTTTCTTTTCAAATGGACATAAAGAATTGAATTGAGGTAAAGGTGATGCAATTTGTTTACCTCTATTTGTCCTTTCTGATATTTCTGTTTCTTCTGATCCTTCTTCAGAACTTGATTCTGAGTCTGAATTATCTTCTGTCTCACTTGATGACACAATAGTTGAAGAACTTTCTATATCACTATAGTGCTGTTCACTATAAAAATCATCATCAGAACAATTTGTACAAATATTCATTTTCTGTACAGGTTCTTCCTCTTCATTGTCTGAAACTTCTGTAAGAATATATACATCAGAAATTTCTTCATCTGATTCTACTACAGACCAATCATCTTGAAACTCTTCAATATCTATACAAGCTTTAAGTTTACTAGATGATTTCTGAGGACACTTTCTGGCAAAATGTCCTTCCTTTTTACAAATGAAACAACAATTGTTGTTTCTTGGAGCTGTTCTCTTTTTCAAATATCTGAATTTTCTGAAAGGTCTCTTTGGGTTCGATACTCTTTTGGGTTTGTATCTACCATACCTTTTATATTTCTTCTTCTTTGATTTAAAAGGTGTCCATGGTAATACAGTTCTGTAGACATCTGAACTTGGGGTGATGTCATGCGCCTTCTTCTCCCAACACAAATATTTGACCTTTTCTGATACTCTAAACAGAAGATCAACCCAATAAACTTGTTCTAAACTTCTCATTTGAACCTCAAGATCTTATCAGCTGTTTTTTTCCAATAGAGATGTCCCCCAAAATCACCTGCATGAAACTCTTGCAAAATTTTATCAGATTCCCCTTTTAATAAATAATTCAACAATATGCCTTCATGATTTTTCCAAAATAAGGCATTATCAATTATGCAAAACTTTGAAGATTTCATCTTTAAAAACCTACTTTTAGTTCTGGATAGCTCTGGAGGAGCTTGAAGGTTTTGTAGAACATATATTATGTCAGCGTACCATGGTGAATCTGTAAAGGCCTGGCTGATCTGTGGAGTCGCCATCTCCTCTTCATTATCCAATTCTGCAATGAAGTTTATGTCTAGGGCTTGATAGCTTGATTTAGCCATGATCTTAGCCAAACCTTAGCCTTTGATCAATTTTGTAGGTTTAATTTCTAAATCATACTCTAATATTGTAGCTATCCACTTTCCTCTTTTTCCATCAGGTCCATTCTGAGTTAGAATGTCTTTAACCACAACATTGGGAACATAAGCTACTATATGGGAGTACAAAATATAAACTCTGAAATATTTTATGGCTTTAACTAGAGCAAAAGCCTATTTCTCCATTATATTATACTTTAAAGGTGCATCTCTCAAGGCTTTACTGAAGAAGGCTATTGGCTGTTCAAAACCTTGATCATTTTTCTACAAAAGGACTACAGCAATGGTGTGTTCTGAAGCAAAAGAAAATATGATAAATTCCCTATCAAACTTTGGACTGATGAGAACTGGCATTTGTGTTAAGGCTAACTTTATATCTTCAAATGAATTTTTAGCCTCTAGAGTCCATTTAACTGTCGAATATTTCTTTAACATGTTGTTTAGTAATCTAATTAACTCAGCTAAATTAGAGATAAATCTCCTCAAAAAATTTATCTTGCCTAGAAATGCTTAAAGTTCTTTGATATTCCTGGGATGTGGTATCTGCAAAATAGCTTCAACTCTTGTTGGGTCAATCCTGATACCATCTTTGGAGATAATGTGGCCTAATAATTTCCCTTCTTCCAACCCAAATAAATATTTTTTAGGATTCAGAGAAATTCCATATTTCCTACATTTAATAAAGACCTGCCTAAGATGATCCAGCTGTTGTTGATCTGATTTAGAAAAGACTGTGAGGTCATCAAGGTAAATTACTAGGAAGTCATGGATTTCTTTGGCAAAGGCTATGTCCATTGCTCTTTGAAAGGTGGCCCCTGTATTTCTTAACTCAAATGGCATTTTCACATCCATGAAAGTGCCCCATGGAGTTGTGAATGCAGTCTTTTCCTGATCATCTGGGTGGACTAGGATTTGGTTATAACCCGAGAACCCATCTAGCAGTGAGATTCTGGAGGAACCTACTACCCTCTTTAGTATGTGATCCATTTTCGGAAGAGGAGAGTTATCCTTAAGTGAAACATTATTCAGATTTCTAAGATCAACACACAACCTAATTTCACCAGTTTTGTTTCTAGTGGGTACCAGATTGGAAACCCAGTCAGAGAACCTAATAGGTGCTATGATTCCTGCTTCATACATTCTCTTAATCTCTTTTTCAATAGAGGGTAGTAGAACTGGGTTGATTCATCTAAGCTTTTGCCTAAAAGGCTTTTGGTCTTCTTTTAATGGAATAGTGTGTTGTATTATGCTAGTATCATAGGATTTCAGGTCCTCATAATTCCAAGCAAAAACATCCTGGAATTCTTTCATCAGTTCCATATATTTTAGTTTTTCATTGGGAGATAATGATTTCGACAGTTTTATTAGTTTGGGATTCTCTTTAGATCCTATATTACATTCCTCAAGGTCTGATTTCAAGGGTTCCATTTTAGGCTTTTTAGGAATATCGTTTGAGTCAAATAAGTCCTCCAAAGGAGTTAATCCTTTGGGTAAAAAATTATCTTTAAGGTTTATGACTTCAGTTTCATCATCAATGACTTCATCAATTTCCATCTACTTTAGGTTTCGAATATCTGCTTTAGTAAACTTTGTAGGGTGAAATCTATCTATCTGATCATCTTCTAGTTTGTTAATTTCTACTTCATCAGAGCAATCCAAATCTACTGCTATGTCTGTGTCTATGTTGGTATTTACAAATTCGTTATCTAAAGTTAAAAAATTGTTAATTTGTTGATCATTCTCAAATACTTGCCAGTTCTTTAAATTTTCAGGAATGGAAGGTCTATGCCTAACCTCAGCAATGTACTGATGGTTGGGCTGGAAAGGCAACTTACAAGTACTAGCAAACATGGCTAAGTTGTGAGCCTGCATGTTGTGTTTTCTAGGGATAACATCAAGTTTGGTTTCTAAGAAAGTATTTAGTATCTCTATGACTATTCCTCTATAAAACCCTAGTCTAGGATCTCTAGTCATATAAACAACATTAATCTTTTTAATCACTAACTCAAAATCTCCCATGATAGAGACTCTAATGGCTCCTAACTTTTTAACAAGTTTTAGACCTAACAGAAGTGCTTCATATTTGGCAATATTGTTTGTGCATTTAAAGTTCAACCTGTAGGCATGACCTTCTGAATAATCATTTTCTAAGTTGTAAATCCATACACCTGCTCCTGCACCTAATTTGTTGACTGACCCATCAAATTCAAGATGCCACAGGATTTCATGCTCATAATTTTCATCTGGGGTAATGGAATCCTTCTTGATTGGGGTATCTAGATCATCTTTCTTATCTGATGTTTCATGAATTTGGACATTTTGATTTCCCTTTAATACTGCAATTTCTTTTGGTTATGCTGTTATACTACTTGAAGTGTCTTCTTGATTATTTTCATCATTGTAAAGTATGAAGGAATCAATATCAGAATGTATTGAATATATGGGAAAATTCTAAGGTCTTTCCTGGGAACTCACTACATACTTCATCAAAGTCTCTCTATACAGCTTCTTGGGGTGTCCAAAGACTGATATGGTAGCATAGGACATGTCCAATTGAAGAGATCCCTAGAGTTTGGTGCCCCAAGATCTAGACAACAGCATACCATACTTGGGTGGTATGTCAGCAACAACTATGTCCATAAGTATGGTCTTGGCAGGGTATTGAACTAGGGAGACACACAAATCTTTTATGAGACCTAAACATTTAACTTGGCTTGAATCAAAGGAGAACAAATCCTTATAAGGCCTAGTGATATCAAAGTTAAGTTTTTCCATTACGGACTTGGGCATAAGATTATGTGAGGCCCCAGAGTCAAGCATGGAATTATGTAGGATTTTATCATGGATGTTAAGGTTGATGTAGAAGGGTGGTATCCCTCCTTCAACTGGCTTTCCATTAACATCTAGTCTGAAAATTAACTCAGGTTGGTCATCAAATAGATTCACAGAGTCTTCATTTTCAACGAAGTTCAGAGATTTACTAATTTGAGATCTTTAAGTTTCATGTTTAACCAATTCTGTCAAAGGCACTGAAATTTTGAGTTTGGCCACCTCTGCTCCCAAATTGAAAGGTAGAAGGGATTTATCTATTTGAATATTTGGAATTTTAGAGCCAAAGTTCTGAGTAGTATGTTTTTCTTTTTCATTGTTAGGATTGTTTTTATCCAGATTTTCTTATATGATTTCTGGAGGTTGTTCCACTGTTCCTTTGAGGGGGACTGAAGTGGAAGGCTACTCATTAGAAGGCTAGTTATCTGTTACATCTTCAATGGTGGGACTAGGAGGATTTTGATGTGGTCTAGAAAGGATTTGTAAGGTTTTTGTAACTTGAGGATTCTGATTTGTAGCTTTTACTTTCTTAGGCTAGTTAGGTATTGCTTTTTTATTCTGATCAGAAACATCAGTGTTCTTCTTGCTTCTTAAGTTGTACTGTTTATGAACTTTGAAAATAGCAGAGTCATACCCTTGCTTATAGTCAAAAGATTCTCCTGTTTGAGTTTGTAACTGTTGAAGCATGTATAATTCTTGATCATCCTGAGTTAGAAAAATCGTTTCTTCATTATCTAAACCCATAAGGTTGATCTGAGTGTCTATCTCAGGGTCTTCTCGGTGGGAAGTCTCAGCATAATTTTCTTGGAAAGGTGGTCTAATGTTCTGATCAGGACCATTTTTACCAGTGTTTTGGTTCTAGTTTTTCCTAAAGTTTGGATTCCTCACTGGATTAGCCTGTTGATTATCCCAGTGAGGTTTTCTTTCAATGACTTCTATTCTATCCATCAACCTTTCCATTCCTTTAGCTAAAGCATCCATTTTCTAATCAAAGGGTGAAGATTCATCTTTCAATGGTGTTCTTCTCTCATTTATAACTCTAGCCCTTTTGGATAGCAGATTAGCTTCTATGCTAACAGCTACACTTTGCATATCTTCAAGTGTGGGGGGATTCCTTTCTCTAAGTTGAAAAGCCATATCTGTGTCAAATCCGTCTGGAAATTTAATCAGGGCTAAACCAGGTGGAGGCCTAAGGTCAAGAGGGATTGCATTATACACATTATTAAACCTGGTGCAGTAGTTCTGAACAGTTTCGTTAGGTCCCCTTTTAAGGTTTTCATATTCAGATAGGATTTGAAGGGGGTTTTCTTCTTCTCCCACCTATTAAGGAATTGTTGGTAAAGGACTTCCAAAGTATCTATGCTCTGAGGGGGCAAAGATCTAAACCATGTTCTCACTTCTCCAGCTAGACTTTGGACAAAGATTCTCATTTGGACATCTCCTATGTCAATCTCATGCAGTTCAAAATAATCTGTCATTTTCTTAGTGTGCTGCTGTGTTGTGTATGTTCCAGTGCCATCAAATGAGGTGATTTTACTTTGATAATCAGCTGGTAAGGCACCTTGAGGGGTAGGCATTACAAGGGAGGCATATCTGAGTGCCATGGCCCTGAGCTGCACAGGATTGAGAGTAGGAGTTGGGGTAACTGGAGGATTTGGGACAACAAGGGGAGTTGGTGTAACAGGGGTAATAGGTGTTTGAGGGGTAGTGATGGGCTGTTGAGGGATTGAAGGTATGAATGGAGATGAGGTTGAGGGATGATCTTCAGAGGTGTGGGGAAATGATGGTGAGCTAAAAGATGTTGAGTCTGTTTCAGAAAGCTCAGGATGTCTATAAGTGGTAAGGGGTGTTTGAGGGGAGTTCAATAGATTTTGATCAATTGACAAGTTGGCTCGTTGGATTTCAAGTTCTCTGAGGAATTCCAGATCTGGGACTAGGTCCAGCAGTTCACTACCAGACATGGTTCTAAATAGAGAGAGACCAAAATACTCATCAAAAGGGATGTTTTCAAGGAATAACCACTCAACAGGGCATGAATTGGATCTAAAAACAGGCCTAGGGCTTACTGAACTTTCCTGTCTTCTGATTATTCTTGGAATAAGGTTGGGATTTTCAAATACAGGGGGAGGATTTGGATCAGGGTTAGCCCAGGTATAATGAGTTCTCCTTGAAGCCAGATTTCGAGCTTTTTATGATTATTTTTTTTTTTATGAAATTTTTAAGAAATAACTTCTAATAACCCTTTAAAATGCTTAAAAATAAAAATTTGAATTCCTCAAAGGTTTATTAAAACTGAGGGTTTTGAATCCCCAGTATGGTTGCCACTATGTTATCACTCAGGTTTTTTCCTTAGAAGTTATTAAAGAAGGAATGGCCCAAGGTAACCACAAACCAATCTTTTAGACTCAGGTCCTAGCCAACCTGAGTCCAGAGAGGGCTCTCTCTTTATGATTTAACTTTGTTTGAATATGATTTCAGGCTAGTTCTTAATGTTTAGGGTTGTTTGTTTTGAATGGGTGGTGGAATTAAGAAGATAGATGGGCAGAGCAAATATTTAGGCCATTGGGCTATGGAGTCAATCAAGAAAGGCTTAACTGGATTTGATCTATCACTAAGGTAAGAGTCCACAAGGTAGGCTAGCACAACAAAAACAATTTTGCAAGTTTCAATGGATGGTAAATCCTAACTAGGGCTAAGGGCAACGAAGAATCCTTAATAGGGATTAAGATGAGGAAGGGAAGGATGGCCAGTAGCGAAGGGCAATGAAGAATCCTATACTATGGGCCAAAGGGGGGTAAACTACGGAAGTAAGGAGGCAATTAAGAATCTCTGGACTAAGGCAGTTTAGTAGAAAACATAAATAAAGCAAACGGTTAACATAGAGAGCACTTAAGCTAATTCTGATGATATCATTCCTTGTTTGCTTTTAAGATTTTATAAGAAACACATATGAATAATTCATAACATAAAGAGAATAAAATATCTAAACATGAGAAAATGATACTTATTTGTTCCAAATGTGCACAAGAATTGAGTGAAATGTCCTCAGCTTTATTTCATAATCCAGTAAACACGTCCAGTCTTGAGTACAATAGATCCTTAGCTTACAAAAAAATGTCTCCAGAAATTCTTTTTAATCCACCCTAATTACTTCAACTTGTGAAGTATTTATACAAAATTTGATACAAAATATCTCATAACTATATGAGAATTAATTTAGGAAACAAAAAATATCTTCAGCACAAAGATAGAGACAGATGGAAATCCGTTTACTTGTTGTCCCTTTATTTGTGAATGTGCTGGCTGCTGGAATTCAGATTTGGCTCTTGCAGTTGCCTTGGTAGTTATGTGTTGGATTCACTCTTATCTTTAACCTACTAATACTCTTTACCTGTGCTGATTAATCTTGGATTACCTGTTTTCACCTGGAAATTATCATTACTCCCTAGATTTACTATAGTAACTTATAGTAAATCTGTAAAACTGGTCCACCATTCACTATCTGGTAATTTTATTCTGATCATTTTCCTATAGACTTCATCAGCTTCTGTATATTTGGCAAAATTGGGTTTGCTAGTGAACAAGTGCTTGATTTCATGTTCTATGTAGAACAGATTTTCTAGGCCATCATAAAGTACCTTTCCTGTAGGTAATGCTTTTACTCCTGAAGAACTAGCTTGGCTACTGGATTGTTTGTGCAGTCTTTCAATATAATCTTGTTGTGTCATTAACTTTTCATGTATGACCAGAGGACTAGGAAGTCCTTTTTCTCTCAAAATGCCATATTTTAACATGAAACTATCGATGTTTGCTTGAATGCTTTGACATATTTTCTCCAAATTAAGCATCAGGATCCTTTTAGTAAGAGCCTTCTTTATCTCAATAATAGTTGTTGTTCTATCTTGAATTTCTAATTCATCCAGCTGGTACCTGTTTCTACTGTTCAAAAAATCTATCAACTGATTTGCTTCTTCAGGCTTTTCTCCCAGTTCTTCCTTTGTCTTTTGTATGGCTTCCATGACTTTTGTGACTAATTCAGTTTGCTCAAAAATACCATGAATGGAAGGCCAAATATCATTGATGGAATCAATTATATTGGTCCACAGTATATCCTTGATATCAAATCCTTTTCAAGGATTCTTATTCTTTCCACCATCCTTTGGTTTTTTCATGCTTCTTCTTTATTGTGAATTTGTGCAAGTTCACAACTTGTCTCCAAACTTGTCACTTGGTCTCTGAGCTTCTTTAGTTTCGTGGCCTGGATGCTCATTTGTTCCATAGCCTTAACCAATTCATCTGTTCTTTCTGTTGTTGTCCCTGTACTGGTTGATGTACTGGTGGCTGAAGTAGTACCTGCTACTGGCAATGTTGTTACTGTTGGAATCGTTGGTGCCAAGGAAGCTGCCAGGGTGGAGGGTACTACTGTGGAAACTGTAGGTATTACAGTCTGAGGAGCAATGGCCAACTCACTCTGCTTAGACCGTATCACATTCTCCAATTCTTTCTTAGTTTCTTTTAATTGATTATTCAACTTAAGGACTAGGTCCATAAGTTCTTCCTCCTTTTGTTTTTCTAAAACTTCAGCAGTTTGAGGTTGGTGAAGAGGAGGAATCTTGAGCTATTTATTTAGTGCAGCTATGTCGTCATTTTTCTTCTTTATTAATTGCTCTGCTACTTTAACATCCTTGGGATCATGTCCTAGCTCTATGACCAAGTCCTCTAAGGACTTTATTCTAGTGTCTTTGGCTTGAGATGAGGCCTTTTCCAATTGAAGCTGTGCTGATGTGTTATTTAGTGAGTTCTGCAGTTGATGAGCTGTGATTGCTTTGTTGTTCAACGTGGAGTAGACCATTTCACCTTTTTTCTTATGTAGCTCTATTTGATCAATTGGGTGAATATCCTTTGCCAAAAATTCAAAATCAGTTTTCAAATAGTTAGCCATTGATCTTGGTTGTTGCACAGTTGGCTTAAGAAAGCTCATCTGCATCTTGCCTTCCTTTATGTCAAAGGCTGACATCAGCCTTGTCTAGTTTGTTGGGGCCATATTTAAATAATGTGCATAGCTTTGCAATTTTAATTTTTCATTCCTTGCTTTGATTTCTTTGTATTTTTCTTTAATATCTAGGCTTTGTCCTGTGGGAGCCCTGAAGGAAGATACCTCTGTGCTCTGTTGCCTTTCTAATACCTACAACTGTGAGGTAGATGGTGAACATCCTGAAGGGATAGTATGCACACTTTCTGTCCTTTCTGCCACTGTGTTGCCTGTTGTTTCCTCCGTATATTCCTATTCAGAAAATGGGTTTAACCTTTGCCTCTTAGCATAGGTTTGATTAATAGGTATGGTGGAAGGAGTGGCCTCCTCTCTGTCTCTTTTTGGATTTCTTTCCTCATTTAAAGGAGTCTACAAAATGGGGAGATTTCTCATATTATGTTCTATTTGATTGAGCTCCTCTGAAATCTCAGGTAGCTCTGAATCTTCTGCCTGCTCTGATGATCCTGGTTGGCCTGATGGCCCTGCTTGCTTCCAAGTCTGTCCACTGTGTTCCTATGACTGCCTTTGAAATTGAGTTTCTCCAGGCACCTGTACAAATAAATCTTTATCAAGCCTCCTTTCTAAATCCATCAGTACATTGTCAACTGCAACCTGTGTACTATCTTGATCTACTAATGTGTTTTCCATACATTCAAATTGATTGGCATACTGTTCAATTTCTGGGATCCTATGGTGGATGTAAGGAGATAACTTATTTTTCTACCTCCTATTACAAATAAAGTTGTGGGGATCATAGGTCCATATGAAACTTTGTTTTAATTTCAACCTTTGGAGGATTTCATCTGCCTCCTTTCCTACTTCTCTACTGTTACAAATGAATGGGCCAAGATGATCTTTAATTCTTAGTTGGGCCTTCTTCTTCGTTTTAACAAAATGAATCTCATCAGAATTGATCATTTGCATATAGTACTCCAGAGAAAATAATCTCATTGGGAGATACCTTGGAATTTTGTAAGGTGGCAACTCACATCCATAAATTCTGATTTTTGTATGGTTTTGGTACAAGTACCAATCCCCTACTTTGTATTGCTTTGACAATTGCAAGACCCTCTTAATGTCTACATTGATCCTTGGTGGAGGGCTTCCTTGCAGCATGGTTATCACAGGATAAACAAAGAGGTCTATGAAGTCTGTGTAGGAGTATTGAGAATCAAACTGATGAATTAGAGAAGTCCTGAAGATCACTGACCTGGGGTTTCCCTTAGTATCGAGTTTTTGGAGGGCAATTGGAAACCTATCAGCTTGATAGTACAAGAATAAATGGTACAGGACTGATGAATATTTGAACACTCTTTCATTTTCCAATCTCAGAAACTGATCATGCATCTTGTCAGCAATAAACTTTTCATAATTGAATATGATGGCTGGTGGTTGGCCAAGAGAAAATATTGACATGTTTGATATTATGATCTCATCCAAAAATTCACTAGTGGTGCAGCCTAGTATACTGGATATCATATCTATGATATCTCGACCAAGGTTGGAGAATATAGTCCTTATATAAGGAGGAGGGTCCTTTGGGATATACTATTCTTCTTTGATAAAAATTTGGAACAACTGGGCTAGTCTGACTAACATGAGTGTAGGGTATCTGTTCAGCATGTCCCTAATGGAAAGAGGGGTTAGGTTTTGGCTTGGCTGCAATTGAAGCATCTGGTTGATGGATTTAGCAGTAATAGTAAACAAAACATACTGGTCAGGAGTTCTTACTGCCCTTTGGATAGGATCATAGTTCGTATGGCAGTAATGTACAATTTCTGGAAATACATGCACTCTAGGGAACTGGTACTTAGGAAAACCTGATTCCCAAAGTCCAATGGAGTCGGCTTGGTTCAGATACTGGTCGCTATACTTGCAGAAGAGTTTCAGGGGGGATTTTGAGACTGAGGTGTCCTTTATTTGGAAATATTTGTCTGCGAGGGGAAGGTGGTCTAAATCTTGGTGAGGAGTAGTAATAGGAATAACATTAAGTGCAATTGGGGCTTCCATCCTTGGTTCTTGTGGATTCAAGGATGGGGAAAAGGGTTTCAGAAGAATTGGGAGTAATTGGTCTTTTTCAGAGTGTTTCAGGACTACCAGGTGGCTTAATTAACTAAATTACTTAGTATTAAAGAAATATAGTTCAGGTTTGGCATGACAACAGGGTTTCTTAGTCGAAAATAGGGTAAATACTTGTTTTCGGTTGTTTGAACGGTAAAATGGTGGCTGTGCACTGTTTGCAGGAAGTGCATAGGTCTGCACAGTGGTCTGGAGTTCAGCGGTTGTGGAAGGTTGACGGTTGGTAGCAGGTTGACAAGTCGAACGTACTCTGCATTTGCATGGAGAATAGAAGGTTCTTTTCTTGGTAAAAAATGAAAACAATGAATATTTTTGGTTTATCTACAAAGTCAATGATTTTGGCGGGTATAATGGAAAACGACAGCTGGCACCAACTGACAGAGGTGACGTTTTGTCGTGTAGTGGAGGTGGTAAACGGAGGCGGTAAGCAGACTCTATCACACCGCTTTTGGGGACTTGGTGGTATTGGGAGAGGTCTGCCTGATGCCGTTCATCAGGCGACACGTAGCAGTGGGGTGAATAGTAAAACTGCTCACATCGGGCGGGTAAAGGTCGACATCAGAGGTCACCCTATATGAGCAATAGCCATTAGATCTGAAGGGGTTAGATCGTACGGTGATCAGGAGTGTGATTTGATCGGGGAGTTAATGGAGGGGCCCGACGGGATTTGAATTGTGGGTTAGGGCAACTTAATGACGTTGGGGGCGATGTGATTGGAGGAAGGTTATTAATTAATCATAGTTTGATCAATTAATCCCTTTTTGTAAGGTGAAGGGTTATGGCTCTTAATTAGTTGCAACTCGACTAATTAATCCATCTAATTTATTTACTTAATATGGTTTATATTTCAAACCATGGGGCGGGATATTTAACATATGGTATTTTAATTAAATATATGGGAAAGGGGTGTATTTTTGGAAATTAACTATAATAAAAATTAGAGTTAATATGAAATGGAAATGAGAACAACAAATTGCGCTAAGTATAATGTCTTGACACATTGGTTCGTGCATTTAAATTTACACATTATAACTTAGGCTTAATGTTCTTTTATGGGTTTTTATGTAAACAAAAAGGGTTTTAGGTAAGGTTTATTACTTTCCCTAGGTGAATGGTAATTTCACCTTAGGAAAAGGGATTTTTAGGTGAGACGAATGTTTATGGAGGGAGTGAATGTTTGTAAGGGGGTTGAAGTACTTAAACCTTATAAGTTATTGGGCCGAGGGCCCGGTCCCTCCAGAAGTCAGAGAAATGCTCTGAGCCCCTTTAACTTAAGGTTTTAGGTACTTTTGATTTTTCTTGTGGGAAATTAGTGAAAAGGTAAAATGAACGGGGAAATTAATCACTTGACTTTGTAGCTATCCCATTGTCATCCACACTTTAAGAAATTTGATGATGAAAGTAAATGACATGATTTTATCCAGTAAATCACCATAATTCTGCAACCATTCACCTACTTACCCATCTACTTATCCTACCATTTTTCTACTCTTTATTAGGGTGCACTTAAACTGGAAAACCCTTATCAAAACTTTTTCTTTTTCTTTTACAATAGAAATCTATCTAAGTCTATCCTTATTACACCCAAGGGCTCATATTAAACTGTTGAGCTCCTTATTCATTTACTCTACCTATTTACTTATCTGCCAAGATTAAACAGTTTGGTCAGATTTTATTCTCTATCTCTAAGCATGAAATTGAAAACATGGAATAGCCAAGATTAAACTATTTGGTTACCATGGATTGTGGCATAAATAACAAGTTGCACACAATCATTATTGTACAAAAAATAAAATAGTAGTGGCATTTGGACTTGCACACTTTCATGGTCTTTTTCCTTTTCCTTGGGGTTCATTTTTCCTCTTTTCTTTTTGACCCTTTTTTCATTCTTTTTGTCCTTTGATTTTTCTTTTAGGACATACCCTCTTTACATTTTTTAATTTTTTGATTTTTTAGAAATATGGAAAACATTTGCAGTAAGCAAAGGTATGTGCATATTATAGTTTTGACCTCATCCATTAAAAAATTATGACACCTATTGGTATAGGAACATAACAAATTCTATTAATGAGAGAGACCTATCACTCCTCAACACTCATGGCACACCTTGTTATGGGAAAATTTAGTGTTCCTTCAAACGACTAACCCCTAGACCTAGTAGCAAGTCTAGAACAATAGTTAAAGTAATTCCATTGCTTTTCCTATAGCTAACAGATAAAAGAAATAGGAGAAAAAGAACCAACCTGTATCTCTCGCTCAATCCCTCTTCCCTTTGATTGCTTTCACCACTCCCTTCCGTACTTAACTCACTTTAAAGGTACCTACACACAAGCTAAGAAAGAAAACCATCAAAACATACATATCGATCTGTTAACTAAACATATTATAGAATCAAAAATACAATATACATCACATAACACATGAATGGAAAAAAGCATAGAACTCTTTATTCATAGAAGGAATGATTACAACCCATGTAGATGCATGTCCGATTCAGTGTCATCCTTCTAGCTTCAAACCGTTCTCTCCTCATGAAACAACAATTTGACATGATAACATTACTCTCTCTACTAATCTCATTCCAACAACATTTCCTTAGCTTTTGAAGTTCCAACCTTCCCAAGCCTTTGAAAGCTTGGTCCATTTATAGCTGAATGGAGGATGTTAAGCCATTAATGGCCCTCATGAATGCTTTGCCAAAATTGGGAAGTGGTTCCATGGAGGAAGGGATAATGGATTAAGGTTCATTCATCCTCTTCCTCATCCAAAAGCGAGCTCCATCCTTCTGGAAACCTCTAGAAGCATCCATTGGATGAGGAATCCAATGGATTCATTTCAAAAATTCGATGGATCTCACTCATCGTAGGTAGAACAAAGGCTAGGTGCGATGCATAGCACTCAAACAGTGCAGTTCCTACAATGCATTGCAGCCTAATAAAGGGCCATCTGCGCTGATCTCCTTAGGGGAATTTTTTGGATGAATGGTATCATGAAACTCTTGGGAAGCAGGCATGATGTAGGTTGACTTCATTAGGGAATGAAAACAACTGAATTAGGGGTTGATGGACCCTAATAATATAAATCTGGAAGTTGGGGTTGATGTGCCCAAATTTTCCTGTAACAGATGCCCCCTAAAGCATGAAGTGGAAAATAACCATGTCGAGTGAGATGCTTTACCACTTGGAGAGAAGGTTTCGAAGCGAAAGGTGACCTGCATCAGTTACAATAGAAATATCATGATACTTTGATTTTTTCTCATAATCTAGCTGAGGGAAGGCATACCCATGCTCAGCTTATAAACTTTCATTACATGTACAAATATAGTCGTCTACAGATGTAGACCCATGAATGAATGACCATGAATGTAAGGCCATTGTACATTTGATATAGTACTCCTAAAAATATATCATAGCCCGGATGGATGAAACTAGATCCGGGGTCTTCAATCTCGTCCAATATTTCACTCAAGTACAAGTCTAACCATGTGAATAGATGATCTAAAGTCGAACATGGAGAGACATCGTTTGATTACCAGCCAATGATGTAAGCCGTTAACAGATGCGAGAGGAATCACCGATAATGATAATGACCCTCAAGGTACTACAGTACATTCTGCATGGTGTGAATAAATGATTTGATTTTGAACACCAAACGAAGTCTTTCAGTCGAAGGCCAGTGATGTCAACCTATCGCTGGAAGCGAGAAACCTACCATTGATGTATGCAACCCTCAAGGTACTGAAGGGGTGTTTCTAAGTCAACTTCTTGGATGATGTGCTGATGTCGACAAGAAGCAACTCGTCGCAGGTGGGCCTTGATGTATCCCACATCAACGGCACGAAATGAGGTAAATTATTTTGGAGATGAAATGTTGACTGATGACACAAGGTTCAAGAATGGCAGACATGAAAATGAAGGTTTACTGTATTGTAAAGGATGAAGTTCTGAACTGAATGACTTCTCCTGAACATATCGGCGACACTTAAGTGAATTGGTAGCATTGACCCAAAACAAAAGTGATGGATGGTATGATAGACCAATGGTGTGATAACCATCAAGCTGAATGACCCAACCCACATAGTCACAGTGATGAGGTGAAAGTGTCATGTTCAAGAGCGACCTACTACCATAAAGTGTTCCCAGATTTTTCCCATTTTTCCCTAGTCATTTCTGACCAGTACCTCTTTATTTTTATCAAGCTTGAGGAGGATAACATATGCTTGTTGTATAATTCCACCCTTCAGGTGAATCCATTGCTATTTGATGTTTTAACGAGTCTAGCGAAGGTGAAACTCGGTCTTGTCTGGATGGACAAGTTTGTCGTTATTTGATGTTTTTAACGAGTTTAACGACAAATATAACTCGGTCCTTTTCATATTTAGAGAGTTTGAAAAGGGACAAAAAGAAAACTCCAAAAGTTATTTTTCGTACATTTTTATCTCAAGCCCGGAAAAGCATAAAACAATACAAGAGAGAACTTATTGATCATGTTTGACCAACGAGTACCTTTTTCGTAGTTAATCTATCTTATCCCAAAGAAGGGGTAAAACTATACTGAGTAGATATCGATTCTAATCCATTAACAAGCTAGAAACGACAAGTGCTCAACAATCTTTTCATGTTTAGAGAGTCTGAAAAGAGCTTAAAGAGGACTCCAAGGGGGTTCCTTTTTCGTTTTTAACAAAGCTCGAAAAAGAGATAAAAGTTTGCTTTGTGGTCAAAGATGTTCAATTTACACGTAAGCACATCATAATTGTTTTCTAGTTGTTAATCCTACTCAAGATACCATCAAAATATTAAACAATACACGTTCATGGATTAAATAAATAAAAAACCAAATGTTTACTCGATTAATGTGCAAGAAATAAACATAAAAACTGGTTCTTACCATTCATTTTCACCATCTCATTTTTACCTTTTGAATTCTGGAGCAGTCTTTCTGAAGTTCACCAGTTGATTGCAGAGGATTGAAGGGATCATTCCTTGTGTTGTTTGGATCAGGTAGAAACTAATTTCGTTCTCTTTTATTTCATTTATCTCCTGCTTTGGTCAATAACATTCTAGGGTTTTGAGGCCCCTAGGGTTTCTTTTTCCAATTCAGGAATTTGAAATGGTACTCATATGGAGAGAACGAGAACATGAAGAACAAGATATCATAGCCTTGAGTAATCAAGGAACAGTCGAGGCCCTAAAAAACTGTGGATTACTCAAGTATTTTAAACTATCCAACCTGTGGCAGCAAATGGATCTTCTACGGTTTCTTATTCAATCATGGGATCCAACCGATCAAACTTTTCACATTCGGGAAAAAGAAATCCCTTTTACCATCGATGATATATACTTCTTAACTGGACTATCAAGGTGAGGTGCCCCCATTTCACTGACAGGTCTTGCCCACAGAGGTAGACCGGTGAAAGATTATGTGCGACAGTTCTGTAGGCAAGGTGCCCAGCCTAGCAGAGACAGGAAGATACTTATCAAGGATGTTAGTGATTTACCACTAAGGACAATCCTTTTTACCATTGCCAAATTGGCTGGCAGTTCCGCGGTTCATTTGGCCACCAAGTCATACATGCAGTATGCCTTAGAATGTTTAGAGCCAAAAGTATTCAACTGGTGCGGGGCTGTCCTTTCATCTGTGAAAGAGAAACTGACCAAGGTGGAACAAGGAAAGCTCATAAATTATGGCTATGGATCAATCGTGATCTCCTTCACCTTGGAGAGAATACCTCTCTTGCAGCCACAACTCATTTCATTGGGTGTATCTGGATCAAGAGACCCACGGTTGCAGAGGTGGACAGATCTGATGGCTAGGCATGGTGCCTATTCTACGATTATTTTTACCTCTACATTCTTTGAATGGTTCAATTGACAAGAGATGACCTTCGCAGAATATCCATATTCAGGAATGGATTTCCATGGCGATCCAGATTTACCACTACCAGCTAGAGCAATGTGGGGTGCTATTGGTAAATTGTTTGACCAAGTGTTTTTAATTTTTAAAGTTTTTGCATTTTTTGTGTTTTTGATTGACTTCCAAGACTAAACAAAATCAATTTTTTATGTACACAGATATCGGACCTATTCGACTTGTGGGAGACCCACGAGATGTAGCTGGACCAGCACAAAGATCTATAGGGAGAGTGATTCTCTGAGACTTGGACTTGGTCGAGACTCTGGCTGAATTGCAAAATCACATAGAGGGTTTAACCCTGCGTATTCCATATGTCTGGATCGAGGAGCTACCTATGCAATTGCAATGCCACACCATTGGTGTGCTGGGTCGTTGGATGAGACTTTTGCGCATGATAGCACAGGTAGTAACCTACCATCATGAGCACCACTAGCTTACTAAGATCATTTCTGCATACATTTAGTTTTTGGGTCAGATGACCAATTTTTGTCTTGGACACAAAATGTTGGTAAAAACTGTTTACAATTGTCTTTCAGGGTTTTATTATGGTTGAGTGATGAAATCCTATTCAACTGAAGATGTTCATTGAAAATATTTACTTTACATATGTTGCAAATGTCTATTTAACACATAATTTGCTAAAGAGTCGGTTAATGTGTTTAGACTTCTAGAAATATGTTGATATTGAATAAATTCAAAATACCTTTCCAAAATACAAACTCTAAGGAACATACGATGAATTGATGGGTTTCGGATAGTATAAATGCCAGTGACTTGTAGCACAATGAGCTGTGAGTCCAGCCTAATGATAATTCGGCAAATGCCAAGTGAAATGGCATCAGAGAGAAGTTCAATCAACGTGCTATACTCAGCGATATTGTTGGTTGACCGACCAATACAAATCCCTCTAAAACTCATTAACTTGCTGCTCAAAGCGAAAATGGCCCATGCTGTAGAAGATAGGTTTTGCGTACTATGACTAGCACCATTGGCGTAACCAACACATGGTTCCGAAAAGTTTGACATCTGCAATAAATGTGAAGTGGATTACTTAACCAAATAAAAACCCTTAAAGAAACACACTCACACATGCAATTCAAGCATATTTACATGAGTTTTACCATACTCAATTAAGCATAGTAACGTTTTAAATACAACCCATTTCCGGGCTTAGACAGTGGAACTCCGTCATAATAAACTAACTCATAGGCACCTTTCGTCAAAACGTGCTTAACAATATAAGGGCCCATCCAAAGTGGTTCAAATTTTCCTGCACCAATTTTATCCGACTCCTGATCGTACAACAAGACCAGGTCACCTTATGAGAAGACTCAAGGCTTGACATTTTGATCATATTGCGCCTTTATCCATTTCTTGTATGCTTCGTTAGCCAGTGCGGCATCACGACGAGTTTCATCCAGATGGATTAATTCCAAGAAACGTGCTTCTTCCTCAGAAGTGTCAGGTAGCAGTTCAATTGCGAGTTTGAGTGACGAAATCTCACATTGAATCGACAAGACTACTTCCAAACCATACACCAACTGAAAGGGTGTGAATCTGGTAGCATTTCTCACCGAGGTTCGATATGCCCACAAGGCCAAGTACAGGATTAAATGCCAATTTCATTTGTGAACTTCAATCATTCGTTGTAACATATGCTTAAGGACCTTGTTGATAGCCTCAACTTTTCCATTAGCTTGCGGATAATATGGAGTAGAACTATCATGTGAAAGTCCTAATTTTGAAGCTAACTCAACCATCATGTGATTGCGAAAATGTGATCCATGATCTATAACTATAGCTTGTGGTACACCAAACCTGGAAACTATGTGGTTGAAGAAAAATAATGCAGCCATTTCGCCACTATTGTTTAATGTAGGCATCGCCTCAGCCCATTTGGTAAAATAGTCAACGATGACTATAATATACCCATGCCCCCCGGTCGAGGTGGGGTTACAAGTCATGAAATATATGCCCCATTTTGCAAATGGTCCAACAACAACTACTGGATGCAAAGGTGTAGGTGGTAATCTAGTTTTCCGATCAAACATTTGACATGCGTGACAACTTCTGACAGCAATTATGCAATCTTTGAATATTGTTGGCCAAAAGTATCAGCACGGAGAATTCTCTGTGTTGTTGCATATCCGGACAGATGTCCTCCACAAGCACTTGAATGACAATCATTCAAAGCTTTTCTCGGCCTCCTCATGAGTGAGGCACCTATGTAAAATCGTATCAATACCATGACGATAAACCGTGTCACCAATGATCAGATAATTCTTGGCTTGGTATTTGACACGTCGCTGTTTAGAGCAAGAGGTATCAGGCTGGAAGGCTTGGGTTTGGAGATAGATTAGTATATCGCCATACCATGAATCACTTGACGAAATGAGAAACAGAGACTCATCCACGATTGATGTCTCTGATGTTGAATCGTTGAAGGATAAGAGAAGATCGGAAAGTAGTTCGGCAAATACAAGAGATTTCTTTGATTTAGATTTAACGATTTCCAAATCAAATTCCTGCAGTATAACTATCCACTTTGAATATTTTCCCCCCAGCAATTGACGTGACAAAATGTATGTCATAGGGATGTAATCAGAGATAATGGTAGTTTTACGCAGGAGAATATAGTGACGAAACCTCTGCATAACTTGAACGGCAGCCAAAGCTAACTTTTCCACATAAGAATATTTTCTTTCTGTATCATTGAGATTGCGACTCAAATAATATATAGGATGTTCTATTCCATCTACTTCTTGGACTAAAACCATTCAGTTGGTTGTATCTGCAGTGGTGAGATACATGTAATAGTCATGTTGATAGTTTGGGGCATACATTAATGATGCTCTAATTAGGGAATCTTTAAGAGCACTAAAGGAAGCTCGCACAACCTGATCCCAATAGAAGGGTACCTCTTTCTTCAACAAACGTGTAAAACCTTTAGCCAACTCAGCATAGTTTGGAATGAACCTCCTCAGAAAGTTTTCCTTCCCTTGAAGCTTCTGTAACTCTAATAAGTTCGAAGGTGGAGGAAAGTCAAGTATTGCCTGAACCTTAGTTGGATCAAGTCAAATTCCATCTTTTGAGACCACGCATCCAAGCAATCGACCAGAGCCAAGACAAAACACACACTTGTGCGGATTGAGTCTTATTTTGTAGTGTCGGCACCGTAAGAATATTGCTCTAAGATGCTGCGGGTGATCAGTCTGCTTTCGTGAATGAGCAGGCAAATCATAAAGATATGGTTGTACGATGTTCTTAATGTCATGGAAGGCATAATTCATTACCCTCTGAAATGTAGCCCCTGCATTCTTCAAACCAAAAGGTAACTTTCTAGACACGAATGTGCCCCAGGGACAAATAAATGCAGTTTTTGACTGATCCTCTGGGCGGATATTGATTTGATTGTAACCGAAAAATCCATCCATGAATGAAAATATTTCACATACGGCACATTCGTCATTAATCTTGTCGATGAAGGGTGTAGGATAATTGTCTTTTGGACATGCTTTATTTACATCCTAGTAATCAACACACACTCGGATTGTTCCTTGTTTCTTCATCACGGGAACAATATTTGATACCTAATTGGTAAGAGGTATAGGGTAAATGAAGCCAGCACGCAAAAGCTTTTCAACCTCTATCATAATGGCAGTAGCTTTCTTTGGATGTATAGGTCGAAGCCGCTATCGTACTAGTTTGACATCATGGTACATTTTGATTTGATGCTCAACAATACTTGAATCAATGCCTGGCATCTCCTCATAAGACCATGAAAATACATCTCTGAATTCACGAAACAGAGCACGGTAACTATCGAGTTCCAAAGGAGAACAAGATTTTCCGACATGAATGTTTTCTACAATGTTAGGCTTGGTCGAAATGTCTATAGAAATGCTTTCTTCTATGTTAGACAAATTACACTCAGAATCTACTGAATCTATTCTAACAGAATTCGAAAAGAAATGTACAATTGAAGGGTGTACTAGCTCATCTAAATAATCCTCATTGGAATCTGGAGGAAGGGAATGATGATGATAATCTTCCCAAGGTTCTTCTCCTATCATCATGGATTGGATGATTTCCTCATCTGTAGAATATATACAAGCAAAAGGATTAGAAGAAGTATCATATTCAAGTGAACGATCTACCCATACAATTGGTGATTGTGGATCTGGAAATGCCGCACAAGCAAGAAAAATTGATTGCTATGCGAGTTCGATACGACTTAGTGGAATAACCTCAACAAAAATCTCGTCTTCATCATTGTTGGTGATCCTCTTTAAATTAGATGAAGTAGAGGATAACATATAACATGTCTCGACTCTCGCAACTTCCGATGTTCCAGATGGTGGCGGAAGTGTGAAAGTATCCATTAAGGAGGGATCTTTGAAAAGACCCACACCAACAGATTCAAGTGAAAGCGGGGGTCCATTAACAAACAGAATGCTTCCCATAACTTGATAACTAGAGGCAAAAAATGAGGTTTGGTCGATAACTGTTATTCCACCTTTATGATGAAATGTAATCGTATGAAAGTACGTGGAAACAACAGCAGCCATAGCATAAACCCATGGTCATCCAAGTAAAATGTTGTAATCAAGGGGTCCATCAACCACCTCAATCTCAATAGTTATTGTTTTGCCCCCTAGTTCTACTTGCAAATTATTCAAAATCCCACATGAAGTATAAGTCCTTCCATCAAAAGCCTTCAATGTGGTTGGTGATCTTGACAACGTAGGTGACCCCATTTTTTTCTAGCAGCTCATTGACATAATACAGGTAGAAGCTCCCTCATCTACGATGGTTCGATGAATATTTTTGTTGAGAGATTTAACCTAAATTAGAAAAGCTAATTGAGATGGTAACTATGGTGTATATCCTGAGTGATTAAAAACCACAAGATTAGAATCCACTAGATCTATTCCACCTATTGCTGACAGTAAAGCCTACTTCTGGGAGGGGCAATTTTATAATACCTCAAGTGTCGACATAGCAGAAGGGGACTGAGAAAGATCTCCTACTATGTTATAATTTTGAGCAGCTCAAGCTCAAGGGTTAAACGTTGATTTATGCACAACTCCCTTAGGTGGCTTTATTGTTAACTCTGGTGCAATGGGTAGTGGAATATTTTCCGATGTGGTCGAAGTCGAAGAACAAGGTTGATCAGTGGCCTAATTATTTGACGATGATGGTGGATTACCATAATATTTATTACGTGTCTAAACCAAAATCTCATCTTTAGGTTTTGCGATGGATAACATTAATACCTAGGATGTGGAAGCATTTTCAGTTGCAACCATATTGGTATCCAGGTTCGAAAACGGATCTGTCAATACTGTAGATGCAGTAGAAGCTTTTAATAGTTTAGAAACTTCTAAGCGGTGAGGAAAATCCCTTGTAAAATGCTCATTATCACATATCAGACATGGATAAAGAGGTTTCTTTCCCAAAGTAGAGGAATCAGATGATTTCTCTTGAGGAGGGTTTTCATTCCTTTTTTTAAATTTTTCCCCTTTTTCTTGCTTCCTGGTTGCTTTTGATTCTTACCTTTGTCAGATGACATGGCATTAATCTCAGATGCAGGAACCTCTGGTGCATTTACAGTTTGATTTGTGGCAAGTAATTGACTAGATGGTTTACTCACCGTTTGCGTGCTCAAGGAACCAATCACACCATCTCTAGCATGAGAGTCCCTATTCGATGGTGGAGGTGGAATGGATTGATTAAGGCGTGGTGCATGTGGAATTTTTTCATAGAGCGTGCCGGATTGCGTATAAATCAAATCCAAGTATTGGGCACGAGCAATCACTTGATCTTCTGTAACAACTCCTCTTTTAGCCACATCCTCAGTGATAAATGGCAATAAGGACTTAATGAACCACTCAGCAAGAAGCTGATCAGGAACATAGGTTTTAACCATGCGATGACAACGACGCCACTCATGAATATGATCTGATATGTGAGTAGAATTCATTTGTTTAAAGTTGGTCAAAAGTTCCATTCCAGTTTCATATCTGATGGGTAACTGGAAGTGGGTCAAAAAGGTAGTGGCTAAATGGGCGAAATTATTAAAAAATCTCTTGGCTATTCAATATACCACTTAGCAGCTGAACCAATGAGCGTTCTTCGGAAAAGACGGAGTCTTACCGAATCATCATTCAAGGAGTTGGAAGAACACCATAAATGATAAGTCATGACGTGATTTGATGGGTCTTCTCCAGGATTTCCACTAAACTTTGGAATATCGGAAGGCAACTTATGAGGAATTACTGGCCACAATGGTGAATACAAAATAGGATCATTAGTGAGCCAGTTTAAATCTGGTAATTCTAGAGTTTCCACAAATGGCAACTACCGATTTAGATCAGGTTGAGCATACCCAGGATAATATGGAATTGACTGTGCCATAGGCCTTTGCATACCCGCATAAGGCAGATATCCTTGATAAGGCAGTGGGACATATTCGGTATATGGATTAAAACTAGGTTGACCTTGCATTTGTCTGTAACTGGTTTGGGCTTGATACACAGGACCCTGATATGCTTGATATTGTTCTTGCCCAGGTTGAGCTTGAAAAGCAGGCCCATACTGAGGTTGGACATTCTAAAAAGGAGGCTGTGGATACTGTGGCTGCCAAGGTTGTTGGGGTATTGGTTGTGAAGTTTGATATTTCGCCCCAACGCCAGTTTGACCAGGCTGAGAATAAACTAAACCTATAGCAACTTCAGTCACTCCAGATAATGGCACACTAACCTGAGGTAATTGTACCCCAGAAACAAGCGGTTATCGCATAACAACTTGAGAAGTTTGGGTTTGCTGACTCGAAACTTAGGGTTGCGAGGTAGTGGAACTAACTTGCACAGGTTGAGATACCACAGGTTGAGCTTGTATCCATTGTTCCATAGTTACGACAAGTTGGGTCGAAATAATTGGCTTAGTTCACATAGGTTGTGTTGGATACACAAGCCTTGGTTGTTGTAGCATAGTTGGCTGCCACTGACAGACTCTCAATTCAAGCTGACCTAGATACGACAGGACATAACCATAGGGTTGTCCTCCTTGATAGGGAGGATGCTGTGAATAGGCATATTGCTGACCATATGGTGGAAATCCAGTGTTCAGAGGATATATGGGTCTTTGTTCACCGAATTGCCCAGTTTGATACTGATAAGCAGGATCAAACTGTTGTCCTTGATAAGAGGAACCAGGTAAAATTCTTGATGATGACATGGGTGATGACCATGGCAAAGAAGAAACCCCTGAGTGGACTCCAGACATAGACTGGTAACCAGCCAGGACAGACGGTTGTCCATATAAATGTGACTCAAGTGTGGTTGTAAACATCGAAGAAGTAGCAGCAAAGGACTCTGCCACAGCTACATCAGATGAAGCAGTCTGGGATGTTTGTGGTTGTTCTACCATGGTTAACTGACCCAAAAGTTGACCTAATGAATCAAGTGGGATTTCAGAGGTAGCAACAAAATGAGGAAGAGACTCAGAATAAAGATATAAACCAAGTCCAAAATGATGTGGAGTTCCAGGGGTAGAATCTTCTTCAGCTTTTTCCTCTACAACAATTAATCCAGGTGGAAGGATTTCACCGTCAGGTCCAAAAAAGACTTCTGGTGTTAAAGATGGAGTTTCAGGAACTACAGATGACTGAGGTATTTCAGTAACAACTTCGGAATGTTCAAGGTCAAAGTCCAGATGTTCTGGTAAAAGAACTTTAGTTTCAAGGGAAGGTTCGTGAACAACTTTAGGTTCAGAAATGTCTTCGGTTTCAACTGCTATGGGTTCTGGATCAAATCCCTATTGAACAAGTTCAAGTTCTGAAGTAATTTCTAGTTGATTCACTTCAAGTTGTGGATCAACTTCAGTTACTCGTTCACTTGTTTCTGTTATAGTGGCCTCAGGTAGTTGAGTAACTTCTTCTTGTGTAACAGATGTGCCAGAAATAGTTGGAGTAACTTGAGGCTTAGTACTATCCGTAATAGGCGGCTCTGGTAATTCAGATGAAGTACCAGAAACTCTTGAAGTACCAGACTCAGTATGACGAGTCCACCTTGACCGGACGGGTGTCACTTCCGGTGGCAAGGGCAGTTTTCTTGTAACTCTCCGCGAACGACAGAGTGGAGGTTGATCTTCCTCCAGAATTGCTGATTGTTCTTATCAACCTAACTCAACTAAGGAAAAAGGGTGTTTTTCGCAGTCAATTAACTTTTACGACACTAGAACTTAACTTTGCTTTTTCATTTTTTAAGAGTCGAGAAAAAGCAAAAGATGACCCTAGTCGCTTTCATTGTTTAATGAGCTTGAAAGGACAAGCGCTCAGATGAACCTTTTATTTTAAGGAGTCGAAAAGGAGCAAAAGTGACTACTCTGGAGATACTAAGCAAGAGGGTTTACCAAACTAATCACAAAACTACAATATACACCTTGGTGGTAAATTAAAGAGAAATTACCAAGGATTTACCATACGGCAGTCAGTGTTCCCGAATGTTGTGTTCGGTGCATTGTGATCAGTAAGATGGTAGACTCGACTTCCTAGGGATAAAATATTTAATCCTATTGGGGTCTCCCACTATATACATGATGGTACATGGAGCACAAGTCCGTACTAGTACTTATCAATTCAGAGAGGAGGAATCACCCAACCTCAATGAAAACAACAGCCACTAGGTTTTAAGACACCGGAACACGTCTCTAGCCTAGACACCTCTAGATGTTTGCGTTAAATTCCAATGAGTTATTAGGTTAATTGAGGTTAATTTTAGGTTGATCTTGCTTAAAATTTTCCTTTGGGTTTGACCACGAGATATTTTCCAAAATTCCTAAGAATGCCACTAGAATGAGAAGCACTCTTTCCATTTATTTTCAACAATGAAAATCCTAACTACAAGGGATAGAGCAAACAAGTAATTTTTGGATCAAACAACAAAGAGCACAAACTAATGCACTTCCCTAATCATTCCTTTTAAGCACACACACTCAAACTCTAAAATGCAATTACATGTATTTCTTTTTCTTTTCAGTTCTCCTTAATGTGAATTATGCACTAAGAAAAACTAAATGCACAATGATTCAAAAACTCTTTTCACAAAAATGTCGATTTATGACAATTTCTCTTAAAGGTAAAGGAAGACTAAATGACACTTTCAACTTTAAGGAAACGAATATTGTTGACACTTTAAACGAAAATATGAATCAGATATACAAATAGACCAATCGATTATTCTAAGAAGGAAGATTTTACGACACTTCGTATTTGACAAAACAATCAACTGAAACTATTTTCGACAATGGACTGCAAATGAGAAAACAAATACACAAACAAACATTTAACAATCCAGTCTAATTTGGGTTGAAACAAGGAAATTGTTGGCCAGATAAATCGATCTTGCGGACAAGACTGATCTCCCTAGTATCAAAAGATAGCCTAGCAACAAACAAACAAACAAACAAACAAACCTATCTTTCTCTAGACATATGCGAATTATAAATAAATACTACAAAGGTGTTAAGCATGGAAAATTTTAGGGGCTAATGTTCGCCCAGTAGGCTAATTTTCCATGATTTTTCCACAAAAAAGATTCGCCAATTTCCAATTTTATGAAAGACGATTCGCCCAAATTTTAGAATATAAAATTATTTTACCTTAAAAATCGCCAACATTATATAGAGACTATATATAAAATAATTATAAATTTGAATAATTTTACAAATATATCAATAAACATTTATAATTTGCATATTAGGGATTAGTGAGATTCGCCAATGTTTTAAACTTCAAGAAAATTTTCCATCCTTAAAATTTTCCTTGGTGTTAAGATCCTACCTTAGATCCAATGCTTGTTCGTAGTAGTCATCCTCCAGTCATTCGAAAGAGTTATCTTTGAAGACCTGCAATCACAAACAAGCAAACATTAAATAGCACCTACATAGCAAATATTATAAATCATGCCTATTATGGTGATCAAGGAATCCATAAAATAAACAATGAATTAACAACTTATTGAGAAAAACAAATATATTTGTATTAACTTTGAATAGTAGAAGAACTTTACAACCCTTTCAGCCTTGATGTTGAACAAGTTCTTCCTGGGGTCCGAAACATGAATTTCCTTTACTTTGACAAGTCTTGCACTCTTCCAACTGAGATACATAGAGGTATGTAATCTCTCCTCATAAAAACTCAGCTAAAGAAGACTAAGTTCCAACAACATTTTACCTCAAAAAATACTAAGCTTCTAACTCCAGTTAACCAACTCAATGCTTCTTTTTATAGTGCAGAGGAGGAGGTTATTGGTCCACCTATGAAGGGGTAGAATCCTCCTTCAAAGGAATAAGTTCCTCACATCAAGGGGTTCGCTCCTTAAGGTATGGGTTACATGAACCTTAAAAGAGCGAACTTGACACCTCAATATTCCTTCCAGAAGCTTCTAGAAATAACTGAAAGTGAGTTTTTTCAGAGTATACTTGCGCCTTTTTAACTTTTATAGGGGTCCGCACCTTTAACACAGAGACAATGCAGTCAGGTGCGCCGGAGACATGACCATTAGGTGCGGGACCGCAAGTAAGACAAAGAGAAAGTGCGGAACTAGAGTTTTAAAAACTTTTGAGAGATTTTCTCTTATTTTCAATACTTGATATGAGGAACTGATGTTTTATACTTGTAGAGGAGGAAAGTATGAGTGGTAATGAACTCACACAGATAGCAGAATGTCAAGGTGACAATTTTTAGTGCAACAGATTGCCCCCTAAAGTGCGAAGTCTATAATAGATGAAGATAGAGTCTGTCATGTATGAAGAGTGAAGTACTTTATCATTTCAAGGATCATCTTGTGGACACCCCAGTCGGAACCTATAAAAACATTCAATGCAATATATATATATATGTAGACATATCATCACTGAGGTAGGCATTCCCATACTCAGATCAAAATTGACTAGAAAACTGACTAAACTATTCTGATATAGGAATGATTTTGTAATACATCAAGAGTATAGACATGTGTAGACACAGTATGGACGCAACCATCTGTTTATGAATAGTCCACTGTATAATGAATAACAAAATTCCTCGCAACCTGGATGGTAGAAACTAGATCCAAGGTCTTGATTTCTGCTTCCCGAACTAGTACGATTCTATCCATGTGAATGAATGTGTCGAAGTCAAACATGGTAGAAACCACTTGATTAGCAGTCAATGATATGGACTGTTAACAAGTGTGAGAGAAACCACCAGTAATGTCAATGGCTCTCAAAGTACTCAGTACAATCCATGAAATGTGAATAAATGAGCTAAAGTCGAACATGTCATAGAATCATTCGATCGAAGGTCAATGATGCAACCTATCATCAAAGGCAAGAAACCTGCCATTAGGGCATGTAGCTTTCAAGGTACTGATGATTTCTAGATCAACTTCCTAGATAATGAGCTGAAGTCGATAGAAAGCGATCTGTCGTAGGCAAGCCCACAACACGAAATCATAGATCAAGTTTTGAAGAAATATATTGGCAAGGACTGACTTAGGGATGGTCAAAATGGATGGCAGATATCTCGCAGATGAATGGTTTGTTTGAACTATTCTCTTGAACACATAATGACACTGCAGATGGCTTGGTGACAATTGACCCAAAGCTAATACCCAGAAACCCACTGAAGATTTTCAATGTGGTTTGATTAACTATTAGGCAAAGGATTTTCCCAACCCAGGTGAACAAAAAGTGTCATGTTCAAGAGTGGTTAACGACTTTTTAAAAAAAAAAGTGTAACAAACAGGTTCATTTTTCTCTCTTTTACCCCACCATTTCTTGCAAGTACCACTTTATTTTTGACAAGCTTGAGGAGGATAACATTTGCTTGTTTATAAGCTCATCCTTCGGATGAGTCCAACTTAGTTTAAAATTTGAACCCTAAGAAGGAGTGGTTCATTCTTGTTTAAAATTAAATAGGTCCTTTACTGTTAAATTTTAACGAGTCCAGTATAGGAAAAACTCAGTGTTTTTCAATTTTAGGGAGTCAGAAGAAAAAATTAAGAAAACTCCATGGGGGTACCTTTTCGTAAATTTAGTCCCTCGAGCCCGAAAAAGGATAAAATAATGTGGGAGAGAACTCTATTGACCGTAATTAGTCAACGTATACCTTTTTCGTAAATAGTCCATTTCAGTCCGTAAAAGGGGTAAACTTATACTGAAGGGACGATTATTCATTTATTTTAACGAGTTCGAACAATCAAGTGCTCGGCAATCTTTTCAATTTTCAAGAGTTTGAAAAGGGCTTAAAGAGGACTCCAATGTTTCGCTTTTTCGTAAATTTTTAAAAGAGTCTGAAAAAGTGATAAAAGTATGCTCTTTGTTGAAAAATGATCAATTTTCCCGAAAAATCCAATATTCTGCACAAAAACTCGAAACATTACACATACCTGTTTAAGATAAATAAATATATTTTTAAAAATGCTACCTTTTTAAAGTGAAAATAAATAAATTAAAAATTCATTTATTCGGAAAAAACTTATAAAAAGGGCTTTTCTAACTTCATTTTTACCATTTGAGTTGAGAGTGAGAAGTGAGAGCTTTTGGGTAAAAAAGTTCCTGTGAAGATTCTGGAAAATCCGTTCGTCGTAATCGAAAACCGTTAGCTCCAGGTAATCCATGTCATTCTTAATTTGCATTTCATCCATTTACATTTTGTTTTTAGGCTTTAAATTTGATTTTTAAAGGAAAAATAGGTTTAAAAAATTGTTCGTGGGGGTCCGCAGGTGCAACATGTGGGCCCTGTGGACCCTGACTTTTTTCTATAAAGAAAAAAGTCATGGGTCCACACCTATTGCTCACAACCCGTGTGGACCTACGCACTGTTTGTAAGCAGCAGGTGCGAACCCCATGCAATGAATTTTAAAACTTAAATTTCTCCATTTTTTCCCAAATTTTTTCAAACAAGCTTGTTCTAATATATCTTTTTATGCATTATACGACATTCAAAATGCTTATTTGGCGAGAACGCGAGCACGAGGATGTAGGTTATGCCACAATAAATCATATGCCCACATTGCAGGCCTTGAGAGCTTGTGGACTGTATAAGTTCTGGGCCATATAGGGCATGAGGACCTAAGTAGACCTCTTGACATGGCTGGTAGACAGATGGAACACACAGGACCAGTGCTTTGTGATTGGTGGCCACCGGCTCGAAATCGAGCTAGAGGACATATACTTTTTGACTGGTTTGTCCAATAGGGGCGAACAATTATCTCTTTTCGGGACTAGGCCAGGTGGCCAGTCTGTCGCTAGTCTTTGATTGGAGTTTTGCAATGATGAAGTAGACCCCAAGGATAAACAGATTGATATTAAAACTATCAGTCATCCTGAGCTTAAAGTTATTACATGCACTGTTACTAGATTATGTGGGAGTGCAGCATTGCATGTGGCTACTAGATCCCAGATGTGGATGGCTATAGACTATTTTCGAGGCACTATATACAACTGGTGCGAGGCTGTGTTGGCAAATGTGAAAGGCCAACTAACCAGAGCAAAGAATGGAAAGCTGAAAAACTTTGGATATGGATCTAATGTAGTCATAGAGAGGATCCCCATGTTAGCCCCGCAGCATATTACTGTTGATGCTGGTCTTCCTCGAGAGCCTAGAATGGTTCGTTGGGTTGCTTTGATGGCCCGTCATGCTGAGGGCATAGAGGTTGTTCGATTTCTGCCTGCATATTTTCGTTGGTTGAACAACCAACTTTTTGTGATTCAGGACTTTCCATATGCCAGGATGGATTACCACAACGACCGAGACATGATTCTTCCACCAGGAGAGCAATGGGATGATTCAGGTAAAAACCATTTTCAACACTTTCTAAGTTTTAATTTTTTTATATTTTAAATCGTCCAAAACTGACAATCAAAAGTTTAAATGTAGATGTGGGTCCACGACGACCAACTACTCTTTAGCCTTACGAGAGGAGACACCCAGCTGCAGCACTAGCCCCACAGGGCCAATCAGCAGAGATCCTGACCGACTTGGAGCATCATCTAGAGTGCTTGACACTAGATATTCCAGAGACTGATATAGATGATATTCCACTTAGGTTACAGAGATATGTGATTGGGGTCCTAGGACCTTTTAGGAGGTTCCTATGTAGGGTGGCCCGAGCAGTAGTTTCTTATCGTGATCATCATCAGGGATAGGATGATCGATTTTGTAGACTCATGACATTTTTTTCTTTTTGTATTATCATTTTTGCCGATCATAAGGTGTTTTTCAACCTATGATTGAAGACGATGTATATTTTGAAACAAACTTCTATGCTATGATATATCATTATTACCAGCTATCTCGTGTAACATGTTATCGAATATTATTAAATTTACTATTTTGATTATTACAAATGTCTATTTATCATACTAGAAGGAACTGCATCTGCTAATGTATTTAAATGTCTTGGAATATGCTGATATTCAATGTAATCAAATTCACGTTCCAAGAGACGACCTCTCAAAGATAACCTTAATAACACTAGATTTCTAATGGCATAAACCCTGTTAAGTTGTAATACAACGAGTTTAGAATCCAACCTAACAATCAAACTCCGAATTCCAAATGAGATGGATTCAGATAATAACTCAATCACTGCACTATACTCTGCAATGTTATTCGTTGTTTGACTGAGGCTTACCCCATGCATAGACACTAACTCATCAGAGGGTGAATAGATAACCCAAGCTACAGAAGAAATGTTCTGTGTACTACGACAAGCATGTTACAGGGAAAAGTGTCTATTTAGAACTGCTCTATCCCACTAAGGTGTGACAACTGCCTTAGAAACAAACAGAGAAAAACTACTTTGTATTTCCTTTATGAACTATAGATATAGAGGAATAGAAAGAACCAACCTGTGTCTTGCACTAATCCTTTGATCCAATCCCTCTCTTCTTTGACAGTCTCCAGCTACCTGCTCCCTTACTTGCCCAGCTTCACAAAGTTCCTGTAAGATCACAGAAGAAGAACACTATACAAAGACATTGATCTATATTCATAAACAACTTAGGATCAGATTTAAGTTAACCATACAAATGTAACAAGCATCAATGATACAAAAGCATGGGGGAAAAACTCAAATAGTTTTTATTGATAAACAAGAAAAGATCCAGGAGGAGTTACAACCGGTGGTTCCTGACCCAGCATCAACCTCCCAGCAAAGAAGCCCCTCTTCACCTCAAACAAAGCATAGATCACCCAATACTCTGATGTTTGTCTCAAAAAAACCAACAGCAATTCCTTACAATATGCAAAATTCCATCCTCTGGATCTCTGAGATGAGGGATCCATATATAGATATGTGTAAGGAGGATGAGTCAGCTTGTGATTTGATTAGTGTCTTCTCTCTGTCATTTCTTGCTTCCACTTGGAGACTAAAGGCCTCTTACTCATCCTTGGTTGAATTCAGTGAGGCAAGTGTCATAGGAGAAGATTCTGGAAGCTTCCATTGTCTCTCCACCTCGCGGAATGACACTGCCATTTGTCACTTCTAGCCCATCGCACCCCACAGAAGGGACTTTTGAAATGCAACGCACCCTCACAATGTATTTAGGTGCAATGCAACGCACCTAGCCAGTGGAGCAGCTGAAATGATCCTGTTTTGACTTATTCTGAGCAGTTTCTAGTGGAGAACTTCTGGGAGAAGCTGTAATCTGTTGACCTTGTTCCTTTAGGGGTTAGAACAACACTTTTAGGGACTTAGGATCCCTTGGTTTATGGACATTTTATGCTTGGAGTTGTAGGGCACAAAAATGTCTATAACAGTTGCCCCCTAAAGTATGAGGCCGTTAACCTTTTGGTGTTGGGTGAAATGCTTTACTATGAGGATCCGAAGTTCTTTCAATGCTAGGAGGAGACCTGTAATAAGATACAATACAATACATTATCTTCATACTGTTTTCATGATCTAGCTGAGGCGGGCATTCCCATGCTCAGCTTTATAAATTCTCTTTCATGTACATAGGACATACAATCGTCTGAGGGTAGACTGATGATTCTGATAGAGCCATCATCCTTTTGGTAGGATGATTATCTGTGCCGCAATGTTGTACATTTGATGTCTTTATTTCCCTGAATATATATCGCAGCCCGGATGGATGAAACTAGATCTGGGGTCTTCAATCTCGTCCAATCTTTACTCGAAGTACAAGTCGATCCATGTGAGAAATGTTTTGAAGCCGAACATGGAAAGACATCGCTTGATTACCAATCAATGATGTAAATTGTTAACAAGCGTGAGAGGAATCACCGATAATGATAATGATCCTCAAGGTACTGCAGTACAATCCACGTGGTGTGAATAAAGGACTTGGCGTCGAACACCACGCAAATTCTTTCGATCGAAGGTCATTGATGTAAACCTGTCGCCGGAAGTGAGAAACTTGCCATTGAGGCATGCAAGCTTCAAAGTACTGAATGGGGTGTTCCTAGATCAACTTCTTGGATAATGAGCTGATGTCGACAAGAAGTGATCCATCACAGGAGGGCCTTAATGAATCCCACATCAATGACACGGAACGAAGCAAATGATTTTGATAGACGTGAAAACGATCTGATGATATAATGTTCAGGGTGGCGGTCATGAAAGAATGGAGTATAATGTATGGTAGTGGGTGGGACACAGGTGACTTCTCTGGATGACTTCTCTTGAACATATCGGCAACACTGATGTGATGGATTGGTAGCATTAACCCCAAATGTGGATGGTATGGCGTGACCATGGCGATGTGACCGGTGAATGAAACAACCCAACCCGACTCGGACACGGAGTGGAAGTGTCATGTTCAAGAGCGACTTGCTACCAATAAAGATTCTTTGAGTTTTCTTCCCAATTTTCCCGAGTCATTGCTGACCAGTACCTCTTTATTTTTGTCAAGCTTGAGGAGGATAACATATGCTTGTTCTATAATTTTCCCTTCGGGCAAACCCATCGCTATGTTTTAACGAGCCTAGCGATAGTGAAACTCGTTCTCGTCTAAAGACAAGTTTGTCGCTATTAATCTTTTTAACGAGTTTAGCGACAAAGATAACTCGGTCCTTTTCAATTTTAGAGAGTCTGAAAAGGAACGTAAAGGTAACTCCAAAATTCCTTTCTCGTCATCTAATCCCTTAAGTCCGAAAAAGTATAAAACAATACAGAAGGGATGAATTTTCGATAGTTTTAACGAGCCAAACAAAACAAGCGCTCGATCTTTTTGTGTAATAATCCCTTAGGTCCAAAAAGATTAAAATCTAGATGAGGGATAGCACTTCCTGTCCCTTTAACGAGCTGGAAGGCCAAGGACTCGACAATCTTTTCATATTTTACGAGTCAGTTGAAAAGAGCTTAAAGGAGACTCGTCTTTTGAGGAACGAGTGATAAAACGGGTAGCAGCTGATTCCAGGTAAGGTTTGGAATTTTCCAATCACGGCAGTGTCACAAGGATGGCTAGTGAAATCACTCTTCGCAGCTGTTCCTCAAAATGGGTAAACAATCAAATGGAGGTGAATGATCGGCCAATGAAAAAGTGGAGGTGACGGTGCAAACACGACCAAGGCTTTAATGGCTGAAGTACTACATTCACGGTGGTTATTTACCGGGGAATAGTTCATTTTTTAATGAGCTTAAATGCGGGTGGAAACATTTGCTCATGTCTTATGTTTATTTTTTAACGAGCTTGAACTATGTGCTAAAACTGCTCGATTAGATGGTCTTGCTTTGATTTTACCATAAATAGCTTTGTCCTTTCAAAGATCGTACTGTATTTTCAACTGCTTCATCAAACTAGTCAGAAATGAACAATATTTTCTTGAAAACGAGTTAGAACACTAATATTTTACTTTGAACTATGTAAAAGTAATGAAAAAGTGTTTTTTACCTCTCATTTTACCATTTCATTTGAACTTGGTTTGTTGGAGCTTTGGAGGTGCTTTTCCCCCTCGATTTTCATCAGCTGATTTCGGGAGATTTTGTGGACGATTCTCGGCGCCGTCTGGACCAGGTAGGAGCTAAACCTGAGCTCTTTCGTTTCATGGTTTCCATTTTGCATTTTGAGTTTGATTCCTAGCTTTTCTGAGTTCCTGGGGTTTGAAGAACTCGTTCTACCATCAGCGCACCCTCAGTGTATCGAAAACTGCGTTGAATGTTGGCCTGTCTAAAGGCAATCTGACATTCAACGCACCTAGAACATTGCTGCAGGTACTTTGGGCGCAAAAGGGGAATTTGATGCACAATTTTTGATGGAATTTTTTGCCTGTTTCTCACCAAAATTAGGACCTAACTCCTCTCTTGTTTGTTTTTCAGAGATCTTTGGAGTAAGATGACCATTACATGGTGAGAACATGAGCATGAAGAAGAGGACATGCTTGCCTTACATGATCCAGTTACAGTGAACGCGCTGTGGAACTGTGGCTTGCCGAAGTTCTTCTGCATTTCTAGCATGAGACAATAGATCAACTTACTGCAGTATTTGCTCGATGCTTGGGATCCTACCAATCAGGTTTTCCAGATCAGGGGAAAATCTATCCCCTTGACTATAGTAGACATCTATTTCTTGACTGGCTTGTCGAGGCGGGGTGCCCCCATCTCTTTGTCAGGATCGGCTCGAGGAAGCGATTCTGTGAGAGATTATGTCCGCTGGTACTGCAGAGAAGGATCTCAGCCGAGTAAAGACGACAAGATCATCATCCGTGATGTCACTGACAGGTCCCTCAGGACTATTCTGTTTACTTTTGGTAGGATGGCCGGTAGTGCGGCTCTTCATGTAGCCAACCGATCTTACATGTAGCATGCCTTGGAATGCCTCCAACTGAAGGTTTTCAACTGGTGCGACACAGTACTTCTCGTGATGAAAGAAAAATTGACCAAGATAAAGAGCGGAAGGTTGAAGAACTTTGGGTATGGTTCTGTTTTGACCGCCTTTGCCTTGGAGAAGATACCACTGATGCAGCCGCAGTACATTGCACTCGATTTACCTTCTCCTACTGAACCACGTATGGAGAGATGGGTTGACCATATGTCTAGGCATGCTGGCCAGTCTCAGATTTCATTTTCTGATACCTTCTTCAGGTGGTTTGATCGTCAGGAGATGGTTTATTTTGAGTATCCATATGCTGGCATGGACTTCCAGGGTGATCCAGATTTGGTACTGTCGGATGGCGAACAGTGGGGCGCCATTGGTAAAATGTCTGACCATATTCTTGTTTATCGTTTTTTCTTATAATGTCCTTGTGCTTTACTCTATCAAGACTTTAATCAAACTCATGTGTACATGCAGATGTTGGTCCCGTTCGTCCAGTAGTTCGCCTGAGAGTACCAGCTGCTGCCCCAGCAGGAGAGGCCGTCGGAAGGGCTATTCTTTGTGACCTCGATGTGGCTGAGACTCTCACAGCATTGCAGGAGCAGGTTGAGGGCCTCACTCTCGGTATTCCAGATGTGAGGACCGACGACCTACCTTTGCGGTTACAGCGGCATACTACTGGTGTGCCCAGACGATGGACTCGTCTCTTACGCATGATCGCACAGGCTGTGACTTGCTATCACGAGCATCATTAGACTAGGGTGACCCCTAGGATTTTGAGTCTTTGGGTCGTTTGACTAATTTCGTCTTCGTTACAGAACATTATGTGTAAACCATAAATAGTTATATATATTTTTGATTTTTGGAGTTTTATTTTGGTTGAGCTACATGATCCACATGCAAAACATTGATGATGTGTTTCTTTTTATAAATGTTGCAAATGTCTATCTAACACATAGTTTGCTAATGAGTCAGTTAATGTGTTTAAGTTTCTGGAAATATGTTGATATTGAATAAGATCAAATTGTCTTTCCGAAATCTTAACCCTTAGGAACATGCAATAAATAACTGGGTTTCGAACGGAATATATACCATTGAGTTGTAGTATTACGAGTTGTGAGTCTAGCCTGACAATTAGTCGGCGTATCCCATGAGTGATGGCATCAGAGAGAAGTTCTATCAACGCGCTATACTCAGCGATGTTATTCGTTGATCGACCAATACATACACCTCTGAAACTTACTAACTCGCCGCTTGGATAAAAAATGGCCCAGGCTGCGGAGGACAGGTTCCGCGAACTATGACTCGCTCCGTCGGCATATCCAACACATGACTCCAATAGGTTTGAAATCTGCAATAAATGTAAAAAGTGGATTACTTGACCAAAATAAACATTTTAGCGAAAACAAAATATAACAAAAGCACACAGGTTACCATTACGCATAGTAACGCCTGAGGTACAACCCATTACGAGGTTGCGCCAGTGGAATTCCGTCATAATCCATTAACTCGTAGGCTCCTTTTGCTAACACTCATTTAACAATATAGGGGCCCATCCATAAAGACTTAAATTTACCTGCTCCCAATTTATCGGATTCTTGATCGTAAAGCAAGACCAAGTCGCCTTCTGAGAAGACACGGGGTTTGACATTTTTGTCGAACTACGCCTTGACTCGTTTCTTATGGGCTTCGTTAGCCAAAGCGGCGTCACGACGGGTTTCATCCAATTGGATTAATTCCAAGAAACGAGCCTCTTCTTTTGAAGTTGCAGGGAGGAGATCAATTGCGAGTTTGAGAGACGAGATTTCACACTGGATTGGTAAGACTGCTTCCAGGCCATATACCAGTTGGAAGGGTGTGAACCCGGTTGCATTCCTTACCGATGTTCGGTAAGCCCACAAAGCTGAGTACAGGATTAGGTGCCATCTTCTTTTGTGAACTCCGATCATCCTTTGCAGCATGCATTTCAGGACCTTGTTGATTGCTTCAACTTGTCCGTTGGCTTGCGGATAAGATGGAGTAGAGCTGTCGTGAGACAACCCTAGTTTGGCAGCTAATTCGACCATCATGTGATTGTGAAAATGCGATCCATGATTTGTGACTATAGCCTGTGGTATGTCGAATCTGGCGACTACATGATTGAAAAAGAAGAGGGCAGCTGTTTCACCAGTATTATCTAATGTAGGCATCACCTTGGCCCATTTGGTAAAATAGTCAACTGCGACTATGATATACCCATGCCCCCCGGTCGAGGTGGGGTTACATGTCATGAAATCGATGCCCCATTTGGCGAATGGCCCAATAGCAACTATTGGCTATAAAGGTGCGGGTGGTCTTCTGGTTTTGCTATCAAAAATTTGACAAGCATGGCAACTTCTGACTGCGGTTATGCAATCTTTGAACACTGTTGGCCAGAAGTATCCTGCTCGTAAAAATTTTTGTGCTGTAGCATATCCAGATTGATGCCCCCCACACGCGCCTGAATGACAATCATTCAGGACTTTTTTGGCCTCCTCATGGGTGAGGCACCTTCTCAGAACTGTATCGATACCACGACGGTAAAGTGTATCACGATGATCATGTAGTCTTTTGCTTGGTATCGAATACGCTTTTGTTCGGAATGGGAGGTGTTTGGCCTGTATTTTTGGGTTTGGAGATAAATGATTATATCTCCATACCATTCATTGCTTGCAGATATTAGAAACAAACTTTCATCCACGATTGATTCTTCGGATGTTTCATCGTTGGACGACGATGGGAGATCGCACAATAATTCTGCGAAAACTAGAGCTTTCTTTGACTTGGATTTTACAAATTCCAGATCAAACTCTTGTAGGATTGCTATCCATTTTGAATATTTGCCCCCCAGCAACTGTCGCGACAATATATAAGTCATGGGGTTGCAATCTGACAAAATGGTAGTTTTCCGAAAGAGGACATAGTGTCGAAATCTCTGTATTGCTTGAACAGCTGCGAGTGCTAGCTTTTCAACGTAAGAATATTTGCTTTCTGTATCATTTAAGTTTTTACTTAAATAATATATAAGATGCTCGATTCCATCGACTTCTTGAACTAAAACTGTTGCGATGGTCGTATCCGCTGCAGCCAGATACAGGTTAAAATCTCTTTGATAATCACGGGCGTACATTAATGATGCTTTCATTAGGGAATCTTTTAAAGCATCAAAGGAAGCTTGCGCAACCTGATCCCAGACAAAGGGTACTTCCTTTTTCAAAAGACGTGTATAACCTTTAGCAAGTTCGGCGTAATTTGGAATGAACCTCCTCAGAAAGTTTGCTTTCCCTTGGAGTTTCTGAATCTGAAGCAAATTTGAAGGTGGAGGCAAATTTATGATTGCCTGGACCTTACATGGGTCGAGACGAATCCCGTCCTTGGAGACTACAAAGCCAAGTAAACGACCAGAATTGACGCAAAATACACATTTGTGTGGATTGAGTCGTATCTTGTAGTGTCAGCAATGTAGAAATATCGCTCTTAAATGCTGCGGATGATCAGTCCGCTTTCGCGAATGAGCCAGAAGGTCGTCGAGGTATGGTTGAACGATGTTTTTGATGTCATGGAAGGCATAATTCATTGCCCTCTGAAACGTCGCCCCTGCGTTCTTTAAACCAAAGGGTAATTTTCGATATGTGAATGTGCCCCACGGACAAATAAATGCATTCTTTGACTGGTCGTGTGGGCGGATATTTATTTGATTATACCCAGAGAATCCATCCATGAATGAAAAGATTTCGCATCCGGCGCATTCATCAATTATCTGGTAAATGAAGGGTGTAGGGTAGTTGTCTTTTGGACAAGCTTGATTTACATCCCTATAATCGACGCACACTCTAATTGTCCCTTGTTTTTTCATAACAGGGACAATATTCGATACCCAATCGGTTAGAGGAACCGGGTAGATGAAACCAGCATGGAGAAGTTTTTCAACTTCTGCCTTAATGGCAGCGGCTTCTTGGGGTGCACCTGTCTTAGCCGTTGTCGTACTGGTTTGACATCTGGATACATCTTAATTTCGTGTTCAACGATACTCGAGTCAATGCCTGGAATTTCATTGTATGACCAAGCAAAGACATCTCTGAATTCGCGAAAAAAAGCGTTATATATTTCCAGTTCTGAAGGAGAACAACATTTGCCAACATAAATATTCTCTACAACATCTATTTTGGTCGAGATATTTATGGCTATAGTGTCTTCAATGTTGGACAAGTTTCGCTCGGAATCCACCGTATTTACAGTATTTGACAGAAAATCAAAGACTGAAGGATGATAAAGGTCATTTTGAGTATCTTCTCCACAATCCGGAAGAAGAGAACGATGGTGGAAATCATTCCATGGTGCTCCTTCAATTACCATAGATTGGACAATTCCTTCGTCGGTGACATGCACTCGCGACCAAGGAGCTGAAGGAGTACCATATTCTCTAGACCTATCTATCCAAACGCTTGATGAGCGTTGATTTGGGTTTGCCTCCCATGCTAGGAACATTGATTGCTATAATATTTCTGTTGGGCTTGGGGGAAAAACCACTGCATGATCCATGTCGATATCGTTTTCTAAGATCTTTTTAGAAGATATCATATTGCAAGTTCCTATCGACGCTACTTCCGCCAGATTGATTGGAGGTGGAAGAGCGAAAGTTCCCATTAGTATAGGATCTTTTAGTAGGCCTACTCCGATATTCTGAAGCGAATGGGGGCTTCCATGGATCATGGGAATGCTTCCAGTAATTTGAGAACCATTGGGGAGGAAGTTTTGTTGATCGACGATTGTAATCCCTCCTTGAAAGGGAAATGCAATCTTTCTAAAATAGGTCGACACAACAGCTGCCATGGCATCTATCCATGGTCTTCCTAGTAGGATGTTGTAATCAAGATTCCCATCGATGACTTCAACATCTATTTCTACCATTTTCCCTCCTAGTTCAACTTTCAAGTTACTTAGGATACCATATGGGGTATATGTCCTTCCATCGAATGCTTTTAATGTCGTCGAAGATCACGACAAGGTTGGAGATCCTAAAGTTTTCCAGCAACTCATTGACATAATGCATGTAGATGCCCCCTCATCAATAATCGTTCGATGAATAGTTTTGTTGAGGGCTTTCACTTGAACAAGGAAAGCTAGTTGAGCTGGTAATTGAGGATCGTATCCTTTATGATCAAAGGATACAAGATTGGAATCCTTTAGGTCAATCCCACCAATGGCCGATAATAAAGCTTGCCTTTGGGATGGGCAATTTTGTAGTACTTCAAGAGTCGACATAGCGGATGGCGATTGGGCCAAATCTTCCACTATGTTATAATGCTGTGCCGCTCTAGCGCGGGGATTAAATGTCAACTCGTGTACTACTCCCTTTGGCGGTTTTATTGTCAATTCAGGAATGGTGGGTGGCACAACTTCTGTCAAAGTCGTTGTCGAACTACTTGGTTGATCTTTATCCTTGTTGTTCGACAGCTGTGGATTCCCATAATCCTTGTTCCTTGTCGATATCAAAGCATCATTTTGCTGTTTTGAAACCGACAACATTAGCACTTGAGACGGGGAAGCATTTCCACTCTCAACCAGATTTGTTCCTGGATTTGGAAACGGATCAGTTAACACTGCAGAGGTTTTCGAATTCTTGAAGAATTTCTTAAGCTCAGCCCTGTGTGGACAATCTGCGGTCCAATGATCCTCATCGCATATAAAGCATGGATTTTTTGGTTTCCTATTTCCAGGAGGGTTTGAAGAAGATTTTTCAGGTGATGATTCCTCCTGTTTCTTCTTCTTCCCTTTGCCTTTTTTCTTGCTCCCTGGTTGTTTGGCTTCTTTGCTTTTGTCTGTCGATACGGCATTTACTTCCGAAGCAAGAAGTTCGTCTTTTGCATTTTGACCTGAAATCTTACGGGCCTTTTTGGATGTAGCCTTTGTCGATTTCGTGTCTGTTGTGCCAATCACGCCATCGCCAGCATGAGAGTCATTGTTTGATTTAGGAGGAGGAGGAATTGAGAATTCTGGTCTAGGGGCGTCAGGTATTTTGTCGTAGAGCGTTCTGCACTGAGTGTAAATCAAGTCCAGATATTGTGCACGAGCGATAACTTGCTCTTTTGTTACGACTCCCCCCTTTGCCACATCTTCCGTGATGGAAGGCAGTAATGACTTGATAAACCATTCAGCTAAGAGCTGATCGGGGACGTACGTTTTTACCATCCTACGACGACGTCGCCACTCATGTATATGATCAGATATGTGAGTGGTCGTTGTCTGTTTGAAGTTGGTAAGAAGTTCTGTTCCCGTTTCGTACCTTATTGGTAACTGAAAATGGGTTAAAAAGGTTGTGGCTAAGGTACTGAAGTTGTCAAACGAAGCTCTAGGCAATTCAATGTACCATTTTGCCGCCGGACCCGTTAACGTCCTCTGAAAGAGGCGAAGTCTTATCAAATCATCATTTAAGGTGTTTGATGAACACCATAGATGAAAGGTCATCACGTGATTCGATGGATCTTCACCCAGATTTCCATTAAATTTAGGAATATCTGATGGAAGTTTATGCGGAATCGCTGGCCACCAAGGGGCGTAAGCAATTGGATCGTTTGTTAATCGATTTAAATCAGGTAACTCTAAAGTTGCCACAAAGGGTAACTGTTAGTTCAGGTTAGGTGAAGCATACCCAGGGTAAGATGGAATTGCCTGAGCAGTTGGTCTTTGCATACTGGCATAATGCATATGCTGTTGGTATGTTTGGTAAAGTTGGTGGACATGACCATTGTAAAATGGTTGATTTTGACCGTTTTGAATGTACGACTGTCCACTGTTAGCAAAGATTTGCTGCTCAGAACCTTGGTATACTTGTTGGAATTGCGGTTGTTGGTATTGCACCAGCCATGGTTGTGAAGCCATGTGCTGTTGCCCGATACTAATAGTTTGACCAAGATGAGGGGTAATTGTACCCATCTGAACCTGTGTCGCTCCACCAGTTGGTGATTGCGGTTGAGTCGCAGGGTCAAGGGGCTGTTGCATTACAACCTGAGAAACCTGAGGTTGGCATACAACGGGCAGTGCTTGAACTTGCGACACCGTCACAATAGCCGGCGTAGTTGGGATATTCGACATAGGTACGCATTGTTGCATTGAGTACACAACTCTTGGTTGTTGAGGTAGTATAGGTACCCAACCACTTGAGGTAATTCCAGTATAACCTAAATGTTGTTGTGAACTCCCATATGGATATCCTCCCCGAGGGGATAATGAAAGGGTATACTGCCCCCGATACGGCGGTAATCCAGAACTCAAGGGAATTGTTTGCCCTTGGGGACCGGACTGCCCAAATTGACCTCCAAATGGATCAATTTGTTGAGACTCAACATAAGAGTTTCCGGACATTATTCTGGATGAACAAACAGGAACGGACCATACTGTCAAAATAGCCCTTGAGTGGATTCCTTCTAGCGGCTGAGAGCTAGTCGGGACAGATGGTATACCGACGAACATTGTCGGAGTGATAGCAGGGAGTTCTGTCGTCGCTGTGTCAGACGACACAGTCCTAGATGTTGACGGTTGTTCAGACATTTGTAGTCTATCCAAAAGATTACCTAGCAATTCTACAGGAGCTTCCATTGGTGGTAGACTAACTTCTGATGAAGAAGGATATAGAGTGATCCCGACTCCAAAGTGCGTTGGAGTACTTGTTTGAGGATCTTCTACAATTTCTTCTATTGCAATCAGACCAGGTGGAAGGGGAAGACCGTCAGGTCCGTAAAATATTTCTGGTGCCGAAGAAGGTGTGAAATCGGCAGTGACAGATGTTTGAAGAGTAAGACTCTCCGAACCGGTTGTAGATGGAACTGGTTCGGTAACACAAGTGTTTATTCTCAAACTAGGATCAGTATCACTGTCCTTCTATGGCTGTTGAACTTATTCTATAGAGGCAGGGATTCCAGAAATGTTTGGAGTAACCAGAGTCTCTGATGTCGTTGGAACACTTGTTCTAACTTTGATAGGAGATTTGGAACCGGTTAAATGAGTTCGCTTTGTCCGTACTAGTTTCGATTCTAGAGATAAAGACGGTTGACTCGTAAGCCTCCACGAACGACGGGGTTTCAATTGACTTTGTTCCACGATTGCAGATTACTCGATCAACTAAAATAAAGGGAAGGTATGTTTCCGAATTAAATGAATTTTAGACGCTTTGACACAACTTGTTTTTTCAGTTTTTAAGAGTCGAGAAAAAACAAAAGATGACTCTAGTCTCCTTCGATTTTTAATGAGCCTGAAGTGACAAGTGCTTAGATGGACCTTTTCTGTTAAGGAGTCTGAAAAGGAACGAAAGGGACTACTCTGGAGATCTAGGTAGAGGGAGTACCAAACCAATCGCAAAACTGCAGAATACTTTTTACGGTATGGCAGTCAATCTTCCCGAATGTTGTGTTCAGTGCATTGCGATCGATAGGGCGGCAAACACGGCTTCCTAAGGATAAAGGATTTAAGCCTATAGGGGTCTCCCAAAATATACTCGACGGTACGTGGGAGCACAAGTCCGTACTGGCACTTATTGTCTCAAAGTGGAGGAATCACCCAACCATCAGTGAGGACAACAGTTACGAGGCTTTACGACACCGGAATACGTCTCTAGCCTAGACCTCTAAATGTTGTGCGTTAAGTTCCAAAGCGTTGTTAGATTCATTGAATTTATTTTAAGTTGATATTGCTTATGAAGTTTGCCTTTTGGGTTCACCACGAGATGTAGATGTAATTCCTAAAATGCAATCTAAAGATGATAAACAAACTTTTATCTCTTTTGTGCAATGAAAATCCTAGCTACTAGAGGAAAAGAAAGACACAATCTTTTCACAAAGAGCAAAGAGCACACTGTAAATGCACTTTCCTAAATCAAGCCAAGCAGACTGTCTATATGTAAATGCACATGCATGTATTTGCTTTCAACTTTCTTAGTATTGATGCTAAAAAGAAAGTTGATGTACAAATCTGAATTTCTTTTCAAGCGACAAATATAAACAAGCTCTTTTTCGAAATAAAAAATAGAGATGATTACGACACCTTACGATTTTGAAATGAACACTTGTTCTTGACACTAGAAAATCGCAAATTCAGACCGAAGGCAATAGTAATAATATAATCGACCATCTACAACAATCAAACTTTCTCCTATGATCGAAATCGACACTTGCGACAGATTCAAATCAAAGGACGACAGTACGACTATTCTACTTTTGCAATGGAAAACTGTAAACGACTCAACAAACACATAACAAACATCTACAGTTCTTTTGTACAAAGGAGGCGGAATAACAGCAAGGAAAAGGGGTTTCAAACAGACATATACTGATCACAGGTAGCAAAATTCAGAGATAGAACTGGAAAGAATGAAGCACAAGAACCACAGCTGCACAGGGCTAGTATGATCAGCGCACCTGTAACACAGAGAATCTGAAATGCAGTGCAGGTTGCCCTTTCGGGAAGTGCACTGAAATTCAGGATCTCTTAATAGTACCTGCGCCGGGCCAGAAACGAGAATCTGTTCGGGTTCCGGGTCACAGTGTGCAGTTCAGTCTTTGGTTTTTGGCTGAGTAAAAGCAATCAGTAATTCAACAATCAGGGGTAGATCTAAGGAGGATCTAAGAGCTATCACAAGGGCAATAAGATAGTTTGTGAATCAGCTGTTTAAATCATAAACAGATCCAGTGAATGGATTGAAGCAGCAGTTATCTACTTTGCATTTGTTATGGCAAATGCAGTTCGAATGCCACTTATAAGTTTATGAAACAAACAACAAAGAATGATACACAAACAAACTAATTAGCTCCCCAGTGGTGTCGCCATTTTGTTACAGGGAAAAGTGTCTATTTAGAACTGCTCTATCCCACTAAGGTGTGACAGTTGCCTTAGAAACAAACAGAGAAAAACTACTTTTGTATTTCCTTTATGAACTATAGATAGAGAGGAATAGAAAGGACCAACTTGTGTCTTGCACTAATCCTTTGATCCAATCCCTCTCTTCTTTGACAGTCTCCAGCTACCTGCTCCCTTACTTGCCCAGCTTCACAAAGTACCTATAAGATCACAGAAGAAGAACACTATACAAAGACATGGATCTATATTCATAAACAACTTAGGATCAGATTTAAGTTAACCATACAAATGTAACAAGCATCAATGATACAAAAGCATGGGGGAAAAACTCAAATAGTTTTTATTAATAAACAAGAAAAGATCCAGGAGGAGTTACAACCGGTGGTTCCTGACCCAGCATCAACCTCCCAGTAAAGAAGCCCCTCTTCACCTCAAACAAAGCATAGATCACCCAATACTCTGATGTTTATCTCAAAAAAACCAATAGCAATTCCTTACAATATGCAAAATTCCAGCATCTGGATCTCTGAGATGAGGGATCCATATATAGATATGTGTAAGGAGGATGAGTCAGCTTGTGATTTGATTAATGTCCTCTCTCTGTTAGTTCTTGCTTCCACTTGGAGACTGAAGGCCTCTTACTCATCCTTGGTCGAATTCAGTGAGGCAAGTGTCATAGGAGAAGATTCTGGAAGCTTCCATTCTCTCTCCACCTCGCGGAATGACACTGCCATTTGTCATTTCTCGCCCATCGCACCCCACAGAAGGGACTTTTGAAATGAAACGCACCCTCACAGTGTATTTAGGTGCAATGCAACGCACCTAGCCAGTGGAGCAACTGAAATGATCCTGTTTTGACTTATTCTGAGCAGTTTCTAGTGGAGAACTTCTGGGAGAAGTTGTAATCTGTTGACCTTGTTCCTTTAGGGGTTAGAACAACACTTTTAGGGACTTAGGAGCCCTTGGTTTATGGACATTTTATGCTTGGAGTTGTAGGGCACAAAAATGTCTATAACAAAGCACCATCAGCAAAACCAATGTATGTTTGAAGAGACGTTGACATCTGCAATATCAAGAGTAAAATCAAGATAAACCGGAATAGTGATAAGAGCACTCTCTAAAACTAGGCACACTTTTCTAATCTAAAACACACCAGCTGTAAAGAAACTAATCTAACAAAAAATCTCCACACAGTATTTAAGCATAATATCTCTTCAGATAAAGTCCATTTCTGAGTCTATCCAAAGAGACACCATCAAAATCTATCAATTCATAAGCCCCTTTTGTCAGCTTTCGCTTAACAATGTAACGACCATGCCACGTAGGTACAAATTTTCCAGCCCCTAGCTTATCGTTTTCTTGATCATATACTAAAACTAGGTCTCCTTCTGAAGAATTATGAGGTGTAACACTTCTGTCGTACTGAGCTTTCATTCATTTCGCATGAGTCTCGTTTTCTATTGTAGAAGTGCGTCGATTCTCATCTAGCTAAGCTAAGTACAAAAAATGTTTCTCTTCTTCAGAAGTAGCTGGGAGTAATTCTATGGCTAATTGTGATGATAGAATTTTGCATTCAATAGGTAACATTGCTTCTAAACTGTAAACCAATTGAAAAGGAGTGAAACCAATCGATGTTTTCACTAAGGTCCGACATGCCCAAAGTGCTGAAAATAGCATGGTATGCCAATTTGACTTATGAATACCAATGATTCTTTTGATCATAGTGACTAAAACTTTATTGATAGCTTCAACCAGACCATTAGCTTGCGGGTAATACAGAGTAGAACTATCGTGGTGCAGGCCAAGTTGATCTGTCAGTTCAGTCATCATGATATTTCGAAAGTGACTTCCATGATCAATAATAATAGCTTGGGGAACACCGAATCTAGCAATTATATGATTGAATATGAAAGTTGCAGCAGTCTTGCCGTCTGCTGAAAATGTAGGCATTGCCTCGGCCCACTTAGTACAATAATCTTCCGCTAGGATAATATATGCATGCCCCCCGGCTGAGTGAGGGTTACATGTAATAAAGTCAATACCCCACTTTGCGAAAGGACCGACAACAATTATAGGGTGAAGAGGAGCTAGTGGAGCACGCATTTTACGATTAAAGATTTGACAATTGTGGCATTTCTGGATTGCATAGATACAATCTTTGAATAAGGATGGCCAGAAATAAGTAGCGCGCAATATCTTTTGGGCTGTGGCATACCCAGACATATGACCACCACATGCTCCAAAATGACAATCATTTAGAACCCTTTCAGCTTCTTCATGAGTTAGACAACGTTGGAAAACAGAATCCGCTCCACGACGATAAAATGTATCACCAATAATATTGTATTGTTGGGATTTGAAATGTATTTTCCGTCACTGAGATCGTGAGATTTCAGGCCAAAAAGATTGGTTTTGGAGATAAACAATAATATCTCCATACCAAGGATCAAGAGTACTGATAAGAAACAAGGATTCATCTGCAATGGGCTATTCAGCCACAGTTTCAGTATCAGTATGCGGGAAATCACACATCAGTTCGGCAAAAACCAAAGATTTCTTTGCCTTGGATTTTTCAAATTCCAAGTAAAATTCCTGCAGGATAACTATCCATTTGGAATAATTTCCCCCTAGCAATTGTTTAGTCAAGATATACATCATAGGGTTACAGTAAGAAATTACCGTGGTTTTGCATAATAAGATGTAGTGACGAAATCTTTGGACAGCTTGGACAGCTGCCAAGGCCAATTTCTCCACATGCAAATATTTAAGCTCAGTCGGATGCAGATTTCAACTAAGATAGTAAATCACATGTTCATGGTTGAATTCATCTTCTTGAACTAAAACCATGCCAATGGTGGAATGAGAAGCGGCAAGATACAAAAAGTAATCCTGGTTGTAATTGGGAGGATGCAGTAACGGCGCATGGGTTAACACATGTTTAAGTGCATCAAAAGATTGATCAGTGATCTCATCCCAAAAGAATGGAATATTTTGTTTTAACAACCTGGTAAAACCTTTCGTTATCTCGGCGTAGTTAGGAATGAAACGACGTAAAAAGTTTGCTTTCCCTTACAAACTCTGGAGTTGGTGAAGGGTCAAAGGAGGAAGTAGATTGACGATAGCTTCAACCTTCGAGGGGTCAACACGAATGCCAGCCTTTGAAATGACAAATCCCAGTAAGCGACCCATTTCTACACAGAATACACATTTGTGTGGATTCAGCCAAATTCGATAATGCCTACATCTCATAAAGATAGCTCGTAAATGAGTGAGATGATCAGCTCTACGCGATGAATGGGTAGGTAAATCATTGAGATAAGGCTGCACAATGTGCTTGATGTCATGAAATGCGTAAGACATAGCCCTTTGAAAATTTTCTCTATCGTTCTTCAATCCAAAGGGTAATTTGCAATAAGAAAATGTCCCCCATGGACAAATGAACGTTGTTTTAGGTTGATCAGCAGGGAGTATGTTGATTTGATTGTAATTGGAAAAACCATCCATAAAGTAGAATATTTCATTGCCGGCACAATCATCAATAATTTGATCGATATAGGGGGTTGGATAGTTGTCTTTAGGACAAGCTCAATTAATATCCCTATAGTCGATACATACTCTTATCGTTCCTTATTTTTTTTTTACAGGAACAGTATTTGATACCCAATCGGTTAAAGGAATTGGATAAATGAAACCTGCGTGAAGTAATTTCTCAACTTCGACTTTGATAACAGCGACTTTTCTCGGATGTATCTGACGTAAGCGTTGCCAGATAGGTTTAGCATCTGGGTAAGTTTTAATTTCATGGAAAACAATTGATGGATCGATTCCTCTCATTTCTTCATATGACCAGGCAAAAACTTCATGGAATTCTTGAAATAGGGCTTTATAAGTTTGGATTTCATCATCCATACAGGAAGCACCTATATGAATGTTTTCAATAATTCCTAGCTTAACTAAAATGTCAATAGGAACTGTTTGAGAGATATTTTCCAAATTTAACTCAGAATCAGAATGTTGCAATGGATTATGTGGTTCTTTGACATAGTCAGTAGTAAAAATAGAAGAAAAATCATTTTCAAAATGATCAAGCTCAGGTAAAAACAAAGATCAATGATGAAGATCTTCCCATGGTAAATCATAAATAGACAAAAGTTCACGAATCTGCTCATCAGTATGAGCAGGATCAGAAAGTGTTGTTGTAGCTGAGGTTGATATCGAAAGTGATTCCCCATGGACCACATTCATTGGATCAGTTTTGGTTGAACAGGAATCAGAAAACGACTATACAGCCTGATATGCAATTTCAAAGGGACTCAAAGGCATTGTGCCATCAAATGAATCCACCTCGAAATTGGAAGGTACGATCCAAGGATCATCAAAAGTAACAGTATTCAATGAAATCATATGAATATTTGCAATAGAAGGCGATACGTTAGGAGGAGGGAAGGAAAAAGTTCCCAGTAAACCATAATCTTTAATCAAACCTATGCCAACATCCTTGTAAAGGATAGTTGTTTTACTGATATGCTGAATACTATATGTAGAGGCTGGGTCGGATGAGAAATAAGTCAGCTGGTCTATCGTAACGATCTTTCTATTATGAGGAAACTTGATAAGCCGGAAAACTGATGAAACAATAGCAGTCATAGCATAAGACCAACTGCAACCCAGGAGAAGGTTGTAATCTAGAGGGGCATCAACCACTTCCACATCTAGATTTATAGTTTTTCCTTCGACCCCTATAGGTAAATCCTACAAAATACCAAAAGGATGGAACCCTCGGCCATCAAAAGCCTTTAGAATTGTCGGAGATTGATTGAGTGTGGGAGAACCAAGCGATTTCCAACACTGGATCAACATAATACACATAGAAGCCCCTTCATCAATCACAGTCCGAAAGCAAGGTCTGTTTTTGACTAAAACTGGAATCTGGAAAGCCATTTGATGAGGTAGGCAGGGTGTACTATTCTCTAAATCGAAGATTATTAGGTTCAAATCATGAATATCGACAACTCCTATAGTAGACAATAGTAATTTACACTGTCCTGGGCATGATTGCAGCACTTCCAAAGCTGACATTGCTGAAGGGGAAATAGCTAAGTCTTCAATAATGTTGTAATTCTGAGCAGCTCTCGCATGTGGATTGAAAGCTGATTTACGAAGTACACCTTTAGCAGGTGGTTTGATTACTAAGTCAGGGTTGGGTTTCTCGATCTGTAGTGGATCAAAACCGGGAGGAGGTGTAGTTGATGTGTTTGAATTAGAAGATTCTGCTTCTTTACCACCAACAACATTTTTACTACCATAATCTTGCGATCGTGTCGCAATCCTGACATGAGACATCATCATAATGGGTTCTTCTGAGGCATTCGAGGAAGAACCAATCATCTTACTATCTTGAGTAGGAAAAGGATCCTTCAAGACAGCAGGCGTTTGAGAACCTTTAACGAATTTCAAAACCTCTGCTCGATGTGGGCATTCTTTGGTAAAATGATCCTCGTCGCAAATGAAACAAGGATAGCAAGGTTTCCGTTTTTCGTCAGTAGATTCATTTTTATCCATTTTATCTTTTGATTTTTGTTTGTTTTTCTTCTTCCCCTTCTTTTTACTACCGGATTTTGATTTGGTCGTAGATGATTCTACGACATGGATGTCGGCAGAAAATTCAGCGGAAGAATCTCCTTTCGGGGAATCAAGTAAAGTTATTATAGGAGAAGAATTCTTTGAAGATTTCTTCTTACTTTTAGTACTAACTGAACCAATCATACCATCACGGCATGAGACCCTGAAGGAGCTACAGTTATTTGATCGTGTTTTGGAAGATCAGGGATTTTTTCATGTAAAGTACCTGACTGCGTATAGACGAGGTCAAGGTACTGAGCCTAAGCAATGACTTGCTCTTCAGTGACAACTCCTCCCTTAGCTACATCTTTAGTGATTTTGGGTAACAATGATTTAATGAACCATTCCGCTAAAATTTGATCCGGAATGAAAACTTTCACTAAACGCCTTCTACGTCGCCATTCATGAATATGATCAGAAATATATGTGGACGTGGGTTGTTTCAGTGAATTTAACAGTTTCGTGCCATTGTCGTATCTGACAGGCAACTAAAAATGAGTTAAGAAAGCAGTGGCTAATTGATTGAAATTATTAAAAGAGCCTCGTGGTAACTCAATGTACCATTTGGCAGCAAGACCAATAAGAGTTCGTTGAAAAAGATGCAATCGAATTGAATCATCAATGATTGAATTAGATGCACACCAGAGGTGATAAGTCATAACGTGATTTAACGGATCCTCTCCTTACTTACCCTCGAATTTCAGGATATCACTGGGCAACTTACTAGGCATTGGCGACCAATACGAAAGATAGTAAATCAGATTGTTCGTAAGGCATGACAAATCAGGTAAATCCAAAGTTGCAATAAATGGTAACTGACGGTTAGGGTCACGAAAACCTTGAGTAATGAAACCAGTTTCAGGAGGAGGATATCCAGGATAACCTGGAATCGGAATTGCATTAGGAATGTTATAACCTCTTGGAAAACCAGGATTAAGCGGACCAAACTGGGGTTGTTGAGGCTATTGATAAGTATAGCCAGGATACGGTTGATACTGATAAACTGGGTTTTGTACAGTAGGACTGAATTGATACTATCCCTGGTATGGTTGATAGATGAATTGCGGTTGACTTGTGGTAATCGTACTTGTACCAGCTTGTCTTACAGGCATCTAGACCAAAGTTTGAACTATAAGCCCTGACTGTGGCACAGAGACTTGAGGAATTTGCACTAATGCAGGGATAGTAGAAACCGAAGCTAGAGATACTCCAGAAACAGGTGTTGTAGGTTGAACAGAAGTTGCAGTAGTTGTAGCAGTTTGAGGCGGAGCCTGAGGTGTGCTAGGCCTAGGCTACTGAACTAAACCAGGTGCAGGGATTTGAACAATAGGTTGGATAGGTTGCTGGGTTGGACTAGAAACCAAAGGCTGTCCAAGTTGATTAGGTAACTGCACATTAGGTTGCATAGTCTGTTGAGTTTGAGATAGATTCCACACCATGTTCATTACGGGGTATGGACCCATAAAAGGTTGTGCATATGGAGGACCATAACCTGGTTGAACGTAGGGCTGATAATTAAGTGGCACATTTCTAGCTCGTAAAAATGATTGACCAGAAGGAGGTTGGAAACCTTGAGTTGGGTATTGACCTTGAGGTTGATAACCCTGAGGCACGTACTAAATCTGGGGTTGAAAACCTTGAGGTAGCCCTCCAGGTGGTAACTGACTACCTTGAGGTTGACCCCCAGGTGATAACTGACTACCTTGGGGTTGCTCCCAGGCGATAATTGACTACTTTGGGGTTGCCCTCCAGGTGGTAACTGACTACCTTGAGGTTGAGGATTTGGAATACTACCAGACATCATATGGATTTGCTCTGCGTTCAACGTTTGAGTTCCATTAGTACCAGATGATAACTCTTATTCAGTCAGTCGAGGATTTGCTCTTGAAAAATACGAGAGAGTGACTGGTACCCCGAAGGAATAGAAGGACCGCTGTATAAAAGTGTTTTCGGTGATTGGGAAAACATAGATGACTCTATTGACATGATCGATGAAGGATAATAACCTCTTGGTGTAGGATGAAAAGGAATTCGAGGTGGTGAAAAACTAAGACCCAGGTTTTCTAAAAAAAAATTCAATGATAAATACCAAGCGTCACTCCTAAAAGGACTATAGAATATTGATTCACACTCCCTAAGATTTAAAGTTTGCTAGTTTTCGGGAAGAGTTACGGCTTCATCTGGACTGAAAAGTTCTTCAATAGAAATGAGGCTAGAAGGAATATTTTGAGTAATGATATTTCTTACCCTAGGTGAACCAGGATCACTAGAAGTTGGAGTAACAAATCCTGAAGATGGTTCCAAAACAGCAGGTTCAGTGTCAGGCTCAGAAATTTCAGGTTCTTCAGCTAATTCACTAGAAGGAGAAATACTACCAGTAACTTCGGAAAATGAAATTGGCTCTTGAATATGCTCTGTTGTTTGTATTTGATAATCAGGATGAACAATTAAAGATGACTCTCTGCTTATGGTGATCCAACTCTACTGTCACTAGGTGATACAAGAGCTCGCAGCCCTTCAAGTTAGCTTGGTGTATACTCAGGAGGTTTCCCCTGATGTCTACGAGATTGTCTCAGTAATTAAACCACGATTAAATATTAATTAATCACACACAAACAAAGAAAATTTCAATAAAAACACCCAAAGTCTCTAAAGAAACAAACAGCTAAATCACATGCCTAAAAAATCTAAGAGTTCAAACCATGCACAAACAGTGATTTCCCGTACTAAAAACACTAGTTGGTGATGAAATCCAACATAATAGAAGTTTAATACAGAAAGGATGGTTGGAACAGTTACCTCGACAACCTACTTAATGAAACATACTAGCACAAGTTTCTTCACAAAACCATCTCGAGTGAAGAAAACCCCCCAAAGAGTCCAAGTGAGTCTAGTCGACGTCTGCTCCAGGTACAGTGAGATCTTTCCTTCACCGTCACCCTAGGAAATAATCTTAAGTTTATGGACACTAAGGTTACCAACAACAAAAAATATAACTGGGGGGATAGTCTACGATCCGATTCTACGCGCAAGGGCAGAGTAATAAAGCTCAATCCCCTTGAAGGCTCCTCGACATGGTCAATCCGAGGTTTACCAACAAGTGACCCCAAGCTCCTCAACAATGGTTAATCGGAGGTATACCGTTTATAATACGCGCAGATCTTTTATCTTTCCCAATGAAACAAAATTGATTGTCTCAAAGGTTCGGACATGATCTCATGATTGACTCCTTTAAGAGAAGCTTCCCATAATGTATCAATTACAATTGGATTTATTTCCTACCGCAAGATGTAGCTACTTGTTTGTTTTAACTATCTTGGAGAGTTAATTACTTCCTACTCCAAGATACTAGCCTAAGCTATATTGGTGATAAGAGCCCTAGAAATAGAAAAGATTACTAGATCAATTTTAATTAAGCATTTCTTTTATGGGTTGTTCTTTAATTCAATAGGTATGGAAATGAAACTTTGATGGTGTGAAGACGTGACTCCAAACACACTAAAAAAATGCACCTAAAATGATAAGCAATTCATTTTTCTTTCAATGAAATTCTAGCTAAAAGAAAGAGTCCGAGAATGCAATTCTTTAAGAAACAATTCTTTCTTTAAACATGGAAATGGAAAGAAGATTTTTTTGTTTTTTAATAAGAACTCAAAACGAGACAAATAATTAATGCTCACAATAAATCCCTTTCACTTTTCAAAACTCGAAACTACAAAAAAAAAAAAAAAACTATTTGCTTCAAAAAAGATCTACAATTTCTAGAAAAACACTCAAAATTACAAAAAACTAATTTTGAGATCTAACTTTAAAAATCTAATTGAATAAAAGCTTCAATTATTTTTTGAGGATTTTTTAAATAGTTTTTCAATAAACTAAGGATTCATTTGCACAGAATAACAAACCAATCAAAAAACATCCAGATATGTTTTCTTTTGTAAAAATGAAATTCAGAACTTATAACAAAGTTTGTTCACAGATTTGCAACGAGAACACTAAATCTATTTCTCTCGAAGGATAGATTTCACAACCAAGTTAGACTCATCAAGAAGACAAAAAGATACCAAGGTGATCTAAGGTTTCTCAAGCTTCTGGTCTTTGAGTCACTACAGAGACAAAGTGAAAACCACTTCAAGCATGCAAAACTTCTAGAAAATCATTCAAAACAGAAATACTATCGGAACTCAATCACAAGAGATTTTTGACAGGAAAAATATAGATCTGGGTAGACACTAAGAATCCTAAATCAAACCTAAACTTAACTGGAAGAAGATATCTTAAGTTTTTCAAAAAAAAATTCATGGGTCTGCAGGCTCTAGAAGCAACAGGGGCGGTCCCTCACTGTTTACTCAAGGGAAATGCGGAGATGTCCGCACTATCTGTGAAGACAAAGTGTGGTCCCCAGAAAACCTAAAAAAAAAAACAAAAATACTACAAGATTTTTGAAAGCTACCCAAGCCAGTATACATCAATCAAAAACTAGAAAAAACAATTTTCTCAAGTCAAAACAAAGGAAAACCAAAAATCAAATACCTTCCCCAGTGGAGTCGCCAATTTGTTGGCCGGATAAATCGATCTTGCGAACAAGACTGATCTCCCTAGTATCAAAAGATAGTCTAGCAACAAATAGACAAACAAACCTATCTTTCTCTAGACATATGCGATTTATAAATAAATACTACAAAGGTGTTAAGATCCTACCTTAGATCCATTGCTTTTTCGTAGTAGTCATCCTCCAGTCATTCGAAAGAGTTATCTTTGAAGACCTGCAATCACAAACAAGAAAACATTAAATAGCACCTTCATAGAAAATATTATAAATCATGCCTATTATGGTGATCAAGGAATCCATAAAATAAACAATGAATTAACAGCTTATTGAGAAAAACAAATATATTTGTATTAACTTTGAATAGTAGAAGAACTTTACAACCCTTTCAGACTTGATGTTGAACCAGTTGTTCCTAGGGTCCGAAATAAGAATTTCCTTTACTTTGACAAGTCTTGCACTCTTCCAACTGAGATACATAGAGGTATGTAATCTCTCCTCATAAAAACTCAGCTAAAGAAGACTAAGTTCCAACAACATTTTACCTCAAAAAATACTAAGCTTCTAACTCCAATTAACCAGCTCAATGCTTCTTTTTATAGTGCAGAGGAGGAGGTTACTAGTCCACCTATGAAGGGATAGAATCCTCCTTCAAAGGAATAAGCTCCTCACATCAAGGGGTTAGCTCCTTAAGGTATGGGTTACATGAACCTTAAAAGAGCGAACTTGCCACCTCAAGATTCCTTCCAGAAGCTTCTAGAAATAACTGAAAGTGAGGTTTTTCAGAGTATACTTGCACCTTTTTAACTTTTATAGGGGTCCACACCTTTAACACAGAGACAGTGTGGTCAGGTGCGCCAGAGACATGACCATTAGGTGCGGGACCGCAAGTAAGACAAAGAGAAAGTGCAGAACTAGAGTTTTAAAAACTTTTGAGAGCTTTTCTCTTATTTTCAAGACTTGATATGAGGAACTGATGTTTTAGACTTGCAGAGGAGGAAAGTATGAGTGATAATGAACTCACATAGATAGCAGAATGTCAAGGTGACAATTTTTAGTGCAACAGAAACAAAGACTGTTTTCAGAGACAAAAGCTCATCTAAATCCAACAGACAATTCAAACAACTGAAAATTGACTTAAGGTTTCAGCTCCTAGATGGGAAAACTGATCCTAAAGGGATCAACGCAGGCCAGAGTAAGGGACAGTGCGATGCATCTCACTGTCTCTGTACAGAGGGTGTAATACAGTGCATTGTGTCAGTTACAGAGGTGCGCTGATTACAGAATGACAATTTTATGCTTAAAACTGACTCAATCTTCAGTGAATTGAACTTGAATTCAATGAACAACAAAAAGGAAAGTATGTCAAAGCATTTTAAGAGATGGATAAGCTACTATAAGGGATAAAATCGTTCCCCAGCGGAGTCACCATTTTGTTATGGGAAAATTTAGTGTTTCTTCAAATGACTAACCCCTAGACCTAGTAGCAAGTCTAGAACAATAGTTAAAGTAATTCCATTGCTTTTCCTATAGCTAACAGATAAAATAAAGAGGAACAAAAGAACCAACCTGTATCTCTCGCTCGATCCCTCTTCCCTTTGACCGCTTTCACCACTCCCTTACGTACTTAACTCCCTTGAAAGGTACCTGCACACAAGTTGAGATAGAAAACCATCAAAGATACATATCGATCTATTAACTAAACATATTATAGAATCGAAAATACAATATACATCACATAACACATAAATGGAAAAAGCATAGAACTCTTTATTCATAGAAGGAAAGATTACAACCCATGTAGAAGCATGTTTGATTCAGTGTCATCCTTCCAGCTTCAAATCCTTCTCTTCTCATGAAACAACAATTTGACATGATAACATTACTCTCTCTACTAATCTCATTCCAACAACATTTCCTTAGCTTATGAAGTTCCAACCTACCCAAGCCTTTGAAAGCTTGGTCCATTTATAGTTGAATGGAGGAGGTTAAGCCATTAATGGCCCTCGTGAATGTTTTGCCAAAATTGGGAAGTGGTTCCATGGAGGAAGGGATAATGGATTAAGGTTCATTCATCCTCTTCCTCATCCAAAAGTGATCTCCATCCTTCTGGAAACCTCCAGAAGCATCCATTGGATGAGGAATCCAATGGATTCATTTCAAAAATTTGATGGATCTCGCTCAGCGTAGGTAGAACAAAGGCTAGGTGCGATGCGTAACACCTAGACAGTGCAGTTCCTGCAATGCATTGCAGCCTGATAAAGGGCCATATGCGCTGATATCCTTAGGGGCATTTTTTGGATGAATGGTGTCATGAAACTCTTGGGAAGCAAGCATTATGTAGGTTGACTTCATTACGGAATGAAAACAACTAAGTTAGGGGTTGATGGACCCTAATAATATAGATTTGGAAGTTGGGGTTGATGTGCCCAAATTTTCTTGTAACACACCTTAACATGATTTGAAACAATACGCTAACATTCCTTGGCACCTCAAATGTCTTGGAACACCTTTGTACCTGGAACATTTTTGTACCTAGAACATCTTTGTACCTGTTGTAGCATCCATTGTTATTTAAGTTTTATTTTCAATTTTATCACAAAATGAAAGAAAAATAAAAAATATGGAAGAAATGGTTGATTTTATATTATTAATGGCTTTTGAAAGTGATAAACTTGTGAGAAGAACTGGGCTGTCCAATCAACAAGCCACAAATCCGATGGAAATCACATAGTTAACTAGAATGGGGTTTATTTCGGAGATCGGACGCGATGATGTATCAAATACAGTTTAATTCGCTGAAGTCCAGGTCAAATATCGGGTCGGAAAATAATCAGGTTGTATCTTTAAAATCAGACCCGATAAATAATTAACTGGCAGTTTTTATTTCCTATCGGGTCCGTATGGGAGCGACGGATATCGGGTCGGAAAGTAATCGGGTTCTATCTTTAAAATTGGACCCGATAAATCATTAACTGGCAATTTTTATTTCCTATCGGGCCTGTATGGGAGTCAAAGCGGCGTTGAAAAGGCGGATGCGACAGGTTTATGAACCAGAGTGTTAATTCTTTTGAGTTCCATGGTAACTGAAGGTTTGCCATATGCTAAAGGTCATGCAGGTTCAAGAGGCACGATCAAGCGATAACTTGATAAGTACATTGAGGTGTGTTGCAGGGAAGCAATGAGCACGAAGATTAATTAAAGCTCAACCCCAGCAGTTGACCATGACATTAGCATGGTTGACTGTGATGTGTGGCCTGAAATCACTGCGGGGGTTCAACCTCGTTGAAGCTCCTGTACATTCTTTACCCCTGTGGTGAGCTCCCAAAGCTTTCTGCCTCACGTCGCTCATTTCACATTTTCCACTGCTTTCATCTGTTAATTGCCTATGCCACTCACCATACCCCGCCACTTCATCCACTACTCCATTAATGCTCAACCATCAGCAGAACCACAGGCTAAAGCTATAGATTCTAACAGCGAGCAACAATCTCCCATCATTCTCTGATTTCTATTACTTCTTATTATCTTGTTTTCTTGAAATGAATGAGGTATTTTTACCCTTAAATGTAATATTTTGTAATGATCTTTACTTCAAAGCGGTTAGAGGATAGTTAGGTAGTTTGACAGTTTTGGTGATTACCAATTGTCTCATAATGTATAAAAGGAGGAAAATTTATAGAGAGGGGGTTCGAATTTTGGAGAACCTGGAGACTAGGCCACTATATTCCTGATACAACTGTTGATTAATGAAAGAATCAGGAGTTTTCCACACATTGTTGGGTATGATTTTGTGACTTCTCTGTTATGTGTCATCAAATGTTTTCCTCCTTTAAGTATGGTAATGAAGCTGCAGGTATTTATTTTCTTATGTAAATGAAGTTAAAATCCCTTAAAAGAGCACTCCTATACTTCAAGTTCCCACCTCTGCAATTCTTCTGAGTTACAAATGGTAGTTTTTGTGTAAGACAACATATTATCCTTAACTTCTCCAAGTGTCACAGATAGTAGATTTGGTGTAAAACAACATATGGTCTATGACTTCTTCAAGCTTTCTTCATTCATCATTTATATTCAGTAATCAAATGGCATTCTGAGATTCTCATGTCACGTAAGTATTGAGGGTTTAAAACCAATTTTTTCAGGTCCTTCATTTGAGTATACAACATACAATTAAGTGACAAACAAGTGACAATAATTATAAACATTAATGTCTTAAGCACAATTTCTACACAACCAGGAAATTGGTTTCTTAAGGGACAACATTAATTGGCGTCGTTGTCGGGGAGAGAAGACAAGAACACTTTTCCCTGGGTTTTCAACATTTTCCTCTGGTTGTTCAGTGAGGAGGAAATATTTGGCTGTTTTGAACAAAAGCAATAACTCTGGCTCCAAAGAGACCCCATACAAGGTCATATATCTCAAAACAGAAAGTTCAATCCCTTTCAAATCCTGAGAGGATAGTTTCCAAGAGGGTTGGAAGGCCTAAAACTCTACTTACACCAAGTCCTACACTGTCTGCACCAAGCAGCAATTCATCACATCTTTCACATTCATCTTTTATTGACCAAGAGTCACCTTCTACATCCAATTCATTCCAAGAACCCAACTATCAGGAACAATCTTTAGAGTCTATTTCTTTTTCAATATCTCCTATAGTTATTCAACCTAAACCTATAACTACATTGTCACGTTTGCACACTCCATTTACTCCTCAGTGAGGTTCCACATTTGTTGGTAATCAAGGTTCAGTAAATTCAGGAGAAAATATGGTAGCACCTACATTTTTGATGAATAGGTATGCACCTATTCAATTTCCACAACAGTTGAACCAAATGACATAAGAATAATTGAAGATTCTTCCTTGTTTCACAAGGGAGGATGAACAAACAACAGAGAATCATATATTAGTATTTTGTAATTTCGCAGAAAGCCTAAATGTTGAAACACTTGGATGTTGTTCTAAGACTTTTTGTCCAATCCTTGGATGGAGAAGCAATAAAATGGTTTAAAGGGATTCCTAATAACTCTATTACAACATAGGAAGAGATGGAGTGCATGTTCACCCAAAGATGGGGAGAAAAAAGAGACCATGGGTATTCACTCACAGAGTTTAATGCTATCAAGAAGAACTCTGATGAAGGTGTTGCTGAATTCATCAGAAGGTTCAATAAATTGTACAATAGTCTTCCAATGGGGATTAAGCTCCCTCCTGCTAGTGTAAAAATAACTTTTGCGGGGGCTTTTGAGTCAAATTTTGGATTCACATTGAGGGAGGGGAGATCCCCAACCCTTGATCAGATCCAAATAGATGCATTAGAGATAGAAGAAAATATGGTGGTTGCAGGTAAAATACCAAATGCACAACTTATCCAAGATAAGGGAAAGGCTAAAGTAGAATCCTCTTAAGATCAAACATTAGAGGATATGAATAATGTAATTAGAAATTTGTCTAATAAATTGATTAAATTGGAATTAGAGAGTAAGAATTCTCAGAGACAAGTACAACAAAATAGAAATTTTAATCCTCACTATAGAAGACAACCTCTACAAATTTTATAGGGGAAGAGAAAAGATCAAGATCAGATCCAAGCACCACTGTATATAGAGGCAGATCCTGATAGGGTACTAGAGAATTCCAAGGATCATGATGACCATATTTTCACATTGTATGCAGTAGATGAAGATGAACTAGATGTTGAGGGAGGAGAATATAGTGAAACAAATTTCATCTATGGTGATAATGAAATTGATGAATGTTGGAAGCGGTTTTCTGATTTTATGTAGGCAAAACTACATAAGAAATATGACTTGAGATCAAGGAAAAGATCTAGAAGTCAAGAAGATGAAGGTGAGCAACAAGTTCCATCTCCCTTACAAAAGGTGACTCCACAAGAACAAGAACCACAGCCTGCAAAACAATTGAATAAAGGAAAGCAACAACAGAATACAAGTAGCAAGACTCAAATGCTTCAAGGTGAGTCTTCTCAAGACAAAAGTGAAAAAATTCCTTTAGAGAAACTTGTTTCCATTCCACAAGAGATTTCAGTCATGAAGAAAAGTGAAGATGAGAATGAAAAGAACACTAAACAGGGTCATGTGTTGAGTTTAACTAAAGAATTAGAAAAAATCAGAATTCAAGTGCCCCTCACAAAGTTAGTTAAAACACCAGCTTATCAAAAAGAAATTACAAAGTTTATCAATCCATATTAGAATGTGAATATAAATGACATTGTGAATTTGCAAGAAGATAAACCAGTAGTGGTTTTTGGTTCACATGTGGAGGAGGTAGATTCTTCAACACCTCATTTCTACATTTCTTTATTGGTTCATGATTTACTCTTGCACAATTGTATGTTTGATTCAAGAGCCTCACATAATGTTATGCCATTATTAGTGATGAAACAACTAAACCTACAAGTTACTAAACCTTACAGAGACTTGTATTCTTTTGATTCACATAAAGTCAAGTGTCTGGGGGGCATTAAAGATATGGTGGTGTCACTAGTCCATATTCCATCCAAAATTTTGGTAATGGATGTAGTGGTAGCAGATATCCCTGCTAGGTTTGGAATGTTACTATCTAGGTCATGGGGGGCTAAACTGGGTGGTGTTTTGAAACTAGATTTTTCTTATGCTGTCATACCAATTTTTGGTGGGGAAGAAAGGAGGCTATACAGAGAAACAAGATTTATTAAAACAATCACAAATAATGAAGCAAGTAATTCACCTGTATATAGCCAGGAAAAAGATGAATTTTCTTGCTTCATGCTGCATGACAATGCAAAATTGGCTAAAGATAACCAGAGGTAGCTTACTTCAGCCTGTGTAAATACAGAGCTGCAAATAGAAGGGGTGTGGAAGTGCTTCTTTGATGGAGCCTATTCTAAAGAAGGAATAGGTGATGGTTTCCTTTCACAGGATGAAAAAATTCAAGATCACAATATTGGAACCCAGAAGGAGCCCAAGCTGGTCAAATTGTTCAAGGAAGTTTCACTTAATTATAAGGAGAGATATATTAAGCCTTTCAGGCAATACACTGATGATTTGGCTTGGTCCTATGAGGATCTCAAGACATATGAGTAAAGCATGTTCAACAGACTTGGATGCCCTGTCAAAGTCATAATAGACAATGCTCAAGTGTTCAGTTCAAGTAAGTTTGTTGCCTTTTGTCAGAAGTATAATTCCATTTTATCTCATTTAACTGCTTATCATCCACAGGGAAATGGACTGGCTGAATCCACTAGCAAAACTTTGATGAGAATCCTTAAGAAAACTACTGCAGAGAATCTTGATGGTGAAACTCTACAACTGCCTGTCAATGGGCAGTACCTCAAGAATTACTTCCAGTTCTGAAGCATAAGCATCATATCATTTTAGATACCAGAGTGAATTCAATGTACAAATGCCATAGAATTTGAATTGGTTAAGCAATATATGACTCCATGCCCGAGGTGAAGGCACTGATCTGCGGTTCTTAGTGCTTTTGTGGCAAAAGCACTATCCCCAGGTGGAGCCAGATGTTGTAGCATCCATTGTTATTTAAGTTTTATTTTCAGTTTTATCACAAAATGAAAGAAAAATAAAAAATATGAAAGAAATGGTTGATTTTATATTATTAATGGCTTTTGAAAGTGATAAACCCGCGAGAAGATCTGGGTCGTCCGACCAACAAGCCACAAATCCGATGGCAATCGTGTAGTTAACTAGAATGGGATTTATTTCAGAGATCAGACACAATGGTGTATCAAATACAATTTAATTCGTTGAAGTCCAAGCCAAATATCGGGTCGAAAAGTTATCGGGTTCTATCTTTAAATCAGACCCAATAAATCATTAACTGGCAGTTTTTATTCCCTATCGGGTCTATATGGGAGTGATGGATATCGGGTCGGAAAGTAATCGGGTTCTATCTTTAAAATTGGACCCGATAAATCATTAACTAGCAGTTTTTATTTCCTATCAGGTCCGTATGGAAGTCAAAGGGGCGTTGAAAAGGTGGACGCGACAGGTTTATGAACCAGAGTGTTAATTCTTTTGAGTTCCATGGTAACCGAAGGTTTTCCATATGCTAAAGGTCATGCAGGTTCAAGAGGTGCGATCAAGTGATAGCTTGATAAGTACATTGAGGTGTGCTGCAGGGAAGCAATGAGCACGAAGATTAATTAAAGCTCAACCCCTGCAGTTGACCGTGAAGTTAGCATGGTTGACCGCGATGTGTGGCCTGAAATCACTATGGAGGTTCAACCTCGTTGAAGCTCCCATACATTCTTTACCCCCGTGGTGAGCTCCCAAAGCTTTCCGCCTCACGTCGCTCATTTCACATCTTCCACTGCTTTCATCTGTTAATTTCCTGTGCCACTCACCATACCACACCACTTCATCCAGTACTCCATTAATGCTCAACCATCAGCAGAACCACAGGCTGAAGCTATAGATTCTAATAGTGAGCAACAATCTCCCATCATTCTCTGATTTCTATTACTTCTTATTATCTTGTTTTCTTGAAGTGAATGAGGTGTTTTTACCCTCAAATGTAATATTTTGTAATGATCTTTACTTCAAAGAAGTTAGAGGATAGTTAGGTAGTTTGACATTTTTGGTGATTACCAATTGTCTCATAATGTATAGAAAGAGGAAAATTTACAGAGAGGGGGTTCGAATTTTGGAGAACCTGGAGACTAGGCCACTGTATTGCTGATACAACTGTTGATTAGTGAAAGAATCAAGAGTTTTCCACACATTGTTGGGTATGATTTTGTGACTTCTCTATTATGTGTCATCAAATTTTTTCCTCCTTTAAGTATGGTAATGAAGTTGCAGGTCTTTATTTTCTTATGTAAATGAAGTTAAAATCCCTTAAAAGAGCGCTCCTATACTTGAAGTTCCCACCTCTGCAATTCTTCTAAGTTACAGATAGTAGTTTTTGTGTAAGATAAAATATTATCCTTAACTTCTCCAAGTGTCACAGATAGTAGATTTGGTGTAAAACAACATATTGTCTATGACTTCTTCAAGATTTCTTCATTCATCATTTATATTTAGCAATCAAATGGCATTCTAAGATTTTCATGTCACCGAAGTATTGAGGGTTTAAAACCAAGTCTTTCAGGTCCTTCATTTGAGAATACAACATAGAATTAAGTGACAAACAAGTGACAATAATTATAGACATTAATGTCTTAAGCACAATTTCTACACAGCCAGGAAATTGGTTTCTTAAGGAACAACAGTACCTAGAACATCTTTCCATGAGTAGGATGCCTAAGCACATGTTGGCATGCCCTAACATAACATTGCACTCCCCTATCATGTGTTGGCATGCCCTAGAACACCTTGCCATAATATTGCATTGACAAATATTAGCACTTGGCACACATTGGCACTTGGCATGTATTGGAACATATTATTAGTGTGCCTAGCATGCACCTTTTGATAAAGATAAAGTCTTGACTTATTAACCCTATTATGTGTTCATTTCCTTGCATTTTCACTTGGTTATTCCTTTTGTTGCCTTGAAACTCCTTGACACATATTGGCATACTCTGGCACCATGCACATCCTAGCATGTCTTAGCACCTGGCATGCCTTGGCACTATTTGGCACATGTTAGCACACCCCAGAACTACCTAGCACACTCTAGCACTTCTTGACATTCCCTGATATTCCATGGCATGCCTTACCCATGCTTAGCATACCTTGTCACTTCCTCCTTGGCATGACAACTAGCACTCATTGACACTCCCTGACACACCCTCATATTCATTCACTTCCATGCATTTTGACCTAGTTCTCCCTTGTGTTGTCCTAGTACTCCCTAACACTCCTCAACATGCATTGGAATTCTCTAGCACACCTTAGTGCTCTTCGATATGCTTTGCCACTTCATAGCATGCATCACACTCCCTAACGCACATTGGCACTTGGCACATGTTGGCACTTGGAAAGTCTTAGCATGTTTGGAATGCATTGAGATGACTTGGTATGCTTTGGCATGGTTTAATATTAAAGTTATTTGAGATCAATTATTGGAAATTAGATGAGAAGAAACGGAGGAAGATTTGGCACTTAGAGTGCATTGACACTTGGCACTTATTGGCACCTAGTGTTGGTGTGCTTAGCATGCCCCTCATCGAAAAGGTAAATTAATGACTTATTAACCCTATTATGTGTTCATTTCCTTGTAGTTTAACTTGTTCCTCTCTTTTGTTGCCTTGACAGTCCCTGGCATCATTGTCACACCCTTGCACATCTTGGCATGCCTTAGCACTTGGCACATATTAGCTTGTTTGACATGTCTTCGTATTATCTGGCACATGTTAGCATGCCCTAGAATTCCCTAACACACCTTGGAAGTCATGAACTCACAACTAGCATTACATTTTTCCATGACTTTGGAACCTTAGATTCACTAGAACACCTTCACTCCCTAGTTGTCATGCCCTCTATTATCCTCCACAATGTCCCAGGTTGATGAGGAGATCGACGGAGGTAAGCCCAGACCAAGCTTTTAGTTTGGTAGCTAGATCTACCAAACCAGAGAGGGATATCTCTATGAAATCAAAGCCAAGAGATGACTGGAATGTAAAGGATTTTAGGCTAGATAGTTAGGCTCAGGTGGGTTTTGGAAAATTTAGGGTTTTGTTGCTGGATAAGGGAGAAAAACTACATAGCTAGGTCAGAGGATCAAAGGGTTACAACAGAAAAGATATAAAGAAGAAAGGTAGCATTACTTTTGTGATGGATCTTAGGGTTTTTCAGTGTAGTGTAGTGTTTGGAAGAAGCAAAAGGTCTTAATGAGAATGAAACATGAATTCATTAAGCAAGAAAGAAAGTAACACATAATTATTTTTCCATCAAAACAGAGCTTTATGCAAAGAATTTTGTTTATAAACTATAAGGAAAACCATTGAAGAATTTATGAGTGGAAAGAGAATATGAATATATTTCATATAAATCTATAATAGAGAAAAAATAACATCATAAACTTACTGCACATGAATTCCTAGATAATAGTTGCAAACTATGTCCTTTGATTTCCAGAAAATGTCCAAGTACAAGCTACAATAGTTCTCTCCTCTGAAATCCAACCCATTTTATCACTGAGAAACTGATACATAAAGACCAAAACAACATCTCCCCACTCTCAGGGGTCAAATCCATGACTCTAGGAACTGTTCCATGAGGTGTTCTAACCAAACCCTAATGTCTAGGGAAGTTAAAAAGAACGTTTACATTTAACTCTGACTCCAACCACTCTCATAAATGAGGTCAAATTTACATCAAAACAACTTACAAATACTAACCACCCATTATTTACATTTACTTTTACCCCTCACATTCATCTACTTCATCCTTTTGACTTTTACCAAACTTTTTCTACCTCTTCCCATCAGTGGTCTCAATAATAAACTTGGTAGAAAAGATATTAGCCAGCTTAGCACCATACCCATTCCTTCCACCGGTGGTCTTCTTCTCAAAGTCATCATAGTTACTGCTCGTTAACAGATGCCCAAATATCTTCTCCAGAACATACACACCCTCCTCCTGGTGAATCTCCATGGGAACACCATCTCCATTGTTGTAAACCCTGATGCAATTATCCTCCATGTTGATGGTCACCTTCACAGAATCCATGGAGGGATCTTGCTACTTGTTATCAGCTGCATTGATTAGGATCTAATCGAAAATCTTGTAAAGACCTACCACGTATGAGATGCTCCAGTGAACCATCTCATTGCCTTCGTAAACATAGAGGGACTGGGTATGCTTCTCAATGGAGCTAACATAGGTGTTAGGATGAAGTAGGATGTGCTCTAGTTGAGACTTCTTCTGGAATGTTTCCTAGTTGGTTTTACCCACGTCATTTCTGTTGGCTTGTTGGATGTTGGCACTATTGCTTGGCTCTAATGGCTACTTTTTCTCACCCACCATGACATAGAGAATGGCTTGACACATAGATTGTGTCCAATGGGGATCAAGGAAAAGGGATGCTTTGGGTTTTCCAGGCTCTACACAATCCAAACAACCCACACCTCTGTCAAATCCATGTTGAGGTCTTGAGGGAAAGTGTGTTGTTTTGGGAAAATATGACAAAGATGAGCGTTAAATAGTTTTATGGTCTGTGTGGCATAATAATTCAAAAAACAATAGAACTACAACTTTTCTAACTTGACCTTAGAATAGTGAACCTATATTCTAATTAATTTTTATAACTATGTATTAGTTGTTCAACGATATGAAGGTAGAATGTTTTTATAAGGATTAAGCTTTGGATTTGATGGCACCTTATGCTCTTCAAAATATTGCTCGTAGCATTGGATAAGATTTTATTTGTTTCGTAACCTTCCATATCACAATGATAATGATTTTCCTTGTATCTCATATATATTATAATTATATACTAATGTTACATTTGAGTTACTTAAAAGCATTCAAGAACACTTATACTTGTTATTTTGTGTTTTTGGGTTTGTTTCTAGTGACTATTGTCATAAATTTTATGAGATAATCATGTTATGTTAAAAAAAGTAAAGGTAATTGGTTAATTAGATGATGAGTATTACATGATTTATTAGATCATTACATTACGTGTTTTCCAAATTTGATGAATAAAATTTCATATTACATCAGAAGTATATTGTTTTGGTAAAATATGATAAAGATTTGACAGAGATGGCTATGCAATAACCTAATTATGGCATCAGTTTATGTCTATGGAGCTTCCAAGGGTGCTCCATGGAAGGAACCTCATCCTGGAATTTTAAGCAAGTTAAGATAATTTCAAGAATGGATTCCTAAGAACTCTCCTGTAGTGATTTTATCTCAAGCATATTTCTCCATTGGGAGCAAAAAACCTAGTGAATTCACTATTAACACAATTTTGCATAGATTTAATTGAATCTTGGTCAAACACTTACTCCATTTTCTAGGTTGAGTCTATCAACTTTTCTTTTAGCTTTCAATATCCCATTGTCATTTTATATATGATGTTGGAGAAGGGTGTTTGAACCATTTCAATTTCTCAGCATGGGCATATAAATGATTTCATTCATGAACCTTAGCTATAAAATTTTCTACAGACAGATACTCTGACTTCTAAAATGATGTATTTTTGTTTTTTAAAGCCATGAAAAGTCAGTTTTCTGTTGTTGATATAGATCACAGGTTCTGTGATAGTCAACAACTTTCATAACCTACTTTTGAAAGGTCTAATATATATCCTTTTAATTCAATAAATGCCTTTTTCCTTTTTTAATTAGCTCACTGATATGTAAGCCATGTATGCAAATCTTTCATGAGCCAAATGTGAGACCTCTCTCACCCAAAGTTAGGGAGGTTACATATTCAACTCTCTTGATCCCCTAGCAGTTAAGTACCCTAATTAGGGCCAACGCTTTACCGAATTTACCACCCATGGATCGTGGAATAGTAATTGAATGGTTTTCCATGAGGTGTTCTCCTAAGAAAAAAAATACTCATGAGGTTTCTTTGGAAAGGAAAAAAATATGTGTATATATATCTAGATTCATAGATAGGTAGTTAGGTAGATAGATAACATTGTTTTGTAGCCCCAATGGTTAGTTCAAGTGATTTTTCATGCCATGCCAAAGCCATAATGACCACAAAGATCACAAGGTATAATCCACTTGGGTCCCTTGACGGTTGGCACATGTCTACCAACAGTAGAGCACCATTCACAGAATGTGAAGAAATTGTTGGGGGTTTCCCCAAGGAAGTTGTATATGGAAACAATGATATTATCATCATTTATATCAATACTTAAAGAATATTTTTATCAACAAAATCAAGGGGCAATAACACTCTACCGTTCTCTTAATTCGGCTTATATTGGAGGACCTAGAGGTGATGTTGGACATGATTGGAACCTGTTATTACATTTGGGAGTGTAAAAGTAAGGCTTACGTTTATTGTTGCTTTTCCTGTCTTTTGATAATACAACTATTTATCCCTAGCATAGTCCGAAGTGCCTCTTTATGGGGAGAGGATGAAATGTACAATTCCCTCCATCTATTGCTTAATGTCACAATATGGAGCATTTCTCATATTTTATTCATCTGTATTATGACTACAATCTATCTGAGAGTTCTTGTATATTTTGAAGGCATTCTAGATTTTGGTTGACTTTGGTTTTCATCATCAGGACCCTGACTTGCAACCAATAGAATGCAGTATTACAACCTATTTTCATTATGCATTTAAAAAAAATGGTTGCAAATTTTTCATAAGACTCATTCATGTAAATTATAAACAAAGAAGTAAACACAATCACAAAATAACTTCGACTATATATATATACACAAGATTCTGGAAGCAAGAGAATATGTATCGCTAATGGTATTGTACAAAAACAAGCAAGAACTGGAAGTAGACCGATATATATATATGTGTGTGTAAGCATGTGTGCGCCCTCCTTTGGCTTAACAGGAAAACTTAACAAGAACGCTCATAAACATCTATTTAATTACAACGAAGAATTGACACTCTGCTGCGAGCCAAAGTGTGACATTCAGTGTCTATACAGAACCAAATTTCTCTCAAAATAATCTTAATAAATTTACACCACAAAAGAATGTTCATTATAAAACATTCACCCCAACTGTAGACACTGGAAACACTTCCTACTTAGATAGGAGCACACTTCGTACTCAAGCAAGAGCACAAAAGAAGAAAATGCATGCAAACCCTGAAACAAGATAAAACCTAAGATGTAGCCACGACCGGAACAAACAACACTCTGTAATTGCAAGACCAAGGTTTGGCCATAATAGAGAAGAAAGAAATAGAGTACCTGGGGGTAATTGCAGCAAAGTCGAACCCTAACTCCACCAGGCCTAGTCAAGCGCAGTCCACCGGAACCTGCCCATCAGAAATAAGAAAATAAAGGAGTAAGAAACTGGCTAATGAAGCATATGTATAGACAAATTTGGAGGAAAAGAAGTAAACTATAGCTTAGGGTTACCTGTGAGAAGCCGGGTACATTGTTGAGTAAGCAAACCTCCCTTGCAACCCATCTTTCCATCTGGACCTGGCACGAATCCTTACCTGGAAATAAAACCAGAGAGGGGTGGGATTATGCATGTAAACCAAAACCATATCCAATTAATTGAAAAAATTTATGTGCAAAAACGATTAGACTCTCTTCCAGTCGTTTCAATCAGAAGGGAACAGAGAGGGAAGAAAGCTCTTACCAGAGTAATCCACTACGTAAACCCTTCTGTGAAAACAGGAAAACTCAAACACTCGACAGTGAAGCCTCTTTCTCCGAAACTGTCTGAGAGAAAATGATCGACTGGGGCGGGGGATGGGGTAGTTGGTTACATTAACTTCCCACCCATACACCCAAGCCGTTCGATCAACCTCAAGGAAATCAACGGTAGTGAGTGAGACCGGGTGGAGGAATCACATACCACCTCAATTCCAACAAAATAACAAGTTGTAAATGTAAATCCCCGCGTGTTGTTGTGTTAATGAATCCAATCCAAGGTGTGTTGTTGGATCACCGATCGAAAAAACGTAATTAGATTTCCAAGTCGAACCAAGCTATATATATTGTTAATTATTACGTAAAGGAATGTCAATTATAACATAAACGAATTAATGTTGTCATGACCGAACTTGAAGAAACCACATCACTTTATTAATGCTAAAGTACTAGTTGACATATCAATATAAAACCGATGTAATGCTTATGGAAAACATGGGTTCTTAACATAATTATATATATTATTTAATAAATGATAATTTTTATGGTAAGTTTCTTTTTGTTTGGTAAATCTATATGGATGTTACAAAGTTATTTTTATTTTACAAATGTTTTGAGTTTTGGATTCATAATATTTAATAAAAATGTTATGAGAAAACATGGGTTATGAACATAATTATAAATGTTATTTAATAAATGAATTTTTTTATGGTAAGTTTTTCTTTGTTTGGTAAATATATATGGATGTTACAAAGTTATTTTTATTTTACAAATGTTATGATTTTGGATTCATAATATTTAATAAAAATGTTATGATTTTTTGGATTTATATGATTAATCTTAATTCAAAATTTCTTTTGGATATATCACATGGTAATTTATTAGGGCCTATAAGTGTTTCATCATCCAAACCATTTATTATGGTTCATCATCTCTGTCTAGATGATGAACCACTTAATTAGAAACACACCAACCTTAATAATCTAAGATGTCATTTCTCACAAAGAGATTTTGGATTAATTATGAATCACAGTAGCTCATATATGTTATTTTGATTATGATATGAGTAGCTCATATAAATAAATACTTGATAAGTGTCTATAGTTAATAAAATAATTTGGGTTATTTGTAATATTCTATATAACTACTGTAAAAATTAAATGGTTGATAAGTGTAGATAATCTTTAAAATAATTATGCACCATTTGTAATATTAAGAATTTTCAACATGAGGACAAGAGTGGAGGTCAGGTAAAACTCACAACTCCACTATGGAGGTGCAAGTTAGGAGTAGAGATCATAAATTGAAAAAGTGTTTGGAAACCCTTAATTTCAACTATTAAATTATGTGTATTAAGAAAAATATTTTCACTATTAAATATACATCATTCATAATTTTTTAATTTCTAAAGATTGAAAATTATGAGACTTATTCCTAAATGGTCACATCTACCAAGTTAGTCCACCTCCATTAAAACTATAGGTGACAAGGTACCAAGATGATCTCTATTCACCCATTATACTTAGACAATGTGCTTCTACATGGTATACAAATGAAATACATTACTGAGCAATAATTTGTTTATTTATTTATGAACAACATGAGATTGATACAAGGAAAATAGAAAAAATAAAACAATCAGAGTAATATTTTATTAGTTTCTTTATTTAGGAAGAAGAAGTACATACATTATATATATAGCAAAAAAAAACATAAAAATAACATTTTATTAAATCAGATTCTTGTTCAAAATTACTCAAGTTTTTATAAAAGATAACCAATAACGAGAACAATTTGAGAATAATGATTCCTATGCCACTATAACTCAATCTTATATTGAAAAACTAGACTAACTACACATTCTAAAACCAAACTTTGAAACTATAAAAATTTGAATATTCATGGAAAAGAGATAGATACCATCACATTATCAAACAAGGAAGCAATATCAATACATTGATTAGAGATTCCTCGGGGTTTTATTTAAATAGAGATATTCAATGTATTTGGTATCTATCGCCCCAGTGTTGTAGAGTAGTCGCTACTAAATTTTTTACTATTGGTACTGGATGGAATAGTATTGAAGTTGTGTTGTACCGTATTGAATTTGACCATGGCTGGCATTGTCACAAATGGCCTAGCTCGGGTTGCAGAGGTTAGTATCGAAGGAGGGACTCCCATTTGAGAATTTTTTGGTTGCTACATGAGCTACCCGTGATGGTCAGATAATCCGCCCCCATAACCGCATAGAGCCGAATGAACTGGTCATCGTGAAATAAATAATAGCACCTCTAATCATGACAAATGACAAACGTTATTGTTGTGATTGTTATCAACCTGCCTACAACGCCCCCATTTTATAGTGCTCGCTAGACATGGATGATGACGTTAAAGACAAGCCATGTTTTTTTAGTCACACAAACAAACAAAAGCTTCATTCTGGATACAGGTTGGTATTCTAGGAATGTAATATGAAAAGCCATGTGAATTAAGTAATGAGTAGTCATTCATTCCTTCACGACATGAACCACTGCATTCTGAAGATTAACCGAGTATTTAATTTAAATTTTAAGAATATTCTAAGATTTTATTTAAAAAATATAAAGGCATTTATTAAAATATATTTTAACCAAATCTTAAATTTAAATTTTAAGAATATTCTAAGATTTCATTTTAAAAAATAAAGTGATTTATTAAAATATATTTTAATGGTATTCATAAGATTATTGTCACACATTATGATCTAAGTAGCCATATAAATTAAATAACTAGTAACCATTTATTCCAGCAAAAACATGAACCACCCTAATAAGGTTAGCAAATCTTAAATTAAATTTGAAAAATATTCTAGGATTGGATTTTAAAAAATAAATTAAATTATTAAAATATATTTCAATTGTATTCATACTATTGTTATCACATATTATGGTATGAATAATAATATAAATAACATGGTTGATAAATGTAGATAATCATTAAAATATTTATGGGTAATTTATAATTTTGAGAATTTTTAACATCAAGATCAAAATTGGAAGTTGTTAAAAAAAATCTTGTTACAATATTATGTACAAATGACCATTGGAGAAAATATTGATGAATAAAAAGTTGTGACTATGACCCTTAACGGGTTTTTGGATTCATGGGATCCTTTTGTATCAAGCATTTGTGATACAATAAAAATTACAAAGTTTGATCAAATATGGGCTTCTGTGCCGAAGAGGAGTATAGGCTATTATCAAAGGGGAAGATTCAGAGACCTCAAGAAGCCAAGTCCCAACCATTCGCAATTCATATGAATAATGGTAAAGGAAGACAAAAATTTGAAAATTTTCATAAAAGGAATACATATAGAAGACCTCCTCCCATTCAGAGTTAGAAGAACAGGGATATGTCAAAGATTCATTATTTGAGTTGTCACAACTTACAAGGTTAAGTCACTATAAAAACAAGTGTCTTGAAGGGAAGAATGATAGGAAGAGAAAGAGAAAGAAACATGCTTCATTAGCAGACAATGATGATGATAAGCATCCACATCAGAAAAGAGTGATGATAGTATAAATGATATACATTACTTCTTCTCTTCTGCACTTATAGGCATTATTGTGATATCACAGTTACATTTGGTTAGTGGACAATCATGCCTCCAAACATATGACAGGTGACCATGACAGTATCACATAATTGGTAGAGAGGAAGTCGCCTTTCCACTTAGAGTCACAAGAAAGAGCTTAACAAAGTCAAAATAAATAAACCACAGAGGTCTTAAATCCAGAATCATTTCCCTATACGGAGGGGATACCTAGAGTGAAATTATCGGTAACAAAGTCAAAAGAAATAAACCACAGAGTTCTTAAATCCAGAATCATTTCCCTATACGGAGGGGATACCTGGAGTGAAATTATTTTACTCGAAAATACTAGAGCGAAGATAGCAAGAAGAGTTGCACTCCATTAAGCTCTTCTTCTATCAAGCATTCAAGTTGTCCTGATGATGGATCTCGATTGGGATTTGAAACATTGGCAGATGGTAACAAAGTCAAAAGAAATAAACCACAGAGGTCTTAAATCCAGAATCATTTCCCTATACGGAGGGGATACCTGGAGTGAAATTATTTTACTCGAAAATACTAGAGCGAAGATAGCAAGAAGAGCTGCAGACCTGCATTTTCTTACTCCTCATTACTATTTAATCTCTCCATTAAGCTCTTCTTCTATCAAGCATTCAAGTTGTCCTGATGATGGATCCCGATTGGGATTTGAAACGTTGGCAGAAAATGGTTCTTACTGTGGATTCTCCGGTAACAAAGTCAAAAGAAAATATTCATATAAATTATGTGTTGTATGTACCAAGATTGAAAAGGAACTTGATCTCTACTTCATCCTTGGAAGACAAAGGGTATAGATTTGCATTTATTAATGGACAAGTCCTTGTATGGACTAAGGGCTCAAGAATAGAGTTTGTGAAGGTGATTGGTCTTTGAGAGGGAGGCATGTACACACTATTGGGACAATTAGCCTAAGCATTGGTACATGATAACACCAATATATGTCAGTTATGGCATCAAATATTTTCTCACATATACTACAAAGTTTTTCTAGCATTGAGGAAGATGGTTACAAGTTTTCCATAACTCAAGTAAAGCGTGAAGGGGTTTGCAAGGGTTTTTCACTTGGAAAGAATGTCAAGGGATATTTTCCAAGCATTGACAATAGGTACAAGGGGTTCCTAGATCAAATACTTTCAAATGTATGTGGACCCATAACAATATCATATTTGGGTGATTTCTTGTACTATGTGACATTAATTCATGATTTCTCCTAGAAAACATGGATCTACATCATGAAGACCAAGGATGGGGCCTTTAGCAAGTTTCAAGAGTTCAAGACTTAGGCAGAGAGCTTGACAGGGAAGAAGATCAAGGTTATGAGGTAAGATAATGGAGGAGAGTATACTTCCAAGGACCTCATTTCCTTTTGAAAGGAAGCAAGGATTAAGAGGGAGTTGATAGTTCATTACAACCCTCAGTAGAATGAGGTTGTTGAAAGGAAGAACAAGTTCATTCTGGAGTCTACTAAGGAAATCATTCATTATCAAGATTTACCCAAATTGTTATGTGGAGAGGCATCAAAATGAAAATTTATGTTTAGAACAAAATTCGTCACTGGATCTTGGGGAATAAGAGCCTGGAAGAAGATTTCATAGGTGAGAAACCAGAGGTTGTCCAATCTACATTCATGTACCCCAAGAGAAGAGGAAGATGTGAAGACTTCTAGGAAGAAGGGAACATTTGTTGGATATAGTGAGACATTAAAGGCTTATATGATTTATGCTCTAACTGAATGACTCTCACTAAAGGCTTATATGATTTATGCTCTAAGACAACGACAAGTTGAGGTCCACCGAGATGTTAACTTTGATGAGGATGCAATCTACTAGAGATCCAAGGGATCTCACATGGAACAAGGCACAAACTAGTTGTAGTAGTTGTAGCTTGGTCAAGTTGTTGTAGTCGAGGCAAGACTTGGTTGGGTTCCCAAGTCCCAAAAAAAGTAAGGGTAGTTGTGAGGGCATGATAATTAAGGAGTTCCAGGGTGTGCCAAGGAATGAAAAGGCATGCTAACATATGCCAGACAGTGTCAATGAATTTTGAGGAGCATTGGGGAGTGCCAAAACATCACCAAGGAGAACTTTGTCAAAATGCATGGAAATGAACGAATAAGAGGGTGTGCCAAGGAGTGTCAATGAATTCGAAGTGTCTCAAGGATAAAGTGTGTTAGGAGAAGGTCAGAATAAGACTTGTAGGAGGAAATAATATGTTTATAGTAAGGGGCTAGACAAAGCAGTTTCAGACAAAGGGATACTTTGGGTTGGGCACAACATTGTTTTTCCAATGACTTGGTTGGGTTTCCAAGTCGCAAAAAATGTAAGGCTATCTATAAGGGAATGACAACTAGGGAGTACCAAGGTGTGTCGAGGAATGTCAGGGAGTACTAACAATTTCTAAATAGTTCAAAGGCATGATAGGGATGCCAAGTTGTGTCAGGTGCCAGGGTGTGGCGTGAACACATGCTAGAGAGTGTGAGGGCAAAGTGCTAGGGAAACACAAGGGAGCACTAGTTTCAAATGCATGGAAATGAAGTGTCAGTAAGTTCTAGGTGTGCTAAGGAGGGAGTGACAAGGTATGATAGGTAGTGCTAAGGCATGCTAGAATGCTAGGTAAGCATACCAAGATGTGTTAAGTGCCAAGGTGTGCCAATGCGTGCTAAGGAGTGTTAGGGAGTACCAAGGAAACACAAGGGAGCACTAGATCAAAATGCATGGAAATGAATGAATAAGAGTGTGTGACAGGGAGTGTTAGCGAGTTCTAGGTGTGTTAAGGGTGGAGTGACATGGTATGCTAGGCAACACTAAGCCATGCTAGAGTGTCAGGGCGACATGCGTCCAAGATGTGCCAACATGTGCTAGGAAGTGTTGGGGAATGCGAGGGAAAAAAAAGGGAGAACTAGGTCAAAATGCATGGAAATGAATGAATAAGAGTGTGTGACAGGGAGTGTTAGAGAGTTCTAGGTGTGCTAAGCAAGGAGTGACATGGTATGCTAGGCAGCGCTAAGTCATGTTAGAGTGACAGGGTGGCATGCGGCCAAGATGTGTCAGGTGCCAAGGTGTGCCAACATGTGCTAGGAAGTGTTAGGGAGTGCCAAGGAAACACAAGGGAGCACTAGGTCAAATTAATGCATGTAAATGAAAAAATAAGAGTTTGTGACAGGAATTGTCGTTTGAGTTACATGTGAGCTAAAGAGGGAGTGACAAGGTATATTAGGCAGTGCTAAGGCATGCTAAAGGTCGGGGAAACATGCAAAGATATGCCAGGTGCTAGGGTGTGTCAATGCATGCCAGGGAGTGTTATGGAGTATCAGGGAAACACAAGGGAGTGCTAGTTTAAAATGGATGGAAATGAATGAATAAGAGTGTGTGACAGGGAGTGTCAACGAGTTCTAGGTGTGCTAAGGAGGGAGTGACAAGGTATGCTAGGTAGTGCCAAGGAATGCTAGAGTTCTAGGGTGACATGCCAAGATGTCCCAGGTGCGAGAGTGTGTCAATGTGTGCCAGGGAGTGTTAGGGAGTGCCACAAAAACACAAGGGAGGACTAATTAAAAATGCGTGGAAATGAACTGATAAGTGTGTGTGATAGGGAGTGTCAGCAAGTTCCAAGTGTGCTAAGGAGGGAGTGACAAGATTATATGCTAAGTAGTGCCAAGGCATGTCAGGGAGTGCTAGGGTGTGCTGGGGAGTGCCAAAGAATGCCACAAAATGCATGGGATTCTAACACGTGGCACATAATGCCAAGGGATTGTTAGACGTGCCAGGTGTTATGGCATGTCAAGACATAAACTATCTTTCTTAGTTGTTTCATGGCCACGGTTGGACGTGAGCCTTGACTTCGTATCTTGTTAAGTGGGATGAGTTGAGATTGGACATGAGTAGCCTAATATGAGTTATCGATAGTTCTTAGGTGAACAAGGCATAGTCTAGTTGTAGTAACTATAACTTGGTCAAGTTGTTGTAGTTGATGCAGGACTTGGTTGGGTTCCCAAGTCTCAAAAAAGGTAAGGGTAGTTGTGAGGGTATGATAGCTAAGGAGTGTCAGGGCATGAAAATGAATGAGAAGGTGTGATAACATATGTCAGACAGTGCCAATGCATCCTAAGGAGTGTTAGGGAGTGTCAGGGCATCACACGAGATAACTAGGTCAAAATGCATGGAAATGAACAAATCAGAGTGTGTGCTAAGGAGCGTTAGTGAATTCCAGGTGTCCCAAGTATGAAGTGTGTTAGGAGAAGTTAAGAATAGGAGTTTCAAGAGGAAATCCTATAGTTACAATAAGGTGTGGACAAAGCCAGACTTGGTTGGGTTCCCAAGTCGCAAAAAATGTAAGGCTATCTATGAGGGCATGACAACTAGGGAGTGCCAAGGTGTTCCAGGGAATTTCAGGGAGTACTAACACATGATAGAAAGTTCCAAGGAATTTTAGGCCATCACATGCTTGGAAGTGTTACAAAGTGCCAGGGAAACACAAGGGAGCACTAGGTCAACATAATGCATGGAAATGAATGAATAAGATTTTGTGACAGAAAGTGTTAGTGAGTCTCAGGTGTGCTAAGGAGGGAGAGACAAGATATTCTAGGTAGTTATAAGGCATGTTAAAGTCCAGGGAAACATGCCAAGATGTGTTAGGTGCTAGGGTGTGCCGATGTATGCTAGGGATTGTTAGGGAGTTCCATGGAAACACAAGGGAGTACTAGTTTAAAATGCATGGAAATGAATGAATAAGAGTGTGTGACAGGGACTGTTAGTGAGTTCTAGGTGTATGAAGGAGGGAATGACTCTTTCACTTATGGTGAAGCCCAAACCGATGAGATAGCTATCGATCTTGGTGTACCAAGCACGAGGTGCTTGTTTGAGATCATACAACGCTCACTTGAGTCTGCACACATGAGACTCTTGATCAAATGTCTCAAAAACTTTATGTTTCTCTATGTACACCACCTCCTTAATAACCCCATTAAGAAATGTTATTTTTACACCCATCTGGTGGATATTCTACCCCATCTGTGTAGCCAGAGCAAGAATTGATCTAATGGATGAGTACCTTGCTACAAGAGAAAAGGTCTCCTCACAGTCAATTCCCTCAACTTGAGAGTATCCCTTGGCCACAAATTTGGCCTTATACTTCTCTATGCTTTTGTATGTTTCCTACTTCACCTTGAAGATCCATCTCAAACCCACTATTGATTTATATTCTGGTCTTGGGACCTTTTCGCAAACACTGTTCTTTGCAATGGATTCGTATTCCTCCACCATTGCATCAACCCATACAAGTTGCTCTATTTCTTCCTCAAAATATGATGGCTCAATATCTATAAGCTCAATCATAAGAGCCATATATCCAGTGTACCTCTCAGGTGACCTCCTTTTCTTACGCAAATTTGAAGGATATCCCACATTCTCCCTTGCACCCTGCACAAGTCTATCAACTTCCTTAGTTATTTTTCTCCCTTCTCTGGATGGTTTTGCTTGAGTGAATGTCTCCACTCTCTTCTCCTCAATTTGTGGCTTCTCTACAACTTCCCGAGGTTCCTCCTTTGGAGCTAAAAGCTCATCCTTTGGTGGGATCTAAAGCTCCCTCTCAAGAGAGCACCACATAGCTTTCTCCTCATCAAAATTTACATCCCTTCACACAACTATCATTCTAAGTGATGGCAAGTACACATGGTAGTTGTGGGGATTTTATGTGTAACCCACAAATACCCCCAATTCTACGGTCGACTCAAGCTTATTCCTTGGTTCTTTGGAGACATGGTAGTAAACAGAGGCTCCAAAAATCTTGAAGTGCAACACATCCTACTTTCTTCCCGAGAAAGCCTCCTCTGGTGTAATCATGCCAAGAATCTGATGAGGACTTCAGTTCTACAAAAAAATGTTGTATTGCATGCCTCAACCCACAAATGCAGAGGTAGGCCTTGGTCATGCAACATCACCCTCGTTGCTCCCAAAATTCTATGATTCTTTCTCTCAACCACCCCATTTTGATGTGGGTTGTGAGATGTTGTCAACTCTCGTCGAATGTCTTCTTTCACACATAAATTTTTAAATTCATTCGACACATACTCACCTCCATTATTGCTCCTGAGAGCCTTCACCTTCTTGCTAGTTTCTTTCTCAACCAGTGCCTTGAATTCTAAAAACTTGGAGAACATCTCATCTTTCTTTCGCATGAAGAGATCCAACACTTATGTGAGAAGTCATCAATAAAAAGGACAAAATATTTTTGTCTGGCAGTGGAGGTTATCGAGAAAGGTCCACAAACATTAGAGTGGATCCTTTCCTATACTGCACGCACTTCGTTGTCCCAATCATGGAATGCGGATTTTATGTACTTCCCTAAGGTACATCCTTTGCATACATCCTGCTGCTCATGTGCTCATTTAGGGAGGCTAGTGGTTATTTGTTGTATAATATTCAAGGTACCATGATGCAAATGGCCAAGTCTTATGTGCTAAAGTTCACCTACATCGCGGCCCTGCACTTTCTCTTCCTTGGTGCTTAATGTAGTTCCACATATAACTTATACAAATTCTTCACAAAAACCCCGATCTTCTTCACCTATCATGTGGCTATGTGTCTTAAGAATTCTTTTCCTTTGTTGAAGATCACATCATAACCACAGTCTTCCAAAACTCCAACAGAGATGAGATTTTTCTTTAGGCCTAGAACAAACATGACATCCTTGAGCCTGAGAGGGGAGCCTGACTCCCTCTGAAAGGTGGTTGTACCAATACCAGTCATGTTGTACCTTTTGTCATCCCCTAGCTTGATGTGCATCTGGAGATATTTCTCCTCCAGGGCACTGAAAAAATCTCTACACCCTATCATGTGGAAAAATGCACCTGAGTCCAAGTACCACATGCTCCCCATCATTGTGTTGGACATGCATGCGATAAGGGTAAAGTCAAGGTCGAAGTGTGAAGCCAAGGCTTCACCCGCTGCTCCTCCTATGGTCATCTTGCTTGCCTTTTTCTGTGGGTACTTCATGGCATAGTGTCTGTATTCATGACAATGGAAGCATTTATTTTTTGACAAATCTTTCTTCTTTCCCTCTTGGTTGGGTTCTGGTTTGGTTTGATATTTCTTCCCTTTCCCCTTCTTTCCCTTTCCAACCAATGAAAATTTTTATTCATCCTTGCCCTTGGATGAGGTCCCATCTTTGGTATTCTTCCTTATTTCCTCCTGTACCAAATCGTACCATAAGTGTTTCCAATTCGGTAGTTTCTCCCTCCTGTTCACTTAATCTTGATAGTTATGCCAATTCTTGGGAAGGCCCAGAAGGGCTATGATTACCAAGTCATCCTTTAAAACAATAACACAAACTCCTGCAAGCTCATCACGAACTTGTGTGAACCTCCTCAGATATTGCAGGATAAAGTCATTCTTCTACATCTTGATATTTCAAAGTTTATCCTTGAGCACCAACTTTTTGTGGTCACTACTATTCTAGAATATATTTTTTAGTGCCTACCACATTGCATAAGGATTTTCTTTCTCATGGAGATTGCTGACAATGTGGTCATGTACTCCCTCCAATATTATTCTCCACAACTTGGCTACATATTTCTTCCACTGAGAAAGGTTTTGGGCATCAGATTCTGCTGGCTTTGTAACATCTCTCTTGATGTATTCTAGCAATCCATTGTCATCGAATACCTCCTCCATGTGATCCTTCCATTCAATGAAATTAAAGTTGCCTTCCAAGGCACACTCTAGCCTCAGCCCGTTGAAGGTCATCTTCTTAGCTCTTAAGAGATCTTGCTACACTAAACTGCAAATTCAAACCTCTTGAGAAACAAGTTTGAAATTCCTGCTCTAATGTGAATCCTTCTATGATACGATGTAGAAATTATGGTGTAGATTTGCAACTGCTCATGAAGTTTTTTCAAAATCACAAGACACAAACCTACTCTACTGCTCTACGGAAGTTAATTCACAATTTAGAGAAAAAAATTCAGGCATGCAATAAGAAATAAAACACATGCACACAATATTTTTCCTGGGGATAGAAATCTGCTAAAAACTCTAATGACTTCTTGCATCAATCTAATGATTATAGATGTATTACAATTGCTTTACTCAACTGTGCACAACCTGTAAGTGAATAACTTATCTCTCTGCTCACTAAGAAGCTCAAACCCAAACTTCGTCAATTCCTGCCTCTGCTTGAGCCCCTATTTCCTTGGGCAATTCCTTGAGAAATGAGGCCCCTATTATTTAGGAAATTTTCCAAAATGGATTGCGCAATTCCTAAGGTTGATCATGTGATTGCATGAAACACCTGTATGCTCAAGATTAGTCTACAACTAATGTTACACTTCCTTAGAATCTCCACCATAGCTAGGGAACTCGAATTATTTGCATGCACTATTTATTTTGGGTTGATTGATAAGATAACTAGATGATCACTACATTTGACTAAAGTCCCACTACACAAATGGCCTTCCACTAGTTCCTCCAATAGTTAGAACTAGTTTAACAGAAAACAACTTGAGCTAATTGACTTTGATTGCTACAAATTAGCAATCACACATGCTTAACTAAACTCTAACTCCTCCAACTAGAATTTATTGAGTAAAATGGGTGACAAAAGCCATGTCATACAAGTTAATTGCATCCAGGTTGTCTGCTGATGTGGAAATTCATTTTTTCTCAATTTAATCAAGGAAAAATCAAATTGAGAATTTCTTGCTGCATTTTTTAACAATCCTTCAAGTGAATCTAATCCATGTTGCCAATCCAACACAACAATGTGCTAATAACAACAACCATCTCTCCTCTCATGATGCACATCCCCATTGTCGGCCTCCATCGCCCTAAATCCCATTAGTTGTTGTCAGCCTCCATCGCTCTACTTCTCGAAGAACCCATCAATAGCGTAAAGATGAACCCCTAATCCTTTACCTTTTTTACTAGTGCCTCATATTGAAATTTTAAGACAAAAGATTTATTTTGTCTTAAAAATTGTCTTAAAATTCCCCTCCATGTAGTAGTGTCGAATGCAATGACATACAAGTTGTGTCTAATCGTATCAACAGAGATCGAAGGGACAAAAGAGTAATTAATGTGTGGGAAATCTTGCCACGAAAAGTTTTCGCGTTCTTCATAGTCGGCTACCCCCACAAAATGAAGAGCCCAACAAGTCGTTGTCTTTATATAAAGATAACGTGAATGGAAAGTGAAATAGTAGCATTGGTATAGGCATGATACAGTAGTAGCCTACAAGCTGGCAGACTTAAGGTGCATTGTGAGAGTCAATTTTGTAGTTGTTAGATAATATTTTCTTAAATTGATATGTTTTTGTCTTAATTGTTAACTGTCTTAAATGACTTTTGTCTTAAGTGGCCATTGTCTTAAATATAAAGTTGTCTTAAAATATTTTTGTCTCAAAGTTTTTGTCTTAAATATAAAGTTTTGTCTTAAAATAATTTTGCTTAAATTATTTTTATCTTAAAATAAAGTTCTGTCTTAAAATATTTTTGTCTCAAAATTTTTTTGTCTTAAAATATTTTTGTCTTAAACTATTTTTGTATTAAATATAAAGTTTTGTCTTAAACTGCTTTTGTCTTAAATTTAAAATTGTGTCTTAAAATATATTTGTCTTAAGTTGTTTTTGTCTTAAATATAAAGTTTTGTCTTAAAATAATTTTGTCTTAAACTGTTTTTGTCTTAAATTTTATATTTAAGACAATTCAATTGATATTAAATTTTAATGTAAAATAATTAAAATAAAAAGTGATTTTTTAAGACAAAGGATTTCTTTTGTCTTAAAAGTGCCCTTGGTGTAGTAGTGAAATTAAGTTAGGAGATTTATTAGGATATAATTTTTCTAAATGTAATAAGGAACCATGAATTTACCATATCCTCCTAAATGATGCTTGCTCAAAAGAGTAATATATGCCATAACACAGTCTGCCCCCTTAAGCCCTTCACATAGAGCCCATGGTTGATGAGAATGCATCTAAGAATAATAAATCTTGGTTGATGAGAATGCATCTGAGAATAATACATCTTATATTGAGTAAACCTAAAGGTACATTGAGCTTTTCCTTCAATTCCATCATTGCCATGATCAAGTTGGTTGGTACCGAAAGAATGCTATATGCATGTCTTTCCCACTATTAATATATTTCCAAACAACCAACCCTATCAACCAATGCTTTGAATTTTTGGATAGTCTACTTTTTGGTCCGAAAATGGTTGCATATATGCAATACACACACAACTAAGCAATTGTTGCATATATGCAATACACACACAAATAATAGTGTCTTATATAATGATTGCGCAAGAATTAACAAATCCTTCAGATCCTTCCGACATATTCTTCGATAACATGCTCAACTATGACTCCTCTTTATTGTTCCCTCATGCACCATGAGGACTTAGCAACTCAACTGTAGGGAATGGATATTCGCAGACAATCTAGATATTTAAAGGATAATAAACCCTAATGCCTACATACTAGTTAGTGTTACTCCTATTGGTATTTTGTCTTCTACCTCTATTAAGGTTTGTGTAACATATTCAATGTCAGATATTGGGCACTTCCCTTTAGGTATTCTGCCATATCAATTACCACCTTTTAATCAATTCATGATGATGAGGACGGATCATGGTTACACCATCTCTATTGCGTCTCACAAAAAAAATTATGCAGATTCTCACAGATTATTCTAACCGCCTTCATAATTCTTTAAATTCCCAACGTGAAGAATTTCTATTCTCCATCTATGAATTTACAAGTGCAATGGCTGCATTCGACAAATAAGCTTTTAGCTCAACATTCATCATAAAATTATCACTGCCTTAGACACAATATGATTGAGAACCCCTCTTGATATTATATCAATCACATGCATTTACTATACTACCTATCACATGCGCTGATACATAACCTCAATGGAATTAATAATTTTATGCATTCGTCATCCTTGCATGCACTGATATATAATTTTATCACGTGCACTGTCACAATCTCATCTTGCAACATTGTATACAACAACATCACTGCCTTGATATATCCTTCCATTGCACTATTTGAAATATCCATCACAATGTATTTTAATGCCTTCTTCCATCACTAGTCTCATCTCATACATCTTATAAAACCTCATCAATGCCTTGATATATCCTCTCATTGCACTATTTGAAATATCCATCACAATATATTTTAACACCTACTTCCATCACATTGTTTGGTATTTCTCGATTTCCTAGCTTTAATATAGTCTCCACTACACCTTATTAATATAACCTTTCACCACGATGATATATCACCTCATCGCATTGTTTTAATTCACCTTTCACCATAATGTTGATATAAGCTTTAAGTGCATTGATATATCACCTCCTATTGCATCATTTATATAACCTTCATATCACTGATATACATAACCCTTTGCATACTCAATATAACATGTGCATCACATCGCTTGTTCCCTTGTAGTCCCCCATCACATCATTTAAATAACTTAATCACATGTAATTAATACATAACCTTTATCATATTGTTAATACAATGTTCATATGCATTGATATGCCACTCCATTTGCAACATTTTAGTATACCTTTGATACGACATTCATACAATTTTTGTGCACGTTGATATATATCCTCGTTTGTTGTGTTTTGATATACCTTTGATTCAACATTGATAAACGTTTTCCATGTGTGTATATATAACCTCATTTTCTATGTTTTGATATACCTTTTGTACAACATTGTATTAGTCTTTCAATACAACTTTTTTCATGGTTTCCATCGCTCCATTGTTATGATATCTTCATAGCCTTTGTTATAATATCATTGCAACAATTTGGTAAAACCTTTTAAAACTTTTTGACATAGTCTGCTTGTATGTTTTACAAGCTTGATATAGTCTCCCTCACATGTTTGATATAACCATTATCATTATTTTTATCATAGTCTTGGTCATAATATTATTGCATCCTTTGTCCTTTTTTAAGTTAAAAATGTAATTTTGTTGTCAACAATTTTATCCTCCCAATATGTTGTTGGGGTGTTTTGTTGCTCCTAAAGGACCAACTAACCTCTACACATAAAATCATCAACCTGGAGTTTCGTCTATTTTTTTCAAGGTTGTCCACACATTTTGTGCAAAAGACAATGCTAATATCGCCTAACTTGTATGAACCTTATGAAAAGTAAATGCATATGAATAAAAGGAACAACACACACTTACTAAAAGAAACAACTCATACTTGGCTTCTAGACTTCAATATTGAAAAATCAAGACTACTAAAGGAATCAAATCGTTAAGTATCCTACAAAAATTAGTGAAGAAATCCAATTGAATACAAAGTTGTTTCCTAGGGAACTACATCTGCAAGAAAAGAACAACGCTATAGCTAGTGATGAATTCGCTAGAAATGATATCAAATCATAAGAATTAACAATGCTACATTAATCAATAGGAAACAACAAGGAAAAATAATCACTCCAAAGAACCAATTGTAGTAAATCTAACTCTATGATATTCAATTGTAACTATTGCGAAAACACACACTTTAACAATGAATCTGATTAACAACAAGTATATCTAGAGAACAACTAAATAATTGAATAACAAGAACTGAGAGTGGAATACAAACTTATTGATACAAGAAAGGACAATAGTAGTTCCAGGACTGGGCCCAAAATCACTAGAATTCAACTGCCTTGTAGCTAAGTTAGTGCAATAATTTAAAGTCGAACCACAAAAGTCTCCATTAAATTATAATGAGTGAATTACAAGGAATGTCTGTAGAGATTTACAATATAGATCAAAATGATTATATCTTGAAATCCTTCTTCATTTTTACTAAGGTTCAATCCCTCATTCTTATATTACAAAACGAGCCTATTTTCAAATAAAGAGCGATCATGAGAATATGAATATTCTTAGGATGCTCTATTCAAATTACAAAAATATCCATCATTTCTCGGAATAGAAGGGTCATGATATTTTCTCCAAATTATTCATCCAGTATAGAAGTCAATCTCATTTAGCTAGCTATAATTAACTCGAACAACCCCACATAATCCATTCTTCCTTCGCTATTCTAGGGAATAACATCTGGTATCATAAATCCCTATTCAAATAATAGTTCAAATCATAAATAAATTGTGCCTTTCATAATTTAAATAAATTCAAAAGAGATAAAATAATGAAAAGCCATTGACTCCTTTCTAGGATCTATATTGCATGAGTTATCACATTCTACACATAAAACATCTTAGAAAACAAACATAAAAATAAGAAATAAGATAAGAAAATTGTATCAATTATGAATCCCAATTCCCCTCCCCAACTTATCTTTTTGCATGACCTCATGCAAAGAAATGATTGACATGAAGAGTAGTTAGGGAATAGGTTGGGTAAGGCTCTTCTCCTACATGCCAAAATTTGTTCCTACTCCAGACTTTTTGAAAGGAAACATACTTACCTGCCTCTATCAAATCATATTAATATTTGTAGGAGGATTGAGGACACCATATTATGGGGCATCTGTATCTGCACCCCATCCAACTAGGACCTTCTTCCAACACTAGATGACCATAATCATGTGCCCTACTCATATCATGCTGGAAATTTCGAAAGCCAAAAGGTTCTCTATTTTTAATTTCACTGAATGATGCATGCCATCTCTGCTTGGCTCCTTAGAGAGCTTCAACCCTGATGTCTCCCAGGTATTCTAGTCCTGTTTGCAGAACCTCATTGTGAATGGTGCTAGGGTGGAAACAACACCGTATTGTTTCTTAAACCTTTTATGATGGATAAGTGTGCACACAGGGCTCCATGGCTCCTCTCTAACCCAGAGGTCTAGGCCAATCTCTCTTCTTTGAAATGTATGATAATATTTAGCCCATTTTATCTGATTCTAAGAGAACGATATAAAAAATTGAAACTTCACATCCCCTATGAAAGGAACGAGATTCTCATCCACCTTCTCTTCTAGGAAGAAGTTGTGCATGTACAACTCACATAAGAAGTACCTTGTATGATCATCGTGCTTATGAAAAGAGGTAACAAAGCCCAAAACATTGTTGAATTCATATGGTTGTCTAGATAGTATGGCCTTGACTTTAAGCAGTAAATATCATTCTAACAGAAATAAAGTGTACCGAGCCAAAGATCTACATGACAGAGCATCAGAATATATAGAACAAATTTCTTTTATTTGTTCCATGGCCTTTCCAAGATGACCCTTCAGAGTCTGAATCTTTTTCTTAGCTGCTCTAAGCTCAACGTAAGTCTCATCCTCCATGGCTACCAATGCCTTAAACTTTTGAAGTAGCTCTTGATGCTCCTTTTGAGGCACAACCTCTTTCTGGTATCGAGCTATAGTGTCTTATTGTTCCTCCATTGTTTTGTTTAAAACCCGGATGGTGGGTTTTACAATTAAAGGAGTATATGGAGGTACATGTTCTGTCTGTGCTCCTCTCGTAATGAAGATTGGCGAATCTATTTGGGTCCCTACTTCAGTAGTCGAAACATCAATTATTAATGGGTCCAACTCAATTTGAGTTCCCAGAGTAGAGGTAGCAGCAAAGTCTGCAAACATTAGGGGAATTTTGAGGTATAAAATGGGCCTCCTAAGGAAATTATAAAATAATAGTGTAAATAATAAAATAACATTAGATTACATCATCAAATTTTAGAGGGAAAAAAGAAAAAACTATTTTTTCAACTCATATTTGCAACTTATCTCCCTATGGGTTTACTCAAATTTCAATCAGAAACACTCGTTGGATGAAAAATTTGATTACTCATCCAAGGAGTACCCATGTCGCATACTTTCGATGGACCCTACTACATGAAAAATGATAAATACATGAAAAACATGATTGCAATCATGTTTTTTCATGTATTTCTCATTTTCCATGTAGCAAGGTCCATCGAAAGTATGAAACATGGGTACTCTTTGGATGAGGAATTAAATTTTGCATCCAACGAGTAATCCCACTCAAAATTTGAGTAAAACCTTAGGGAGATAAGTTGAAAATATAAGTTGAAAAAATAGTTTTATTATTATTATTTTTTTTAATCTTTTTACTTTTTTACTCCAAAAATGGTGAATCATCCCCCATGGTTGACATCATCATCTTGAGTCCTATTGGTTCTTATAAAGTTTATTTTGGTTGTAAATTTTTCTTAGGAGTCCCATTTTAAACCTCAAAATTCCCCTAATGTTTGGTATGAGTTTCATTCTCCCAGACTTCTCTTTTCTTATCATTTTTCTTCTCATGACTCCTTTGAGGCTTACTGTCCCACAATCATTTCTTTAATTGTCATACCTTCATTTGTAGCTTGATATTTTATTTCTCAACAACTCAATTTTTTTTGCTAGTCTCACTTTTCCTTTTATCCTTTAGGTCTCTAGTAATATTTTGTGTAAATTTTTTGGCCAAAGTAACTAGAGAAGAGGAAACAATGACTATGACCTCAGGTCTTTCATCTGCCATTTCTTTGGTGGATTCACTTGTGACATCGATTATAGGTTCCATGAGATCTCTGTCAACCTGAGGTTTGATTGGAAAGTCAATATTGACTTCCTGTTCCACGTTTTCCAAAGGAAATTTTAAAGCTACTTCTTCAGGGGAAGGGGGTTCTAGGATAGTTGCAATGACATTTGTAGAATGTTCTTAAAGAAAAGCATTTTCAGGTTCTCATGAGGATTCTAAAATAGCAGTAGATATAAAATTAGGAGGAGAGATTGGAGAGTTGGTGGTGTGTTCTGGTTAGAAGGATTTTCTGAACAAGTTGCAACTTCTAAATTCACAGACTTCAAAAAGTTCTCTAATCCTTCCAGAGTTTGATCTACCTCCATTTCCTAATCTTGAGGAGAATTCTCCTGATGGATCTCCTGTTGTGTTCCTTCTGTATCAAGAAATTCTTGAGGCCCACTTTCTTCCTGCGACTGTTCAGAAGAGTCTATAAGATTTCATGATTTAGCCAATCTAACCGATCTTCTCCTTTTTCTAGGTAGGGAGGTCAATAGGGAAGTCATTCTTTTCTCTGCCTTGGTTAATTATTGAGGGGCTCAAGTTTGTGTTGTTCCCTGTAGGGTACCTTCTACCATGGATTTTTCATTTTGATTGGCTTCCTCATTCACCTCTGACTGCTCATTATTAAGTAGGGTGTTTCCAAAATCTCTAATGGGTGCTTCACTTTCTTGTGGAGCCTCAGGGTTTCCTAATAACTCTTCCCAGCTCAATTGTACTTAATTCAAACCTCTGAAAACTATCAATTTTATGATCCCATAGTAACTTACAACTGAGGCTTGGTCCTTAGACCTTTTAAGTCTTAAAGTAGTTTCATACAATCTCGAATTCAGAAATTAGTTTCGTCTCAATTATGCCATTAATTTCAAATGTTGACCTCTTACCACGCCATACTATCCATCACACATAATTTACCTTTGGATGATGCTTGCTAATTCCCTCCATGGCTATGGCAATGAGGCATGATTGTACCCTTTTCCTTTCCTGACTAGTTCCTCTCCAGGGTTCACAAACAAAAACACTGCGCTTTGTAGCAGAGTATGTATTTAGAACCACTTCTCTCCTTCTGTGGAAAGGCTTGTCACTTGTGCCAAGACTTATTCATTTACCTATATCTATCTACCCTTTACCACTATTACCCCATTGCTCAAATTCCTTGTAAATTCCAAGGAAACTTCATTATCAAAGCCTTGGAGTTGCAGGAAATAGTCTGACCACTCTACTTGATCAAGAATATTTCGCGTTATCTCAGAGATCTGCAACTGGGTAGGTTCACTATGCACCAAATGGCTACCCATTTCAACTATTCCACTGGGAGAAATTTGGAGCTAGCAACAACAGAGTTCAAAAAACATAGAGACAGAAATGTTGCACAGAGTGGAGAATTCAACAACCATAACATGCAATGATGTTTACAAATTTAAGATTCCAATTGTATATTTAGCCTTGCACCCCCCGATGAAGTTAGAGGTCATCTACGATCTTCCACCATGCGTTTGATATGTTAATATAATTAACATGATTAGTAGATAAGGATATATTAATTAGACATAATGGAGAAATCATCAAAGATAGAAATAAAGGGCGAGGTGTGCGACATAATTATTGGACACATTAATCATAAAACATGTTGGCAGGACTAGATATTATGACACCCAAAACATTAAAGTAGTGTAAAAGCATGTGAATATATTTTTAATGTGGAAAAATGAATAAGACAATATTCACCAAAATATCACCCTTAGAGAAAAATGAAATAAATTTAGAATATACTTAGTGGCTCTTCAAAAAAATATTACATCCATGATATGTAAAATTAAAATTAATTGTTTATGCATACTTATCATCACCACTTTCCAAGGAAAGATCTAATAAGTTTCCATGGTAATCCAATGATTTTTCTTTATTATTACTAAGGGAGGGCGAAATAGCTAACTTTAGATGGTAATTTCAAATGTACTTCAATACCATAGGCATGTCCTCTGCTGCCAGCATGCGTCCATAGCCTCGATAGGGTTTCCTTTAAACCTGTTGATATTCCAGTGTCCCATTTTACTAGAAAATATTCATAACTTTTTTATTTTTTTTATTATCAGAAAAAGGCCATTTTTTGGTATCGTGACCAGTTGGTAACAATGCCATTCACCAGAGCTAATGAGATGAACAAGCCAACTCGTGATGAGACCTCTTGTCCTTCAACCTAATGGTCGAAGGCCATTACCCTGGCTTAGTGACGAGAGTGGTAATGTCGCCCCATTAAGTCCTATGATTATGGTAGGCCGTCTCATGATGAGACCTCCTATCCTTTGTTCGATTCCTTTCTTCCCTTTTTATTTATTATAATTTTTTTGTTTTGTTTTTATTTTGTTATGACAAAATATTAATAAATGGGGTGGCTTATCAATGCCTTAAGAGTCGGGGATGGCATAAAAAGTATTGTAATAATTACATTTGTAGCTCGCATTTTTCTTCCAAAAATTTATTTTTGAAGGAGATTGAAGAACTATGAGAAACTAAAATAAACAAAAATTCCTCTAGTGGTGATTGAAGGAATGCATTATAAATATCTTTATGTATTTACAATATTATGGTTGTTTAAAGTTTTAAGAGGTTTACAAGTCTATTAAAAATTCCTTATAAAACATTCTCTTATGGAAATCACTTAGGCGAACTAATTATCTCACCATTATATCAAGAGAGGGCTTCAATTAAAAAAAAAAATCTAAAAAGAATAACTATGTCTAAAAAAACAAATGTTTCTTAGAAAAAAACAACTACGACTAAGGAAACAATGACTGTGACTAAGGGAACAATAACTGAAACAACAACCGTGACCAAGGGAACAATAACCGTGAATAAGGAAACAACAATCACGACCAAGAGAACAACAACTATGACCAAGGGAACAACAACTGTGACCAAGGGAACACCAACTGTGACTAATGAAATAAAAGTTGTGACTAAGGGAACATCAACCCCCCCTTTTTTAAGACCAACTTCAATAAAAACATTCACAAAAGGTATGTACATTATATAAAGAATGAAAGAAATTTCAAAAAACACTTCAGTTGGCTGTAGCTGCGAGGTTACCTCCCTAATCAGCTATAACCTACAGGTTGGAATCATTACTTACCTTGTGAAAAAAAGACTCCCGCGTGAGTTGTTGGTGATACAGACATAGTCGGTGTTCATTGGCAAGGAAATAGATGTCAGAACCATCAATCATAGTAAGGCTCACCTTACCATTGTCATAAACTTTAGTGACATCATATGGTCCCAACCATCTTGTTTGGATTTTCCTTGGGAAATCTTGGAATTTGGAGTCATATAATAAAGCCCAGTCTCCCTTCTAAAATGTTTTCTTCTTGATTAACTGATCATGCCATTTGGCCCTTTGCTGTTGAATAACAACTTTGCGCTGTAAGGCCAATAGGAACATTCCATCTAGTTCATTAAGCTGTTGCAAGCATTGTTTTTGCACTTCTGTGAAATCCAATCCTACTTCCCTGGAGGTTTTGAGAGTCTTGATTTCGAATCCTATTGGAAAAATGGGCTCCTTACCAAAAACAAGCTTATATGGTGAATAACCAGTAGTGTTATGCCAAGTCATTCGATAGGCCCATAAGGCCTCAGGGAGTTTGGTAGCCCAATTCCGGTGGTTCACAGATACTATTTTAGTTAAGATTTCCTCCAAAACTTTATTGGTGCTTTCTGCCTATCCATTTGCTTGAGGATTGTAAGGAGAAGTAATTATATGTTTAATGTGATATTTTTGTAAGGTAGCATAAATTTTGTGGGTAGTGAACTATGATCCCCCATCTATTATGATCTCTCTAGGAAATCCATACCACACAAACAATCCAAATAGAAAATTAATAACTGCCTCTTCTATTGCCTTTGAGAGAGTTACTGCCTTCAACCATTTAGTTATATAGTTTGTACAAACCATAATATACACTTTCTGATTTGATGGTGGGTTGAAGGGGCCCACGAAATCCATCTCCCATCTTTCAAAAGGTTCAAGTACAATTTGTGGCTGTAGGGGCATTTAATTGGCTTGAATGGGGTGACCCATCCTCTGACAATTATCACAACTATGGACATATTTTCTTTAATATTAAATATTGTGGCCCAGTAATAACCCATATGTAACACTTTATGTCGAGTTCTTCGATTGATGAAATGCCCACCGCAGGGTTCTTCATGACAAGCCTTAAGAATACCATAAACTTCTTCTTCCCTGATGCATATGCAGATTTGAATATCAGACCCTGTATGGAAGAGGTAACCGTTAAACCAGGAGAACCGCACACTGCGTTGAATGATAAGCTTCTTTTCCCAGGATGGTAAATGTGCTGGAAGTTTTCCTACTGCCAGGTAATTGGCCACATCAACATACCAGGGTGTTTTAACTGTCACAAAAAATAGATGTTCATCTAGAAATTGGTCTTCCATAGGTAAAGAATCGGCCATTAGCGGAATTCTGGATAGAAAATATGCAACAAGATTCTCCTTCCTCGGTCGATCCTTTATGGTGATATCAAATTCCTATAATAATAGTAACCAACGAGTTACTCTACCATTAGTAACATGTTTATTAGCTAAATACATAATGGTAGTGTTGATGATGCTGGACCCGCCAACATGTAAGGGGATCTCCCCGGTAAGAAGTCCCAATTAGACCTCAGACCGTTTGGTGTAGGAGTCCCAACAGTGGGTCACATAGCAATGCCTTGACCGCGATTTCGCACAAAGGCAAGTAAGATAACTCTGTTAGTAGCAAGGGTGTGAATGGTGTGGTGAGTCAAGGAAGGTGCATGAGAGGTTCTAACACATGTGGGTTGAGATGAGTGTGCCCCTTGGCAACCTGTAACAGTACTTGGATGGGAAGGGAACACACGAGCGAAGATGCATCACAAGTTGGAAAGCGAGTCAGCTCACAATCCAAAGTGATGGTTAAACCAATCAACACATTTAAGAAAGATTCATACATGCTCATACAAAACAGTCCATACATGCGTGCGTAAGAAATCAAATACATATGCCATTTAGAGTAAACAAGATAGCTGGAATACAATACAACATATGCATGAAACATGTTGGCTCTTATTATATAAAGAAGTGTAAATTCCAGTCATACAATACATCCATGTACACCCGCTAGCCCCAACAATGGAACGTTACAACCACATCTGCCTATTCCTCCAAAGAGATGTACTAGCTCCGTGCAGTGGAGAAGCCAAGGCGCATTACAATACTATCCAAGCTCTCTCCAAGATAGTCTTATCAGAAGCTTGGATGACCAAAAGCCTCTACAATGAGTTATGAGGGACTATTTATAGTAAAAGGTGGGGTGACCCTTGACATTCCCCTTTGTGACAGTTCAACTACCCTCATGACTCTTCATCTACTCTATGACTGTGACATCCAACTATTGACACTTGAACTTCCACTTGACATGACGTTACATTACAATGCACAAGTGCTCATGTGAGATGAATGGATTGAGCAAGCCATGCAAGACATCATTGGCACTTGGTCAGTTGTGGTGAGACCAACTCTTTGAGATGCTTGTGATGGTGAAGGTGGTGAGTTGATGCTAAGCTTGGTCATCCGTTATGGTGTGCATGCACCCCATGGTGATATCTTGTTGAAGTGAACTCTTGCCTCTATTGTAACCGGTGCATTGGTTCGGCTCCTTCATCCAACTCATCTGCTAACATGCGCATGGTCTTCTTGGGTGCGACTGAAGCGGCAACACACTAATGCATAGTGTCTGTGCTGATCTTGAAGGGTGTGATGGTGGTCATGTGCATCAACTTGCCAAAGTACATGTTCAGCTCCAGTTGGACTAGCCTCTTGTCTTCACCTTGGTGGGTGTGTTGAATGGGTTGGATCGCATGCATGTGCCCAATGACATGCATGTTGCTGAGTCCCTTGCATGAGATCGACAACACTGCTCACCATGTCTTCTCCATTGCTGGGATAGATCTATAACTTGTACGGGCACAGTTTCATCTATGAGTGCATGTTGCGCCCACTGTTGTTCCTGTTCCTACTACAACTCATTCATCTGTCTGTGCAACTTCACGTTCTTCCTTCAGTTGTTGCTTCAACACATGCAGCTCTTTCTTTGTTCCTTTCTCTGTCTTCACATGATCTTCATGTCGCGCCGACACCTCACAGCCTGAGTCTCCAAAGTTTCTTTCATCATCAGTGGATCTACTTGAGCTTGCAACTTTGTTCTGCCTTTGTGTTGTCAACAAACTTCCTCTTGCATTCATTGCATTCGTTGCATTTTTTTCTTTTGTTGCATTCGTTGTGTTCGTTGTATTCGTTGTGTTTGTTACATTTAGTATGTTGCCTTCAGCTATTGTTCATGATGTTGTTGCTGTCATATCTTGATGTCCTTATCTATGAACAACTTGATATCCTCATGAGTAGGCAAGCTCATAGACATTTGATCGATTACATCTCCAAGTGTGCTCTGAACAATGTCTTTGACTCTACTCTCTTGGAAACCATTGTACCTGTATTGCTGAGAGGCAGATGAACACCTGCAATACCTGGAGATAGGGCAACACTCATGGCAAGCAATCTGTCAGTCGAAAACCAAAATGAACTTGAGAACTAACTTGCAACATACCTGTGTGACTGATCATGAAGGTTGCACAATTTCGGCTGGGAGGTCAGGAGACTGACTGCCAAGACTGCACAAGGCACAATCTGGGCTATTGGGAGACTAATTAACTGTTGGAACTGTGCAATGCACAGTCTAGTCTGGTTGCTGACTGCTGGAATTGCGCAATGTGCAATCTCAGCTCGCAATGGCTGCATGCTCAGTGACTGCATTGCACAATTTTCTGGGCCAGCAGTCACTATCCCTCAGAAATGCACAAAACATTCCTGGAGGATAGTGCCTGGGAAGAAATGCACATTTCCTAAGAGGAAGACAGAGCCTTCCCTCTCAGGATTGTGCAATGCTGTCTTGGTGAGGCTCTTGGTGAGGTAGAGTCCGGGCCAAGGCTTCCCAGACTCATCGACGAGAAACTGAAAGAAAATGTGGAAGTGAATGCATGGTGACACTAAGTGTAAGCATAAGTGAATGATCATGCATGAAAATGGTGAATGACAGATTCAGAAAACATAACAACATGCATGTGGGTGAGGTGAGTCGCCGAATTGATGACCGTTCATGAAAAACAATTTCATGCATGTGACATCAGTGAGATAACAACGAAAATTGAAATGGTGCTAGCACAAGCTATTATGTACCAAAATGAAAACAAGTGTTCATTGAAATCAAGCAGACAATTTTCATACGAAGCGAAATGCAAAAAGCACCAGAAATGCAACACGAGTCATGGAAAGTGGGCTTACCCCAAAATAACTGAGCTGAATGTGCCGATAGCTCCTAGATGTAATGTGGGATGTTAGAGCTGCAAGGTTGATGTGAGGAATGAGCTCTATGGCATTCGATTGATGAGTTTTGATAACATCAAGGTTGTGACGCGCATGCCACAAATCTAGGGAAAGCAACACTTGGTGGGAGGTTTCTGAAATGATCCTTTCATGTAACCTCCAACTGCTAAAAATAGATCCCTGAAACAAGGGATGCCTTTGCATGCTGCCTTAGGAAAAGCATCCCATGCATGCAAGTCAGTTTTGCTTGGTCCCGGAGGGAACAGGCCAACTCAGGTAGCCATGCAAGAGACTACTCGACTATTAGGAGAAAATGCGCATTTGTGGCTAGGAGCTGGGCTGGCTGCCTAGGAGATTTGTGCAATTTCTAGGTAGAGCAATTGATTGCTACCCAGATTTGTGCAAATTCTAGGCTGAGAAGCCCTGTTGGGGAAAATTGCACAATTTTCACTAGGAGTGTCGACTGCCAGAATTGCGCAATTCTAGAGCCCAATAGGCTGCCAGTCAGGATTACACAATTTCTGGAGGGAAGGTTGGTTGCCCTCCTGGATTGCGCAATTTCTTGGGGGAGCTACTCAGCCTACAACTGGACCAAGTATGGGTGATCAGCCTGTGAGGGGAATGCATCGAGTTGTGATCGATAGGCTGCCTTGGTGTAAGCAAAACACTGAAACTTGTGAACTTGACGAAGCAAGGCAAGCTGCTCTGAAGGTTGGAAGGGAGGCTCCAAAACGAAGCTAAGGAAAAATTTTGGAGGGTGGTTGTAGCTGCTACAACACTTGGTGACACACTGGTAGAACTCCAGCTCTCTGAATGGACCTTGTTCGTGAAAAGCATGTCTAACACCTCCAGAAGTATTTTTCAGTTCTCAGCTCCTCTTGGTTTCCACACTAGCTTGATTGTAAGATGTAGCATCTGCCAAGCTCTTGGTCGATTGACACACATGCCAAGCCAAGGAAACACAGTTGTTTCGATTGGGTTTGAGGGATATATTGGTGCACAAGTAGTATAGTCGTCAGAGTCTTAGTTTCATCTATGGTGTTGCTGCGCTACTAGCAGGCCTGGACAGTACCCCAACAGAGTCACATAGGAACACAAGCATGGCTCTACTGCCAGCGAGCCTGGTCAGTACCTCGACGGAGTTACTTGCATCACCTCTTTGTGCAGGAAGCATTTCTCTTATTTCGCCTTATTCCTTTTCATTGTTTTTTCAAACTTTTTTCACTTTTTCATTTTTATTTTTTATTTTTCATCTTCATAACTATGCATAACACTTATTCATTTCAGAGGTGGAAGAGGGATCCCAAATTATTGAGAGAAGAAGAGGTTGTTCCTATAGAGAAGTAGTTTATTATACCTCTGACGTGCCTGTTAAGAGTTTCCCCCCTCACCTTACTCTACTTGACTGAGCTGACAAGGGTTAACCCAAAAATAACCAACTAGAGTAGGTGACACTAGTTAGCATGCAAGCATTGTGTTTTCACCAAGGTTCACTTCGAATAGTACGTATTTTTCTTTGACGTATCATGGACTAAAAGTAACAAGTTCTTCATACAGAGGCGGGATGACAGATAACCAAGTAGTGATAGTAGCCCAAGGCCTCTTGTACTTTACCCAGCTTGCTTCGAGAGTCATACATGGTTTCATGTGAAACTATCCTACGAAATGAAACAAGTGAACTAACAAACAACCAAGCAAAGCAAGAGTAGAAGAAAAAGTGAAATAAAAGCAAGTAAGCAAACAAGCAAGCAGAAAAACAAACAAACAAAGCAAGTAAGAAAACAAGCATGCAAGCAAAAAACTCAAAATCAAACACTACTCCTACTCCTAAGCTAACAGTGCATGGGTCATCTCACGTGAAGTGATACTTCCAATGTAGCCACCGACACATTGGTTAACCCATGTTGGTGAAGGCATGGTTCGTGAACAAGGTAACTATGCGAACCAGCAAACTAGAAAGATGTAATAGTGAAGACAAACACACTCCGAGCTTACAAGCGACCACATAACAAAGATGAGTGAAAGTGCATGACATGCATTCTGTGGTCCTGCCATGATGTTGTGCTACACTCCGTGCAGATGTTGAGTGTATGCATTCTCTTGACTGTGACATGCAAGCAAACATGACAAAGGTAGACCACTTGTGTTGTGCATGTGTGCTTGCTGCGTAAGATTCCTCCAACGCATAAGCGATGGGATCATGTAGTTCGAGGGGAGGAATTTAAATCTGGGTGTTGGGTTGATCTTCAATGCAAAGTAGATAATGATGAGGAGCCTTGAGTGTTTCAACAATTTCCTGACTGGAAGTGAAACCAACCTCAGGACAACGAAGGCCTGACATAACCATCAGCTCAGGCTGAATTGCCTCGACAGTCTGGGGGGTTTCGACTTCGCTAACAGATAAATCATCGTAGACCAGTGTCTTAGATAGATTAACAATGATTGAATCAACATCGTGATCATATGAGGAAGTGAATAGATCACAACAACCAAGATCAGAAAATTTGGGATGTTGGTTGGCATCCTCATGATTCGATGAATCATGCAGAGGGGTAGATGAGAAGCAAAGATGTTCACCCTCTGTGTTTTCAGGAAAGATAGATGACAGATTGGACAGATTTTCTAAGGAAGATGTGTCCTCTCCTCACTGTAATGACAGACTAACATCTGACATATCCTGTGAATGATCAGAAGTAGAAACATCCAGAAATGGGTTTTCACAGGGGAAATCAGTAGTGGAAGAATCACAAGGGATGTGAGGATGAAGCGGATGAGGTGCGGTTGGAAGGGAGTCATCCTTCATTGCGAGCTCTTCTTTAGATTCCTACACAAACTCATCATGAATGATGGTGCAGGTTGGCTACATAACACCAACTCTGTCGACAGCTTGATCCTTGTTCACAACATGTGAGGAGTCCGGAGTGGGAGAACACAAGATAGTACAATCCGGAGGATCAACAGAACGCAAGGACGGAGGTCGAGGGAAAGATTCCATGTGACAACCAATAGGCTTGCAAGCCAAATCTGCGCAAATCTCAAGAGCAGGTGGGGTGGGAGAGTGTGACAGTTCAACAGAGGAATGTGCATGATCTCCCACATCACTCTGCGGTGGTGGAGCTGTTTGATGAGGTGAAGGCAGACAGTCACTTGTGACAATGACTATGCCTGGCTGTGATTGCACAACTCCATCACCGAAGTGTGCTGAGTGGGGGTTAGATATGTGAAGAAGATACTCAAATCTTCCATAAAGAAATTCCCAATCAATTTCATCTTCAGGGAATCGGTATGCAAGATTACAAAAGCGTGTGTAAAACTGATCAATGGATTATCGGGTGCTTTTCGTAATTTTAGAATTTCCTGATCAAGTGCTTTCAAGTTAAAGTGATTGAAAGCATGGTCTATCTCTACGACTAGATGAGCAAGAGAATGAATAGATTTTTTGAGCTGTGTGGCACACTAGTGCATTGGGTGCCCTCGAAGCGTGTAGATGAACAACACACAACTCATGTATTCTTCAAAGAATCCATGTCTTTTGCATGAGCCTACAATGTCGACCACGTGCCTTACCAAGGCTACGTAGCCTCCACCATCAAATGTTTTATGAGACAAGTTATCTGAGAGCTTTTTCGAGATGATGAAATCATTTCCATAAGACATACATTCCAAAAGAGCAACTCGGTAGTTAGTCATGATAGATGTGTAGAGATTCAAAACAGATGTGAGGACTCAACTTGTCATCTGACCCTCCTTCTAGCACCAAAATGTTGACGGTACTGGACCCGCCAACATGTAAGGGGATCTCGCTGGTATGAAGTCCCAATTAGACCTCAGACCATTTGGTGTAGGAGTCCTAGCAGTGGATCGTATAACAATGCCTTGACCGCGATTTCGAATAGAGGCAAGTAAGATAACTCTATTAGTAGCAAGGGTGTGACTGTTGCGGTGAGTCAAGGAAGGTGCATGAGAGGTTCTAACACATGTGGGTTGAGATGAGTGCGCCCCTTGGCAACCTGTAATAGTAGTCGGATGGGAAGGGAACAAACAAGAAAAGATGCATCACAAGCTAGAAAGCGAGTCAGATGGCAATGTAAAGTGATGGTTAAACCAATCAACACATTTAAGAAAGATTCATACATGCTCATACAAAATAGTCGATACATGCGTGTGTAAGAAAGAAAATACATATGCCATTTAGAGTTAACAAGATAGCTGGAATACAATACAACATATGCATGAAATGTGTTGGCTCTTATTATATAAAGAAGTGTAAGTTCCAGTCATACAATACATCCATGTACACCTGCTAGCCCCAACAGTGGAACGTTACAGCCACATTCGCCTTCTCATCCAAAGAGATGTACTAGCTCCATGCAGTGGAGAAGCCAAGGCGCATTACAATACTATCCCAGCTCTCTCCAAGATAGTCTTATCGGCAGCTTGGCTCACCAAAATCCTCTACAATGAGTTATGAGGGATTATTTATAGCAAAGGGTGGGGTGACCCTTGACATTCCCCTTTTTGATAGTTCAACTACCCTCATGACTCTTCATCTACTCTATGACTGTGACATCCAACTATTGACACTTGAGCTTCCACTTGACATGACGTTACATTACAATGCACATGTGCTCATGTGAGATGAATGGCTTGAGCAAGCCATGCAAGACATCATTTCCACTCGGTCCGTTGTGGTGAGACCAACTCTTTGACATGCTTGTGATGGTGAAGGTGGTGAGTTGATGCCAAGCTTGGTCGTCCGTGATGGTGTGCATGCACTCCATGGTGACATCTTGCTGAAGCGAACTCTTTCCACTGTTGCAACCAGTGCATTGGTTTAGCTCCTTCATCCAACTCATCTGCTAACATGTGCATGGTCTTCTTGCGTGTGATTGAACTGGAAACACACTGATGCATAGTGTTTGTGCTGATCTTCAAGGGTGTGCTGGTGGTCATGCACATTAACTTGCCGAAGTACATGTTCAACTCCAGTTGGACTAGCTTCTTGTCTTTGCCTTGGTGAGCATGATGAATGGGTTGGATCGCATGCATGTGCCCAATGACATGCATGCTGCTGAATCCCTTGCATGCGACCGACAACACTGCTCACCATGTCTGCTCTGTGCTAGCTGCTAGGATAGATCTATAACTTGTACAGGTGTAGTTTCATCCGTGAGTGCATGTTGCGCCCACTATTGTTCCTATTCCTGCTGCAACTCATTCATCTGTTTGTGTAGCTTCATGTTCTTCCTTGAGTTACTGCTTCAACACATGCAGCTCCTTCTTTGTTCCTTTCTCTGTCTTCACGTGATCTTCATGTCGCACTGTCACCTCATAGCCTGAGTCTCCAAAGTTGCTTTCATCATAAGTGGATCTGCTTGAGCTTGCAACTTTGTTCCGCATTTGTGTTGTCAATAACCTTTCTCTTTCATTGGTTGCATTCGATGCATTTGTTGCATTCCTTGCATTCGTTGCGTTCGTTGCATTTGTTGAATTTGTTGCATTCGTTGCATTCGTTGCATTTGTTGCATTCGGTATGCTGCCTTCAGCTGCTGTTCATGATGTTGCTCATTGTGATGTTGTTGTTGTCATATCTTGATGTCCTTTTCTATGAACAACTTGATATTTTCGTGAGTAGGCAAGCTCATAGACATTTGATGGACTGCATCTCCAGGTGTTCTCTGAATGGTGTCTTCAACTCTGCCCCCTTGGAAACCATTATACTTGTACCACTGAGAGGCAGATGAACACCTGCAATACCTGGAGACATGGAAACACTCATGGCAAGCAATCTGTTAGTCAAAAACCAAAATGAACTTGAGAACTGACTTGCAACATACCTGTGTGACTGATCATGAAGTGTGGTGAAGTAAAATTATAAGTGCGGACACGAACGAATTCCTCTAGCCCGATAATGGGTTTAGCCACAACAGATACATTCTATGGAAGATTCCCTTAGGTTAGAATCAATCAAAAGGGCCTACCTCTTGGTCACTTATCATGTTTGATGAAGTCTTCGCTCGCTCGCTCCAGCAATCTCTCGCTTCCTTCTTCAAGTTCCTGAAACAAGTAAACAACAATAGCACACAAACATAATAATAGACAAATTGCAATTCAACCTACTTAACGAGTAAAGAAGCATTAAGACATATATATGTAATATTACAAAACATGTAAGAAATCAATCGATAGTTGCATATATTAATATCAAAGAGAGATTACAAGCATTCATCTTGATGTTGCAGTCTTCCTCTGACAAGAACGGGTTCCCACACACTTATGCTAGCATTCCACGATGGCTTCAAACAACAATAGTTTTAAAGATCTTCCCTTTAGGCTTCACTCCAAACCAAAACACTCTTCTCCTTCACACAACTAGGTAGCTACAACTAGTATTAGCTTGCTTTTCTACTCCTAAATAGTATCGACACTCAACAATAACTCTGCGAAAACTATCAATTGTGACTATAACATTCACACTCCAGTTTGTGCTTGGGAAGAAGGGAGGTTTATATAGGAAATATGGATGGGAGATGGATCCTCTTCTTATGAGAGAAGGACTTATCCCTTGAGGTAGTTCCATCATTATAGGGGAAAGGATCCCAAACTGTCATCCTCGACCCCATCCGTCCAAACCATTTACCAAACTTCTGTTATAGAGCTTCTAGAGCTGGAAGCTTCAGCCTTAATTTAAAAAAATTTCCATAACAAGACCGATGCGACTGAATCATAGCTCAATCGCTCCGGTTGGAGTGAGGAGTAGTGCTAATCTCTGCACATCGGCACGGGGGAGACAAAGGCCATTAGCGCTGGTCTTGTAGACTAGGCAAAACAAAAGTTTTAGGGGAAATGGTACAAAAGGGAAATGATCTTCTCATGAAGAGGGACATAATGGGAGTTTCTCCATGAAGGCAAAGCATGCGGGGTTCACTGTAGAGGTCCTCCAGGATCAAGGAATGGGGAGTACAGGGACAGTGACAAAATGTTGTGTAACATGAAGGTTGCGCAATTTTGGCCGAGAGGTCAGGAGACTCACTGCCAAGACTGCACAAGGCGCAATCTGGGCTACTGGGAGACTGACTGACTACTGGAACTACACAATTCATAGTCCAGTCTAGCTATTGACTACTGGAATTGCACAATGCACAATCTCAGCTGGCAATAGTTGTAGGCTCAGTGACTGCATTGCACAATTTCTGGGCCAACAGTCACTGTCCCTCAGAAATGCGCAAAACAGTCCTAGAGGATAGTGCCTGAGTAGAAATGTGATTTTCCTGAGAGGAAGACAGATCCTTCCCTCTCAGGATTGCGCAATGCTGTCTTGGTGAGGCAGAGTCTGGGCCAAGGCTTCCCAGACTCACCAATGGGAAATTGAAAGCAAATGTGAAAGTGAATGCGTGGTGACACTAAGTGTAAGCATAAGTGAATGATCATGCAAGAAAATGGTGAATGACAGATTCAAAAAATAGAAAAACATGCATGTGGGTGAGGCGAGTCACTGAATCGATGACCGTTCGTGAAAAATAGTTTCATGCATGCGACAACAGTGACAAAAACTGAAACGATGCTAGTACAAGCTAGTATGTACCAAAATGATGGCAAGCATTCACTGAAATCAAGAAGACAATGTTCATACGAAGTTAAATGCAAAAAGCACCTGAAATGCAACACAAGTCATGGAAAGCGGGCTTACCCCAAAACATTTGAGTTCAATGTGCCAACAACTCCTAGATGTGATGTGGGATGTCAGAGCTACAAGGTTGATGTGAGGAATGAGCTCTGCAGTGTCTGGTTTATGAGTTTTGATAACATCGAGGTTATGAAGTGCATGCCACAAATCTAGGGAAAGCGACACTTGGTGGGAGGTTTTTGAAATGATCCTTGCATGTAACCTCCTACTGCAAAAAATAGATCCCTGAAACAAGGGATGCCTTTGCATGCTGCCTTGGGAGAAGCAGCCCATGCATGTAAGTCAATTTTTCTCTGTCCCAAAGGGAACCGGTCAACTCAGCTGCACATGCAAGAGACTGCTCGACAACTGGGAGAAAATGCGCATTTCTGGCTGGGAGCTGGGTTGGCTACCTAGGAGATTTGCACAATTTCTAGGTAGAGCAACTGACTTCTGCCCAGATTTGTGAAAATTATGGGCTGAGTAGCCCTGCTGGGGAAAATTGCACAATTTTCACTGTGAGTGATGATTGCCATAATTGTGCAATTCTAGAACCCAACAGGTTGTCAGTTAGGATTGCACAATTTCTGGAGGGAAGGATGGTTGCCCTAAAGAGTTGCACAATTTCTTGGGGGAGCTGCTCAGCCTGTAGCTGGACCAAGTCTGGGTGATCAGACTATGAGGGGAATGCATCGAGTTGTGATTGACAGGCTGCCTTTGTGCAAGAAAAACACTGAAACTTGTGAACTTGACGAAGCAAGGCAAGCTGTTGTGAAGGTTGGAAGGGAGGCTCCAAAACGAAACTAAAGAAACATTTTGGAGGGTGGTTGTAGCCGCTACAACAGGTAGACTGATTAGTATATAAACATACTGGGTATCCTGTTATGTAGTGACTGAATTTAATCATAGCATAAACAAAAACTAAGAATTATTTTTCCGTAACTGTATAATTTAGCTCCGTCGGTGTAAGATTCTTGCTTATATAATAGATGACATAAGGCTTTTTATCTTCTTCCTGTCCAAGCACAACCCCTATTGTTGTGTCTGATGGATCAGATGAGATGTAGAATGGTAAATTCCAATTTGGCCCTTGTAGCACAAGGGTTGTTGAGACCAACTTTTTAAGATCTGTAAAAACAACATCACACCTGTCAGTCCACTCAAATTCAAAATTTCTTGTCAATACATATAATGGTGCTACTAGTTTTGCAAAATTTTCTATAAAACAACGATAATAACCATCATAGCCAAGGAAACTACACACCTCGATTGGTGTATGAGGAGTAGGTAGTGTAAGAATTACCTCAATATTTTTTGGGTCTACCTGGATGCCCATGACAAAGATGTAATTCCCTAGAACTATGCCCTCTGTCATCATCATATGGCACTTTTCATTACTAAGGCATAATCTGGTAGCTATGTACCATTCAAGAACTTTTTCTAGATTCTGTAAGGTTTGGTCAAATTCATTTATGTAAGGAGTAAAATAATCCATGTATAGTTCAAGTCCTTCACTAATTAAGTCGGAAAAAATACTCAAGATTTTGCTCTGGAAAGTGGTTGGTGTGTTTCACAGCCGAAATGGTAAAACCCTATAAGTAAATGTTCCCCATGGACAGGTGAACATGGTTTTTTCCTAATCTTCAAGAGCAATTTGGATTTAGTTATATCCACTAAAACCATCGAGGAAAGAGAAAAATTTCTTTTCGGCAAGAGTGTCAAGGAATTGATCTACAAATGGAAGAGGAAAGTGATATTTTTGTCTAGATTTATTCAATTCTCTGTAATCCACACAAATTATCCATTTTCCATTTTTCTTAGGGACCACAACCAATGGTGAAATCCACTGGATGTCAGAAATAGGATATATGAAATTAACACCAAGAGGTTTCTGCAACTCTTGTTTTACTATATCCCTAAGGTGTGGATTTAATCTTCTTTGAGGTTGGCAAATGGCATGAGCATCTTTTTCTATATAAATGTGATGTGTACACAGTTGGGGATCGATGCCTCCCATATCGGAATATTCTGAGGCAAAAGCCTATTTATATTTCTAGAGGATTTGAATTATTTTTTTATGTTGCAGGTAGTCTAGGTTAGAATTAATGTTCAAAGTCTTACCAGGTTCAATTTCTATGGGAACACTATTATGAATTGCAGTTGTGGGTATATGTTCATTATTCAGAACCTTTAGTGGATCTCCCTGGGCCTCATTTTCAAGCATATATTTTAACATATAACATGTTGGATTCCCAATAGTAGAAGGTTGGTTAATAAAACCATTAATTACATCATCCTCAGTTTTCCTTTAAAAAATAAGAGGTTCATCTAGAGTAAGAGGAGAACGCAAATTTTCTTCCTGATATTTGGGGGGGGGGGGGGTGATTAATAATTGTCGATTGATAGGTTGGGTCTAGCGGGCAGATATGAGAAGATTTTTAACAACAATCCCTTTTGCAATGATCATATTTCCTATTCGACACCATATATATGCATCTGCAGTTGCTAGCCATGGTCCTCCTAATATTAGAGGGTGTCCATCCAACCTATTTCTAGGATTGATAACCAGAAAGTACACTTGCTACTCCCAAGAATCTATTGAAATGATAATACCATCCAAAGTACCTTATGGTTTTACTACCTATCTGTCAGCCAATTCCAACATAATGGAGGTCAGTCTCAATGTTGTGATTCCAAGGACCCCAAAAGTTTCTACAGTCAAAATGTTTATTGTGGTTCCTAAGTCCACTAAGGTATTTGGGAAGTTATGACCCAAAATTTGAACATTAACTACTGGAATTCTAGGGTCATCATATTTAATAGGTATTTTCTTCCCTAATATGAGTCTATCAAAAAGTGTCGCAAAGACATGGATTGTAGGAGAGTCTTTTGGTTTTCTCCCAGGCTTCTTGACACACAGTTCTTTGATAGTTTTAGCATAGATTGGGACATCCCAAATAGCCCAGAGAAGAGGAATTTTAATACATAAATTTTTTAGTTCCCCTACGAGATCGAAATCTGAATAGACCGATGGTTTTATCATAGTAAGTCTCTCGTGGAATGGAGCAGAATCCATAGTTTTAATAGGCTCTTTATGTTTGGTTGTATTCTTAGGTGCCTCTATTTCGGTGACAACTATGGTGGGAGAAGGGTGTTCCATTGAGGGCTACTCCTTAATAGGATTTTCATTGTCTGCCTGCTCTTGGTTTCCTGTATTGTCTTCTGGAAAGATAGTCTATCCAGACCTTAGTCACAGCTCCTTACATTCAAAAGAGGTAGAACCACAATCTGAGTTTTCAAAGATATCCAAATATTGGACGGGCCTGTTATTCGGATTAGGATTCCGTTGAGTGGGTAATTGAGGACGTAATGGAGGTGGAACATTATTGAAGTGGAGCTTACAATGGTGGTTGTGACTGAGGCGACGTTCCGATAGATTGATTAATTGGTCTCGTAAGACGCTGCTAGTTCTGAGACCACATTGGTCCCTGAGTAGGTGAGTTTTCCCAATGTGAAGGATATGAGTTATTTGATGGATTTTACCATGAAGATGTAGGGTATTGTTGATTTGGAAACAAGGGTCCAGTGAATGGATGATTTATCCAGGGTGGTGCCGAGTATGGTTGATATTTATAGGTGGTATTAAAAGGTTGTTGGCCCTACCACATTGATCTAGGAATCTGTTGTTGAGCATATTGTCCAGAATAAAATAGAGAAGGATCTTGCATCATACTTGGGGGGCGGGTCTACCATTTCCATCGTTGTGTCATGAGATATGCTCGGTCTGGGTCTTCCTCATCTTCCTTGAATACAACCTTCAATCCATGGAGTGAGGGAAAAAATTCAGTTGAGTGATCTTTAGTGCAGATAACACATATTTCAATTGTGTCTAGTGGACATTATTTGCAGCTGTGCTTCTTCCGACAATGAGGACAGAAAATAGCCAAGGCCTGTTTTGCGTCAGCCTATTTTTGCTTCACCTGTAGGACATCCAGTTGTGTAGTTAATATACTCAAAATATCAGTTATAAAATCTTCTAAGAGATTACCAATTTCTTCTCGTGTTACTCCACCTACAGTTCTGTAGGTTCTGCTGAGAGGATCTCGAATTCAAGATTTAGTTTGTGTACTCCCTCATGAGCACCTGATACATAGTTTTATGATATCATCATATTCCTCTTTGTAAATGTCACCCTGTCCCATTAGATTAAGTGTTTCTATCCATTCATATTTCATGCCCCTAATCAAATCCGTTTTCAATATATCTTTGGGTAGAGTATAGTATGGTTATCTTTGAAAATTGTATTGAAATCTTTCAACATATTCTTCCAAAGTTTCATCTTCTTTTGACATCATTTTAAATATTTATTCTCTTAAATTCCTATACCGACAATAGTCTTGATATTTAGTAAGGAAGACTTCTTTCATTTGATCCCATGAGGTTATAGTACCACCTCCTAGTCCCATGAACCAGCATAAGGCTTCTCCCTTTAAGGTAGAAGGAAAGAATTTTAATTTTTGAGGGTCAGTAGTATAATCATAAGCTCGACATAAGATATCAAACTCAAACAAAAATGCATCAGGATCCTCATAAGCCATTCCATGGAAATTTGGGAGATTCTGTAACGAGATAGCCTTCATTGGTGCATTAGTCCGTGGATAAACAATATGATATTCTATGGTTGAAGTTTGTGTTCCTGCTGCTATGTTTTCCATTTGGTTAAAGATCTGCCAGTAATATTCAGGAATCTCATGATCAGGATGTACTATCCAGAAAATAATATGCTGGCGGGGTTCCAGACCTTGACTAGGTCTCACAACACTATTTAGATCAAGAACTTCAAGTTCTCTCCTTACAACAGGTGTTGCAGGAAATTCCGGCTCAGAAAGTTGTGGGTATGGCTCAGTCGTCTCACCTTCCCGCTCTTTCAAATTGCAAGAATGCCCCTTACTTTTATTGGAAGGGCTGAAATGCCTAACATTTATATCTTGAAAGCTTTGCTCAGATCCTACAATTTTATCATGAATATCAACGATATCTAAAATAGATAACATTGCTACTCGAGGGGAAACAATAGAACCCTTCCCAAATACTGTTTGGGGACCTACCGATGCTTGAGATTATGATTTGCGAATGATTTCATCTATAAAGGTCGTTCTTCCAAGGCCAACTTGACCTTGAGTTTTAGTGGTTTTTGGGGTAAATTTTGGATCTATAACTATCTAGTTTGTAGTCCTAGGATTCTTCCTAGTCATACACACTAAACGATCTAAATGTACCCACTGAGGGCAGGCACTGGCAGAAGATTTTTACTTAGTGCATGCGCAGGTTCTTACCTTCTGTCTTTAATACCCAACCCTTCAAATATACAGATAACACTTATTTGAAAACCTTCCTGGAAATGACGCCAAAATGTTGGGGCGTTTTGTTATTCCTAAAGGACCAAATGACCTCTACACATTAAATCATCAACCCAAAGTTTCATCTATTTATTTCAAGGTTTTCCACACAATATGTGCAAGAGACAGTGCTAATATCGCCTAACTTGTATGAACCTAATGAAAAGTAAATGCATATTAATGAAAGGAACAAATCACATTTATTGAAAGAAATAAATCACACTTGGATTCTAGACTTCAATATTAAATAATCAATACTGCTAAAGGAATCAAATCGTTAAGTCTCCTACCAAAAACAGTGAAGAGATCCAACTGAATACAAAGTTGTTTCCTAGGGAACTACATCTGCAAGTAAAAAACAACACTATAACTAGAGATGAATTTGCCAAAAATGATATCAAATTATAAGAATAAAAAATCTACATTAATCAATAGGAAAAAAAAGGAAAGATAATCATTCCAAAGAACCAATTGCAGTAAATCTAACTCTCTGATATTCAGCTATAACTGTTGCGAAAACACACATTTTAACAATGAATCTGATTAACATAAAGTATATCTAGAGAACAACTAAATAATTGAATAACAGGAACTGAAATTGGAATACAAACTTAATGATACAATAAATGGTAGTAGTAGTTCTAGGACTGAGCCCAAAATCGTTGGAATTCAATTGCCTCGTAGCTAACTCAATGCAATAAGTTAAATTCAAATCACAAAAGTCTCCATTAAAATATAATGAGTGAATTACAAGGAATTTTTGTAGAGGTTTACAATATAGATCAAAATGATTATATCTCTAACTCCTCCTTTTTTACTGAGGTTCAATCCCTCATTCTTATATTACAAAACGAGCCTATTTTCAAATAGAGAGTGATCTTGAGAATCTGAAGATTGTCAGGATGCTCTATTCAAATTACAAAAATCTCCATCGTTTCTCGGAATAGCAGGGTCAAGATCTTTTCTCCAACTGATTCACCCATGATAGAAGTAAATCTCATTCAATTGGCTTTAATTAACCCAAACAACCCCACATAATCTGTTCTTCCTTGGCTATTCCAAGGAACAACATCCAGTATTAGATATCCCTGTTCACATAACAGTTCAAATCGTAAATAAACCAGGCCTTTCATAATTTAAATCAATTCAAAAGAGATAAAATAATGAAAAGCCATTGAATCCTTTATAGGATATATATTGTGCGAGATATCACATTCTGCACACAAAAAGTGTTAGAAAAAAAACATCAAAATAAGAAATAAGATAAGAAAATTGTATCAATTACGAAGCCGAACAAATGTCACGACCAAGATTATGTCCCTTCATAACCATTTGATGAAAGAAACTCTGCATTATTATTCACCAATATCGACTCCAAACATATATAGGGTGTCTCCTCCAAAGGCACATTAAGAGATTCCATGTTGTTGTTCATATTTTCAAGCAATGCAATCAAGTGTTCATTTATCTTTGTGTTCCACTTATACCAATAAGCTCCTTTAATTGCATTATACATTTGTATTGCAAATAAATAAAAACACACTGTGACCTACAGGAATAGGGTTTCTCACAAATATCTTTAGTGGATTCACCATCATTTGATAACCACAAAGGGACATCAATGTATCCTAAATAGAGTATTATTGTGAAAGCTTCTTAGAGCAAGTTCCCTCTCAAAATATAGAACAAGTCCCATTCCCAATGGACAAATCTCTTTGTAAGAATTCCATAGTATTTTCACAAATTTACTATGTCTTGGTATAACTGTGCCCTATGGCACCATCCTTCTAAGATCTCCTCTAACATCAAAGCTTATTGCATATACAAAAAATTGAAAGGCTACCGTGCATGCCAAAAACATAATATGAATTAGTAAGATTATGTGACATATGATAAGCTTTTATTATTTTCAGTGCTAAGACCTTGGATGCCTAATAATTGACTGAGATTACAAGCATAAGATGGTTGATATTCCTCATGTGTCTTTACTTGAAAACTAGTTCAATGCATAAGGCGAATATTTGAAGATCTATTCCATGATTCATGGCAATGCATATACAAACTTTATTCTCTACTCAAAATCAACAAAACCCATGATAACTTAAATATTTCATTGTCATTAAATCCCCTTAAGACAAAATGATATTCAATAGCCAAGAATAAAGTACTGAAAATTGCAGTAGCATGGAAAAATAAACTGAAGCTTGAAAACCAATTCAATACTCAAACACAGCTTAATGACTGTTATAGACATATTTGGGCACTGCAACTCCAATTGCATATGTCCATAAACCAAGGGCTTCTAAACTCCTAAAAGTGTTGTTTCATACCCTAAAGGAACAAGGTCAGCTGATTACATCATTTCCCAGAATTGCTCCCTGAAAAACTACTCAGAACTGGTCAAAACTGGACCATACAGACTACTCCATGTATAGGGTGTGATGCATCTCACCTATTACACATGGGGGGGTGTGATGCATACTGAAAATCCCTTCTGTAGGGTGCGATGAACGAGAGCAGACAAATGGCAGAAGCAATTTGCTAGGTCGAAACTCAAAGAATCTTCTAGAAATTGCTCATTTGACACTTGCCTCTCTGAATTCGCCCAGGGATGAGTAAGAGATCATTAAATCTCCAAGTGGAACCAAGAACTATCAATGAAATGACACTAATCAAAATCTCAAAAGCTAACTCACTCTCCTGTAAACATCTATATATGGATCCCTCATCCTAGAGATCCAAAAAGGCTGGAATTTTGTAATTTGCAAGGAAGTGTTGTTGGTTTCTCTTTGAAGACATTGTTGGGTGATCTTGCTTTGTATGAGGTGAAGAGGGCTTTCATGCTGGGAGGATGATGCTGGATCAGACAACTTGGTTGTAATCCTCTCTTCTACTACTTCTATCAATAAAGTTATTTGAGTTTTCCTCCATATGCTTGTATATCTCTGAATCTTGTATTTGTATATGCATTTATATGGTTAATGTACATCTGATCCTACATTGTTTATGGTTATAGATCTCTATGCTTTGATGGTATTTTGCTACCTTGACTCTACAGGTGTTCTTTGAAGCGGGACAAGTGTGAAAGGAGTGGCAAAATCTCTATCAAGGGAGAGAGCAAACGAGTAAGGAGACTAGCGAAAGACTGAGGTTGGTTCTCTCTACTTCTCTCTCATCTATCTCTCATAAAGGAAAGCACAAGTAACTTTAGTTTATTTGTTTCTAAGTTAGCTACTCATCTTAGTGGGACTAGCAGCTCTGAATGAACACTAGTTTTCACGATAATAAAATGGTGACTCCACTAGGGAACGAATAGTTTCTTTGTTTTGTTACTGTTGTTTGTTTTATAAACCATAGACAGAGCCTGAAGTTAAGCCAGCTAGCCTTTGAACTGCTTTTGCTATGAAACTGCAAAGTAGATCAACACTACTTCATTCAATCTCTGGGTTGGTTTATGAACTGAACATCTAGCTTGCAAACATCCTAAGTGCGCTGGTGGTAGCTCAAATAACCTCATTAGATCAGCCCCTATACTTTGTGTTTACTGACAATCGTTAGCTCAGCCTAAATCCCTGAACTTAGCTGCAAACTATGAGTAAAGACTAAGTTCAGTCTCATCCCTGGTCCATCGCACTATCTCTCATTGGCCACCTGGATGCATCGCACCTCCTGAGTGTTGCAGGTGAGATGCATCCCTATTTCCCTGTGTTACAGGTGCGATGATTGACTAAGACTGTTTCTGTCTCCAGATTTTGGTTTTTTCTTCAATGTCTTTAGCTTTATTCAGTAGTTTTGTTGTCTATGATTAGTATATCACTATTGAAACCATCTTCCTTTGCATTATTTCAGCCTCCATTAGAAGGAATTGTGAATGTTTTTTATGTATTTTTCATCATTTACAGTTCTCCTTTACAAATAGTAGCTTAATCGAACTGTCATCTTTTGATTGGAAAGTGTCGCAAGTGTCATTTTCAGTCAAGAAAAAGAGTGTCACAAATCATTCCTCTTTTGGATAGTCGATCACAATTTTGCTATCGTATTTGATTTGAATTAATAGTATTTCAAGTGTTGAAAGCAATTTTAAATTCGAAATCGCAAAGTGTCGTCTTGGCCTTCCTTTTGTTTTTTGAAGAGAAAATTGTTAGTACTGTCACTTTGAAAGAATATAGTTCAGATCTGTACTTAGTTTTCTTTTGTCATTCTCACATTAAGGAAACTGAAAAACAATACATGCATGTGCATTTGCATTTAGACTGCATGCTGAAATTGATTTAGGAAAAGTGCATCTAGTGTGTGCTCTCTACTCTATGTTGAAAGAATTTCATTTCTCTTTCCTTAGTAGCTAGGATTTTCATTGCAAAAAGAAAGTAAACATCTGTTTATCATGTTAGATTACATATTTAGGATTTGTATATCTACATCATGTGGTGAACCTTAAAGGTAAACTTCTTAAGAAAGATAAATTGTAAAATAAACCTCAATGAACATAAAAACGCTATGGAACCTAACACACAACATCTAGAAGTCTAGGCTAGAGATGTATTCCGGTGTAGTAAAGCTTGGTAACTATCGCTTTCATCATACGTTGGGTGATTCCTCCTCTTTGAGAAGACAAGTGCTAGTATAGATTTGTGCTCCCACATACCGTCGAGTATATATTGGGAGACCACAATAGGCTACATCCTTTATCCTTAAGAAGTCTTGTCTACTGCCCTATTGATCACAATGCACTGAACACAACATTCGGGAAGATTGACTACCATACCGTAAAAGGTATTCTACAGTTTTTCGATTGGTTTGGTAATCCCTCTATCTAGATTTCCAGAGTATTCACTTTCATTCCTTTTCAGACTCCTTAAAATAAAAGGTCCATCTGAGCACTTATCACTTCAGTCTTATTAAAAATCGAAGGTGACTTGAGTCATCTTTAGCTTTGTCTCGACTCTTAAAAATTGAAAAAGCAAGTTGTGTCAAAGCATCATAAAATTTATTTTAATTGGAATAACATCACAGTTCCCTTGTTGGTCTTAGGTTGAGAAAATGGAGTCTACCAATCAAGGATTTCCCCTTGGAGGAAATCCTAGTCCCTTCTCCTCTTGTGGAGATGTTGGTGCTCCACACCCGACTACATTGACCCTTCCAAGACTCACAATTGGCCTACCAGTATGGATTTTCTCGACCTCTGTCATTCCAAACACTGCAATTCCTCAGCGATCAAATCAGCAACCAGATGAAGTTTCTCCCCCACCTTCTACTTCGTTTATTTCTCCCTCTCCTTCTTCCTCTTCACTTGGTGAAGCTAGTAACAATAAAAACCCAGTAACTGAGAAGAAGAAGAAAGGGAAGGAGAAGAAGAAGAAGAAGCCAACAACAAAAAGGGGCAACCATGCATCGTCTAGTGAAAATCCACATACTGCACTATCCAAACCCAAATCTCCATGTGTCATTTGCAAGGGAGACCACTATCATCGAGATTGTCCCTACATCCCATGGATCTTGAGGGACTGGTCTCCTCGCTTGCACAATCCGGTGTCATCAACCTCTGACGATCATGTTGAGAGTAGACCATCAACTAGTTGAAATGAAACCAATGGAAAGAAAGGAAGATCTAAATTTCCTTGTAAACTGTGTGAAGGTGATCATGTCCTCCATCGTTGTCCTTTCCTGGATGAAGCTAAAAGAGTCTTGGATAACCGTCCTGCCTCACTACAGTGACTTCCTCCTGTATACAAGAAACTCTTGCCGAGTCCATCGCTAGTTGAAAATCCGACTAACACACCATTGCTGTTGGTTGAAGCACCTATCATTGAAGATAGACCCTCTGAGTCCACACTGGACCAAAGTCAACAGGTCAAGATAGTAGTCGACCCAACCTTGTCTTCATAAGGTCCACCTTTAGATGATACTGTCACCAAAGAGAATGAGAACGAAACTATTCAAATTCTTTTCATCAACACCGAATCCGACGAACATGGGGGCAATCTACCCATTCCTTTACTGTAGGAAGGAAGTTCATCAAATATTTACCTAGCCATTTATTCGATCCCTCGTCCAAGCAACCTAGTCGTTTCCTTCGATTGGAATCTGCTAGGCAGACCCCGCATACCATCTAATGTACCATTCCGAATCATAGTACAGGCTTACAGAATGATCATGGTTGGTATTATCATAGATGAAGGGGCTTCTGTGAGTATCCTTTCCTCAACTGCTTGGAAAGCACTTGGTTCAGCATCGCTTCTGCCTGAGATTTGAAATCTAACAGGCTTCAACAAAGGAACCAATCGATCGTTAGGGATCCTTCCAAATTTTCTTATAACTTTGAGAAGGAAAACCATTCATCTAAACTTGATGGTAGTCCAAGGACCTTTAGATTACAATCTACTCCTTGGGCGTGACTACATTTATAGCATGGGAGCTATCGTTTCCTCACTCTTTCAAGTGATGCGTTTTCCGCATGAAGGCAGAGTGGTCTAGCTCGTAGACCAGCTTTCATTCCCCGGTTCAAACACAGCTATTAGTCAACTGCCGTCCCTAATTGGTCTTTATGCACTAGGAATGTCTCATCACTCTCCACTCTGTCCACCTAATGATCGTGAGTGATTCGGCGATTGTGAACGAAACCCAGGAGGCATGCACCTTGGTCTGCTTCGATAGGAAAACCCCAGATATAAGGTAGGTTTCTGCGTAGGAATATGACTAGTTTGATACCCCTGTACATTTAGGAAAATGGATTTGGACTGGAAAAGGATTCCCCTGTCAAAGGTTATGTGATTGGCACTGACAACATTCACCTTTTTCCATTTCGATGGACATCACCGAGGAAGTGTTTTGTCTGCGACACGGATGGAACAATCTTGCTAATGCAAGAACTTTCGTATGGTAACCTGGAAACTCTACTTTATACTTGTGGGCATGCAAACATTTTTTCATGCAAGTGAAAAGCGACCATTTATTTTCTTAGTTTGTAGGCTCTTAACCCTTTAAACTCATAGGTTGGTCATTCCTAGCTTATATAATGAATGGCTTCGAAGAAAAGTTTCGAATGGGGCAATCTCCCTAAAAAATGAACCTATCGATGAGACATCCTTATTATACAACTGGCACGAGTAGTTTTACGTGAAGTTCAAGCTCGCTAAAAAATAAACCTAGCAATGAGAAAATGTTCCCCCAGAGGTCAAGCTCATTAAAAAATGAACCCACCTTCAGTAAATAACCATTGCGATTGCATAATTATCAGCTTTTGAACCTTGGTCGTGTTCTTGCCATCACCTCCACTCTTTTTCAGCCGATCATACGCCTCCATTTGATTGTTTACCCTTTTGAGGAACAGTTGTGATGAGTGATTCTATTAGCCATGTTCTTTACATTGCCATGATTGAAAAGTTCCAAACCTTTCCTGGAAGCAGTTGCTATCCAAAAACATCACTCATTCCTGAAAAAATGAGTCTCCTTTAAGCTCTCTTCATCTGACTCGTAAAATATGAAAAGATTGCCAAGCAATTGGCCTCTCCAGCTCGTTAAAGCGATCAGAAGTGCCATCCCTCCTCTAGATTTTAATTGTTTTGGACCCGAGGGATCATTACACAAAAATATCGAGCGCTTGTCTTGTTCGGCTTGTTAAAACTATTGAAAAGTCATCCCTTTTGTATTATTTTATACTTTTTCGGACTTAAGGGATTATATTATGAAAAAGGACTACTGGAGTTGCCTTTCCATCCCTTTCTAGACTCTCTAAAATTGAAAAGGATCGAGTTATCTTTGTCGTTAAACTTGTTAAAACAATAGCAACAAACTTGTCCATGTAGACAAGAGCGAGTTTCACTGTCGCTAGGCTCGTTAAAACATAGCGACAGGTTTGCCCGAAGGGCAAATTATAGAACAAGAATATGTTATCCTCCTCAAGCTTGACAAAAATAAAGAGGTACTGGTCAGCAATGACTAGGGAAAAAGGGAAGAAAACTTGAATAGCTTCATTGGTAGTGGGTCACTCATAAACATGAAACTTTCACTCCGTCACCATGATTGAGTCGGGTTGGGTTATTCCGTTCACCGGTCATATCACCATTGGTCCACCGTACCATCCATTTTGGGGTTAATGCTACCAATCCATTTCAGTGTTGCCGATATGTTCAAGAGAAGTCGCTCAGAGAATTCACTAACCTAGCTAACACCTGATCTACTCCAATACCTTCACTCTCCATTTTCATGACCACCACCCTGAACCTTGTATCATCAGATCATTTTCACCTCCACAAAATCATTTGCTCTGTTCCATGTCGTAGATGTGGGATTCATTAAGGCCCTCCTACGACGGGTCACTTCTTGTCGACATCAGCTCATTATCCAAGAAATTGACTTAGGAACAACCCTTTCAGTACCTTGAAGCTTGCATGCCTCAATGGCAAGTTTCTTACTTCCAGCGACAGCTTCACATCAATGGCCTTCGACTGAAAGATTTTGTGTGGTGTGCGACATTAACAGCTTACATCATTGGCTGGTAATCAGGCGATGTCTTTCCATGTTCGACATCAGAACATCTTTTCACATGGATCGACTTGTACTTCGGGCGAAGATTGAATGAGTTGAAGACCCCGGATCTAGTTTCATCCATCCGGGCTTCAATATATTCATGAAAATAAAGACATCAAATGTACATCACATCTACACAGATAATCATCCAACCTAAAGGATGATGGCTCTACCAGAATCATCAATCTGCCACATAGACGATTGTTTGTCTTATGTACATGAAAATGAACTTATAAAGCTGAGCATGGGAATGCCCGCCTCAGCTAAGTCATGAAAATATTATGAAGATAACGTATTGTATTGTATCTTATTACAAGTCACCTTCCATTTCGAAAAACCTTGGATCCTCATTATAAAGCATTTCACTTGACATCAGAAGATTTATGACCTCATGCTTTAGGGGGCAACTGTTATAGACATATTTGGGCACTGCAACCCCAATCACATATCTCCATAAACCAAGGGCTTCTAAACCCATAAAAGTGTTGTTTCATACCCTAAAGGAACAAGGTCAGGTGATTGCATCATTTCCCAGAAGTTCTCCCTGAAAAACTACTCAGAACAGGTCAAAACTGGACCATACAGATTGCTCCATGCATAGGGTGAGACGCATCTCACCTATTACACACAAGGGGTGCGATGCATACTAAAAAGCCCTTCTATAGGGTGTGATGAGTGAGAGCAGACAAATGGCAAAAGCAGTTTGCTAGGTGGAAACTCAAAGAATCTTCTAGAAACTTCTCATTTGACACTTGCCTCTCTGAATTCGCCTAGAGATGAGTAAGAGATCATGAAATCTCCAAGTGGAACGAAGAACTATCAGTGAAATGACACTAATCAAAATCCTAGAAGCTGACTCACTCTCCTGTAAACATCTATATATGGATCCCTCATCCTAGAAATCCAAAAAGGCTAGAATTTTGTAATTTGCAAGGAAGTGCTATTGGTTTCTCTTTGAAGACATTGTTGGGTGATTTTGCTTTGAATGAGGTGAAGAGGGCTTTCATGCTGGGAGGATGATGCTGGATTAGATAGCTTGGTTGTAATCCTCTCTTCTACTACTTCTATCAATAAAGCTATTTGATTTTTCCTCCATATGCTTGTATATCTCTGAATCTTGTATTTGTATATGCACTTATATGGTTAATGTACATCTGATCCTACAATGTTTTTGGTTATAGATCTCTATGCTTTGATGGTATTTTGCTGCCTTGACTCTACAGGTGTTCTTTGAAGTGGGACAAGTGAGAAAGGAGTGGCGAAAGCTCTATCAAGGGAGAGAGGAAATGAGCAAGGAGACTAGCGAAAGATTGAGGTTGGTACTCTCTGCTTCTCTCTCATCTATCTCTCATAAAAGAAAGCACAAGTAACTTTACTTTTTTTGTTTCTAAGATAGCTACCCATCTTAGTGGGACTAGTAGCTCTGAATGGACACTAGTTTTCCCGATAACAATGACTAAAGTGACATTGATGTGAAATTAAACTTCCAGCATGATGATGTTATTAATATGACTTAAAATTTTGTGAAATGCTTATGATGATCGAGGCTTGAAGATGCAAACCAAAGAACGAGAGGCAAATTGTAGTGTGGTCAACAACGCAAGACCCATGCCTACAATTTACAATGAATATTAAGGGGATATAAGACTTAAAATGCATCATTAAAGCAACACATTCCCTAAACCCTAATGCATTCAGAAGGATATAAACCAAGATGAAGCAAGGTTGATATATATAATATGCATCATGAAAGCATGAGCAACCAGAGAGATTGATGATAGCTGGGTCACTTAAGGACTTGACTAGTTTAAGACCTAGGAATACCTATTAAAATCTTGAAAAGAAGAGGGGGGCCCAAAATTTGGGTGTTAGGATAAAAAATCTGGGTCGTGATGTAACAACTACAATAGTACACTGAAACCAAAGCATTGATTTTAGTGTACATGCATTGACTCAACATTGTTACTTTATTTATATTCAACTTATTCCTCATATAATTCTTCAAATATACTTCTAAATAATACTCTATGTTTTTAACAAACCAAAGAAGCTAAGTAAATTTGAAGTGATTAGATTTATCATTAACATATACATATACATATTGTTTATCATTTATAGATTGTGTCACTATAATAAACATTGGAGAAGATATATTGACATTGATCCTTCTTGATAATACTACTCATACTTTCAACCAATTGAGGAAAGTGAGTAAATTTCAAGTGATCAAATTAATATTAGGCATATACATGATATTCATCATCTATAATTTTATGCGACGTCCCATGATTGAAACCAACTTATACTCATCTTAACCCAAGATCTATCAAGGACTGAGAGGAATCAAATCTCTTTAAGGTGTACAATTTTCTTCTTGTTTTTCACTCTAAAAGAGGTTTACACTTCAAGAGATTTGATCCCTAATAATGTTTGATAGATATAAGTTAATATGGATCCAAATTGATATTAAGATTCAATTTTTATTAACATTACAAAATAATAAAACATCACAATCTTCCTACAATCCCATAATTTTAATATAAGTTTTCAATTTTTTTTATACAATTGGAATAAACAAACATCAAAATTAGAACAATTAAAAAAATAATTAATTCAATATAATATTATTATTATTCAAATATATTTTAAGTCATAATTTCAAATCTTGAAGAGAAACTTTGTTAAAAAATGTGCACCTAGAAGAGGTGGCAGTGGGAGGTGAGGGTGTAATATTTTTCCTTGAGAATAAAGAAGAACATAGGTATGCTTGGGTTTAGGTCACACTTCTAACAACATTGTTGAAACCTATGCCTTACATAAGTGTTTGAGTAAAATTGTGAATTTGGGAATTCAGGAGGTGATTGTTTTTTGTTATTCCTTGAATATAATTCACCATTTATATTCAAGATCTCTCCCCTCATATACAAAGTTAGGTCATGATTTCGATTGTATTTATTAGTTGTATCAGTCTATCCATAAGAAGAAATGTCTCCATGTTCTTATATCAAACAATTCCAAGGTTGATCACATGGCTAATTTGGGGCTAAGGATAAATCAATGTGAACTTTGGTGGTAGGGGGAAAAGGGGTATGTACCCATTCCTTAATTGTTAATAAAAAATCAAAGGGAAGAAAAAATTCCTCATGGTTTAATGTAACATTTTGATGCATTGTAAATTTTATTTTTTGTTTGGTCAATATTGGTGAATGTACAAGTGGAATGTTGTAGATATTGTAGCATTTTTTTCAAAAATTTCAAGGTCAAAATTCTGTAGATGGTTGTTGATACATACTTCATTTTGACCATGCCCACTGGTTTCAACTTTCTTATGTAAATCATATATCTAAACTTAGATTTAACTTAGTGTATTTTAATATAATAACTACAATCAATTCTAGTTTGAAAAAAAATATGCAATAAAAAAATTGCAAATAAAAGTGAAAAGAGATTTACCTTTCTTTGTACTATATCAATTTTTTGTGAAATATTGTTTGGAACCCCTTTGAAGTGAAAAATTAAATATCACAATAACTATTTATCTAGTAATATTACATTACAATAACTAGAATTCAAAGTTTTTAATGTATTAATTACGCCGTAAGGCATTTCCATCTGAGAAGAACTCCCCCCAGCTGCCACTCTACACTAGTTTGGACCATCCGATCAAATGTTAGATGATTGACAGTTTTCCTATCGTAGATCTCATTGCTTCAACTATCAACCGATTATTGATTTAAGTAGGTTAACTCAATGACATATAATATTAACTGTATAGGGAAGGCTTCACCGAACCTTCCCCAAATTTCCAATAATGAAATCCAACCCACAGTTCAATTTATTTGTCAACTGTGAACTATTTCCCTGCAATTTCATGGCATTTTCCCTCAATTTCACATTTCCCATTTCATCTCCTTTGTCTTAGGGTATTTTTAGAACCATCAGCCCTCTATTGTTGTGTCTATAATCTACGACAAAAGAACAAAGCAGAGCATGAGAATCCATAATTTATTTTTACTAATTCAATGTCTTTCTCCATACGCTTTTTCTTGGTAATATATATGTATTAGGGGTGTTTAATTTCATGTTTTGTGGTGGTGTTTGGTACTAGAGATTAATTCAAAAATTAGACGCAGAGGGGGCACAGTTCTGTACAACACATCTTCAACTACCCATTAAGGAATACCTCTCTCTACAGTTGATTAACAATGAAACTTTAAAATGGTTGGGTTCTAAGATAACGTGGAAGCTCAACTAGAACAAATCTCAAAGTTGTGGTGCTTGTTTGTACAATAAGAGAATTTGTGGTAAAGACATTTCATAACCAAGTTCAACATTTCTTTGTTATTATCCATATAACACCTCGCATCTAGAGAAATGGCCTGCCAATGTTATTTGTATCTTTCCTATTTTCTTTTGGTAAATTTGATTACAAAGATTAGTGCCGAATATTCAATCTAATAGGATTATATCAATTCTATGGTTTTTATTTTATTTTAGGGTATTTTTAGTTGGATATTTCATGGAGGATTTGAACTATTAATTTTTTAGTAAGTATATCTTAACAGTATACCTATTCACTGTAAATTCAAAACCCCATAACCAATATGTAAATATTCTATTGTGTTTCTGGATGTGTCAAGCATTCTCTGTTAGAAAAATGTGGATGGTTGCAGATACTCAAACTACCCAATGAAACTTTAAAATGGTTGGGTTTTGAGATAATTTGGGAGCTCGACCGGAACATATCTTGACGTTGTGGCAATTGTTTCGAAAGTAAGGGAATTTGTAGTAAAGACATTTCAGAACTGAGTTCAACATTTCTTTGCTATTATCTAGATAAAACCTCGCATCCAGAGAAATGCCCCACCAATTATATTTGTACATTTCCTATTCTCTTTTGGCAAAATTTGATTACAAAGATTAGTGCTGAATATTCAATCTATTAGGATTATATGAATTTTATGGTTTTTTATTTATTTTAGGGTATTTTTAGTTGGATATTTCATGGAGGATTTGAACTGTTAATTTTTTAGTAAGGATATTTTAATAATATACCTATTCACTGTCAATTCAAAACCCCATAACCAATATGTAAATATTCTGATATGTTTCCTGATGTGTCAAGAATTCTCTCTTAGAAAGCTATGGATTGTTGCAGATACTCAAACTACACATATGGTAGAGATACAAGCAATTACTCTATTGTAATCGGTAAACATGATTCCATCCTATCCAGTTTCCAATTTTCCAATTTAAATTCAAGGTGAATTTCTACTTGTTTCCATTATTCTCTTGGAGGTTTGACAAAGATCACATGGAATTCAATCTTTTCATTCCACTGTTAGTTTCTCCATTGTAATAACATAAATATTTTTAAATTATTATGCAAAGAGGAAAAAACACATGATCTGGGTTTTGCTGGATATGAGAGAAGGGACATTGAAGTGATTATACCCTCATGGACCTTTGATAATAAATTTGTGAACATTATCTTATGAATAACTTTGAGAGGCTACAAATTTCTTCCATGAGGAAAACGAAATTGGTGGAGGGGGATATGGGTCAGTTTATCTGGGAAAACTTCAGGATGGATGAACTGTGGCAGTGAAGAGATTGTATCAGGAGAACTCTAGGAGAGTTGAACAATTAATTAATGAGGTAGCCATATTTTCATCATTTAATCATCCATATTTCATTTGTCTTTAGGGCTACACCCCTATAGACAGTCCATAGTTGCTACTGGTATACAAATTTATTTCAAATGGGACCTTGGTCGATCATCTTCATGGTGATCGCAAATTTACCAAAGGATTACCATGGAGCATTCACTTGAACATTTCCATTCAAACGACCAAGGCCTTCATGTTCCTTCAGAACATCGATCCACCTATATTCCACAGAGATGTGAAATCCTCTAATTATCTCTTGGATGAGAAATTCAATGTCAAGGTTGTAGATTTTGGTCTTTGCAAAGTATTTCCTGTAAATGCCTCACATGTGACTACTTCCCCACAAGGCAGTCCAGGGTATGTGGACCCAAAGTACCATCACTTCTATCAACTAACAAAGAAATCAAATGTGTACAGGTTCAGGTCAGTTTGGTGGAGATCATCTTTTCTAAATAAATTAGAATCGAGGGGAAATCAACCTTGTCTTCATGGAAATATCAAGCATCTAAGGTGGGGGTTTGCATGAACTATTGGATCCGCAACTAGACATTGAAAAAAATGATTAGGTGAAGGTCATGGTAAGTGCAGTTGTAGAAATGGCATTTAGATGTCTGGCGTCAGAGAGTGATGACATACCACACATGAAAAAAGTTATTGCCTAGCTTGAGAAAACAAGGGTTGCCTTTCCAACTCCAGATCAATACTAGGGCATCAACCAACAACCACCATCTCCCACCTCAATTCAAGTCATGTCCCACCTCATAATGGTGATGCAAGAAATTTGATGGAGTAATATTTTGATGATGTCAATCTATGGTATAATCAGATAATCTTCTATTTAGAGAGGATTATTTTAAATTTAAAGCTCCAAACACAAGGTAATCCTATCAACTGTTACTGTTGTAAAATATGAACACCCGATTCTTTGTTTTAGTCATTTAATCCTATTCCAAACATGATACATGTTTTTTAGAAATAAGTATTCCACTTTGAAATTTGTCCTCATTGTTTAATGATTTTAAGTTATCATCTTACTAGCCAATAAGAAACGCGGTCGACAATAGTCATTTGTACCCATCATTATGTTTTTTTTTTAAATTTCAAAGTTTCTCTATCCATTAGAAACTATGAAAAGACATGAACACCAACTCCCAGACAGCACTAGTGAAAAATAACACTATAAAGTAAAATTATGCATGAACTTTTTCCCATTCAAAGCTCTTGGGTGTTGAAAATGACATAGGTTAAAGAGTTCCTTTTTAATCATTTAAATGAACAACAAAAATAAGTAATAGATCCATCCATTGATTCTATAATAGTGACTGATTTACAAGTTTTGTGTGGGAATAAATAGGCATTGTTTCTCCAACATCAAAGACACACACACACACACGCACACGCACATATATATGTATCTAGATATCCACTAGTAGCAGAGCAAGCCCCAACAAATACAGTTACTACTACAGACAAACAAGCCCCAAACAAATTTTGAATTCCTTGCCTAGCACTGTATGGACGTCAAGCCATATGCACAGATGATACCAATAGAAGATTAATGTGTCTGGAATCCTTTAAACAATTTATTTTGAATGCATTTCCTACCAACTTGGCTTATGTTCATGTTGATTGAACTAACAACAAACCAGTGTGTGTGTGTTTCGATACATCTTATTACAGGATGTCTTTTTTTAAAAGCTCAATGTACATGTTTTTGATACATCTCATTACAAGTTTTAAAAATTACTTCTATTCAAGATGGAATTAAATCCCCTACCCATTATTTTTGTATTCTCTAGGACTATACAACTAAGCTATATAATTTTGGGTTTGCATATCTGAGGTATTCTACCTCGCCAATGATCTCTATTGGTTAATTTGGATAATAGAAAGTAGCATCCAAAGAAGAAGATATTGTGGAACAAAACACTCAGCAAGTCAGGGGAGTAAGCCCGCCCATGTTTTCATATTAGTAACTGCAGCGAAGGAGACATGTTTGTAGACTATTACTATTGCAAAATAGAAAAGTCAATGGCATGGTTCATGCATGATGAAATTTGTTAGTATCCTGAGTCAAGGACTTCAAATAACTCCTCTAGCGGCTACAACAACTGGATATATGATTGGAAAAAGGTATTTACTTTGTAAACCTAGTGAGCAAGAGTGCGTAGTGTTGTTGCACACATAAGAAGAATCCCATGGGATTGATGCATTGATCAAATCAGATCTCAGTATGCCCAAGGTAACAAGCTACTAAAATTTACATCCTTGGTAAGCGATTTTCATGTTAATGTGGTTAGAACAATAATATTGCTATTTAGTTGAAATTTTAACCTCATGAGTCCCAAATCCCTTGGATATTATTCTCAGGAAAGCTTTGCCTTGCCTACATCGATTGATCTCCTGATTTACTATGAAGCTCCTGACAAGTGGCCGAGAAATGCTTTATACTAAGTTAATTTAATCTTAATTTTAGTCTCTCAGAATCCATTTCTTTCAGCTCTGCTACCACTGTCCACTCTTGCTTCACTCTTAATAAAACTCATTTAGTGTAGTATAAAGCCTATGTTATGTGTTCATTGTGTGTATCTCTTCAACCAGCTCCAATTGCCCCTTCCTCTTAACAAATTTGAGTTTATTGTTTTGTTTAGCTCTTAAATCTTGACTTTTGTCATCTATTTTCATTATGGAGATTAGATTTATATTTAATATCACTTCAATTTTTTATGAGCTTATATTAGAGAAGGATCTTGTGAATTTAGTTGAACCTTTATATTTGTGGGTGGTCTTGAAATGTCTGTGCTTTGGTGGTATTTTGTGTTAAAATGTTTCTTGCCAAAAATAACATAATGTGAATAGTTGTTCATGAGACTAATGTAGCACCATTTTGTGCTTAATCAGGTTTATCATCCAAACATCAATTCCAATGGTAGCATCTGTTTGGATATCCTCAAGGAATAGTGGAGTCCTGCACTGACAATATTAGAGGTGCTTTTGTCAATTTTCTCTCTTTTGACTGACCCAAATCCTGATGATCCTCTTGTTCCTGAAATCACTCATATATACAAGAGCCAAAGGTCTCGTTATGAGGAGACAACAAGAGCATGGACTCAAAATTATTCCATGAATTTATTCCACTCTTGTCATATGAAAGCCAAGGAAGAATTTTCATTTCATGAAAACTTGGTTTTGCTTGTATCAAGTTTGAATCTTCCTCAAGTTAAGAATATAAGGAAAATTATTGTTGATGCTATAAGATTGAGAATTATAGTGATCTATCAATATCATATGATATAACTGAATGTGGTGTCTATTTGTACATTTAAAAATGGAATTTGGAGCTTGATTCATAATTAACAATGGATTTTGGTTTGTTTCAAGTAGTGATGATTTCCATCCTTTGTTAGTTTATTGTAAGAATGTTAGTATGGTTTCTATTGCTTTAAATAATGGTATGAAATTTCTTGAGCAAAGTCTTTTATTAAGTGTGTTTTCCAGGTGCCATTAGATAATATTTTATTGATGCAACCTTCTTGTGGGTTTCCTCTACTTTTGACAGAGTAGTTTCATGGTCCAAGATTAACATCTACCTATATGGTTGGATGTTTATATCTCATACCTCTAATTCCATTGATCTGGTTTTGGAATTTCAGTGTCTTCTGGGATTTGGGAATGTAGTAAGATAAATGTGGCTAATCCACCTTGCAACATGGTTGGATATTTATAACTCATAGCTCAAATTTCTTTGGTCTGGTGTTTTAATACATTTGGGTGAAGGCTCAAGTGATAGGTTCCTGTTGTGATTTCTGTTGACATTAGGGATGATTGTATACTTGGTTGGGATCAAAGTTACATTTGTGACTTCTTTTGACAACAGGGATTATTGTACACATGGTTGGATTAGAGTTGCATTTGTGACCTTATTTTGACACTAGGGATGCTTGCGTTTGTTCCTTTATGTTTAGTCTCATGTTCAGGGAATTTTAAAGGGATGAAATATCCACTCCAAGTATTTGGTCCCCCAACACCATAATCACATAAATCTAAGAATTTGTCCTCCATCTATTTCTTTTTCTTTCAAGAAATAGATTGTTCGTCCATTTTCATTCATTAATTGCTTTCTTATTTATTCATTTGAAACAAAAAATAGGTTCTCCTTCCACACACTTGCATACGTATTCACTTATCATCTAACCAAGTAGGTTTGGTTGGGAATGAATGCCAAGATAATAAGAGGTGACTTGGACACCTCAATTGAGATGGTGAAGTGTTGTTGTCCCTGAAAGGTCAACCCTCCATTTTCTTGCTAGAAGGGTTAGGGACATTTATAATTTTTGGGCCATTGAATGTGAGATATTTTGCAACAAGAATAAGTTGCAAGTTTTTTCTGGATTACCCTATTATTCATGTTTCTGCCATCATGGTTATTATGAAATTTAGAAAATTTTGGTTCATAGATCATGCTTTTTAAATATATTATTGTATATAAATTCAGTATTATTGTACTATTTCACATTTGTCTACTGTTCTATGGTATCCATTCTAAAATTAGATGTTATGCTCACTGATTAATTTGTTCAAGGGCCTATTTTTCTAATCAATCAATATTTTTGTGTGGAATTAACGGTATCTTGAGGGTTACTTGCATACCAAATAGTTTAATAGTGGTTAGTGTGGAACCTCCTAGGCCATGTTGAGAAAATGCTTGCCTATAATGATGAAGTGTGCTCGAGTCTTAGGTCAGGGCTACTCAATTTTGAAACAATGACAATGTGGAAAATGTCCATTGCCAATTTTAGATGTTCTACTCACTGATTGAATTTTTAGAGGGCCTATTATGTTACTTTAACTAATGTTTTTCTTTGTTTTATAGTAATATTTTGTCTTTAATGCATTGATTGAATTTGAGACCATCGATGCATACAATCATGGAGATATGTTTCAGCATTAAGTTTGGCCAACTCATTTCCAGGAGGACAGTTTGGGCAATGTTCATCGAACATATACAAGATAGACATTAGAAAATGATTTACTAAGAGAAATTTGTCCCCAACCAGGTAAGATAGACATTACCATTGATTATGACAAACAAGAATTTCTATGGCCATGAGGCCATTATATGGAAAAATCATGCATTCGCAATATCAAACTATTGTGAAACTCACGAATTCATGTTGACACTTTTCTTGACTTCATAAGGCATAATTGATTCCATTGTTTTAGCTTATTATAAAGGTTCTTGATACAAGCACCTTACCAAAACTATGCTCAGCTACCTTCTAACCAGTGTGAGAAGATGATCACATAAATCTAAGAATTCGCGTCCATCTATTTCGATGTCTTTTAAGACATAGATTGTTTGTCCATTTCCATTCATTAATTGCTTTCTTATTTATTCATTTGGAACAAAAATGAGGTTCTCCTTCCACACACTTGCATATGTATTCACTTGCATTCTAACCAGGTAGGTTGGATCGGGAATGAATGCCAAGATAATAAGAGGTAACTTGGACTCAATTAAGATGGTGAAGTGTTGGACTTGAAAGGTCGACCCTTTTTTGGCTTGCTAGAAGGGTTGGGGACATTTATAATTTTTGGGTCATTAAATGTGGGATATTCTCCAATAAGAATAAGTTACAAGCTTTTTCTAGATTACCATGTTATTCATGTTTCTACTGTCATGGTAATTATGAAATTAAGAAATTCTTGGTTTATAGATCATGCTTTTTAAATATATTATTGTATATAGATTCAATATTATTGTATTCTTTCATGTCTATATCATGTTCTCTAGTATCCATTTTGAAATTAGATGTTCTGCTCACTGATTAAATTTTCCAAGGGCCTTTTTTTTAATCAATCAATATTGTGTTGTGGAATTAACTATATCTTGAGGGTTGTTTGCATACCAAATAGTTTAATAGTTTAATATTGGTATGTCGTTCCTCTGTTTTTCTTTGCCTCTTCATATCCTCTTTTTCCTCTTCATTTTACCCTTCTTCGTATCCTCCTCTCCACATTCATTTCATGATGATCAAAAATCTCTCTTGGATTTTAGGAATGAAATAACGAGTGATCCATTGCAGAGACATATACAATGTTTTAATGGAAAACCCTAAAATAGATTGCTTCCACATCTCAAAGAAAACATTGAGGTAAAACATAGAATGTTAATTCAAGAGTGGAAGGTAAATACTCAGACTTTGTATTTAATCTCCATAGAATATTTATTTTCAATAATTCTTTATATGTCATGATTTCTTCTCAAATCTATGCTTTACAACGTTTCCTTTACAACATTTAATACAATGTCTAATTGTAATTTCTAAATCACTTATTTTAAGTATAATAATACATTTAAGCCAGAAAATTCATGTTTTAAACCTAGCACTAAACGGAAATATCTTTTTTCTGATTGTGGATTATTAAATATCACAATAGCTATTGATATAGTAATAGATAAATTACATTATGATAACTAGAATTCAAAGTTGCTAATGTTGTAGTTTCTAGATAACTTAACATGTCTTAAGTATGGTAATGTACTTGATTTGGAGAAATCATGTTAATAGTAATATACGGAAAGATAATTTTTTCCTCGTAGATTAATATGTAAAGAGTTAATGGAATAATATTATATAGTTTTACATAAATAAATTTATAACTTTGTTTGTGCACAAAATTTCTTCGTAGATTAATATGTAAAGAGTTAATGGAATAATATTATATAGTTTTACATAAATAAATTTATAACTTTGTTTGTGCACAAAATTTCTAAGATAAAATAGGTATACATTGAAAATGACTAATTAATTAATAATAATTCTCACAATGGATAAAATGTATTATTTAATAAATAATATTATAAAATATAATATGTATTAATTAAAATTACTAAATTTATTTATCTTAATTTTTTTATGTTTTGGTTTTTTATCTAAAATAATTTTTTCCTGTAGATTAATATGTAAAAAGTTAATGGAATAATATTAGATAGTTTTACATAAATAAATTTATAAAATACAATGAAATATAATATGTATTAATTAAAATTACTAAATTTATTTATCTTACTTTTTTATATTTTGGTTTTTACTCTAAAATATTTTTTTTATAAAATTATTATTTATATTATATTTTATAATTCAAATTTATAATTTTAATATTTTTTTTAATTTACAAATAATTAATTAAAAATATTAGTATTTTAATATATTATATCTTAAATAAAGTTGATTCATATTTTGTAGGTAATTTGGACAAGAGGAGATATACTTGAGGGTATGCTTTTATTTTTGTAGGATAATTTATTAGTTGGATGTAAGAGCTTCAAAAAAGAGATGTTCTATTTATGATAGTCATAATGTAGGTGTATCGATATTGGGCATCATTTTGTAACAAGAGTTATCGATGGAGATGTGTATATCTTAAAATGGTCCACACTCAAGAAAAATTGTAGACATGTTTACAAAGCCAATGTTGTTATAGAAGTTGTGGTGATGTTCGACTTATTATCACAATCACCCACACCATAAAGATGACGGAATGTTCCAGGAATATGTTATATACATGCACATCAATCCCAAAACAAAACAAATGCATGACCTTTTGTGTTTTTCTTAATTTTTATTATTATCTTTTAATAATCACCTCCAACCAACTTTGGTATATTAGTTTAGTCAACCAATTTAACGAACCAAAAATTCAAAATTATAATTATATATTCAATTAAGGTTATCTCAGGTGGTTGCCATAATGACAATTATCTTCCCCGCCTAGGTTAAAATCCTTGCAAGTGACATGATGAGCTATAATTCCTTTGGTAAATATTGTTGTATTGGCTTGGTACTAGTGAGCTCACTCTAACCTAGTACTAGAAACCTCGCTCTAATTGATTGGTACTAGCAACCTCACTCTCATTGTTAGGTTCAAAGAGAGGTTGATTTCTTTCCTCACACACGCACATCCTAAAAATCATTTTAGTAATTAAAAATACCATAATCTACCTGCTATAACTTTAAAAACACATTTTAAACATTTAAAAATCATGATCTAATCAAACAATTATTTCAGTGAAAAGATCCAAAACCTAGAATAGTTAGACAAAACCATTAAAAATTATTAAAAAATTACAAGATTTAAAATAATTTATCTTAATCAATTTATTTTAACAACTAATCATTATAATCCCATTTTAATCAAGTAATTTTCATGACTACTCAATTGATATAATCACTACATGGGAGGGATTAATAAATATACAATGCACTAAATTTTATAATTATCTTTATCTTTGATGATTCATTAATTTTTAACTTTCATTAACTTTAATTTATTTTTCTAATTATTATATTCGTAATCATAGTCATAATATGGTGTAAATTATATATTAATTAATTTGCATGCTAAAAGAACCAAAGAAAAACAAGGTTTAAGAGACATTACTCAACTGTGGACCATCTTGTTACTCTTAAGATAAATTTTGAGGAATGGTGCAATAATAAACCTAAGTTCTTCTATTGTTTTCTTAAATTTAAAAATATTTTGACACCATTCCTAAAATGGTGCTATGGAAAAGGTGAGAATATTAATGGTTCCTCTTGAGTTGAGGGTTTGTGTGACAAGGTTGTATGAGAACATTATATGGACCACTAAGGCCTGGTCAAAAGAAATTGACTGCAATATTAGATTCAAGCAAGGGTGTCTCTTATCCCCTTGGCATATACATTGACAAGCTAGAAGTGTGTTTGGAGGAGGGAGGTTGTGTTGGCCCCACACTCACTTGTATAGTCATAACTCTTCTACTTTATGCTATAATGATGTTCTTTTGGAAAGAATCCATTATGATATTAACAACCAACTAAGAGCCCTCCAAGATTTCTACTCCAAGATATGTATAATTGTTAATATTGAAAAAAACTAAAGTGTTGATAATTAAATCCAAAAGTATCACCTATGATACTTTAATTTATGATAACAACTACTTAGAGGAAGTACATTCATGCAAATATCTAGGAATCAACATCCATCATAAGCTGAATTAAAATTATAACAATGAGAAAATGATAAATGGAGTTTGGAAAGTTTATTGTGGGTTGAAAACAATTGTAAGTTGGTAGATCCTTGAATATAGGGAAAAAAACTCCTCTTTGAGATTATCTTAACTCCTATTATTTTACATGGATTTGATGTGTGGGGTTGAAGTACATCCTTAGATTCTTAGAGGAAGATTGATCAGATTCAAAAGTATCTTATAGCCTTCAGTATCAAGATTAAAGGAAATACCCAATATTCTATTCTCCTGATTGAAGCCATCCTTTCCCCCATTGAAAGCATGGAAATTACTAGGTACCTTGTGGAAAGGAAGAATTTATGCAACATGCAAGCGAAGAGAATTCCTAAAATTAATTCTAAATCTAGTAAAAACCTCTACGTGCCACTCAAGTGAGGATGACATAAGGATGCGCAAGCTTGGCTAAGACATTGGGGGATAAAGGAGGATATCATTTTGTAGAATAAGGATAATATTAAACATATTATTACTTCCCCATTTAATGTGCATTTGTGGGGAAATAAAGAGTTAGAGGGAAAAAAAGGTAATATATTATAAGGAGGTCATCAACCTCAATCTAGAAAACCAAAATTATCTTTTTGTCTTAACTAGTGTTAAGAAAAAAATGAGCATTTCTAAAATTCATGAGCTCCACAATAAAACTGGGAGTTGGTAAATTCCCAAAACATGTTGGGATGAAAGAGTTTATCACCCTTGCGATGCCAAGGGCATTGAAGATGAAAATCACTTTCTCTTAAATTTTCCTTTTTATACTCACATTTGATCTAATTTTCAAAATATTTTTGTTGATACTAACCTTCTTGACCTTTTAAGTTAGAAAAAAATTGGCAATCTCAGAGCACTTCTCTCACTCATTTTCGAGTACAAAAAGAAAATGTTAAATAATTCTAATTAACCTCTTTCCTCCTTAACACTTAGTATATCATCTAGGTATTTTTGCATGTTAATGATCACCGTCATCATCATTAGAAGTTTGATTCCTTCATATCTAGGCATGATTATACTAGCAGTGAATATGGGAAAAAGCATGGATGATATCAGCATGTTGAAGACTCGTATGGCTAGGACCTTTGATGTGAAGGATATAATGGTATAAAAACAAATCTTAGGCATAGAAATACATAGAGACAAGAAAAATTGTAAGCTTGATTTTTCACAATAGAACTATAACAAGAAAATGCTTGTAAAATTCAAAATAAATAATATGAAACTTATAAATATCCTTTTAGCTTCTCATTTTAACATTTCTTTAGTTTTATGTCCTAGTAATGAGGAAGAAGATGATTATATGTCTCATGTATCATATGTTAATGTAGTAAGAAGTTTGATGTATGCGATCATATATACTAGAGAAGATATTTTATATGAAGTGGGGATTTCTTGTAGGTGCATGGAAAATCCAGAAAGAGAGCATGGAAATGGAGTGTAAGAAGTGATTTGGTATCTTAGAGGAATAAGTGATTATTGCAACACATTTAATGGTTGTAGTGATTTTATTTTCAGTAACGTTGATTCATATTTGACAGGTAATTTGGATATGAAAGCTTCAAGAAACAATTGTTTTATCCACTACCAAGGAAAAATACATCCTTGTCTCACATGCTTGCAAGGAGGAAATTTGATTGAATGGGCCTTTTGGGTGAGCTTGGAAGAATGTAGGATGATTTAACAATATTTTGTGATAATCCATATTATCATAGTAAGACTAGGTGTATTGATATTGGGTATCATTTGGTAACAAAAATTATTGATAGAGGTGGAGTATCTCTTAAGATAGACCACACTCAAGGCAATTTTGTAGACATGTTTACAAAGCAGCGTTGTAATAGAAATTGTGGTGGTGTCTAGCTTACCTTTGTTTATAGAAGAGGTGATGAAAGGGCTTGGGAAAGATATCAAGTAAATTGTTGTAGAGGCAAAGATTCTTAGAATTTGTGACAACAAAATTATAAAAAATTGTAAAAATAAAATAAAATTATATCATGTGAATATTTTGGAAGCTTGAATAACATTGTTCGTTTTTAAATCTTATGTAAATTTATATAACAAACGTAATGACCCATGATAAAATATATCTAGGGCAGCTAGAGATGATTAAAGTGGGTTGTAAACCTAGATAGATATATCAAGGCACCCTGAAAGATGGGTGGTGTGGGTTGTAAGCTGGATTTTCTTCTTGATAAACAAAATACCTTACTTTAAACAATATTAGTCTTTAAACATGCAAAATTCATGTTATGTGAATTATTCATTGCGTCATTATTTCTCTATTATTGATATCTTACACAATATTAGTCTTTAAACATGTAAAATTCATCTTATGTGAATTATTCATCGGATCATTATTTCTTTATTTTAAATATTTCTTTATTATTAATATTATTTGCAGCTTGTATAAAATATTAACATATTTTAACATCTACAAAACATTCAAAAAATATTATCATGTTGGGGTGGAAGAACATGAAGCTACAACAAACCAAATCTTACCCCTCTCATTAATATAACCATTCTAAAAACCATTAATATTTCCATATCTTCTTTATAGTTGTAGTTAGCTTATGATTTTCTAATACAATTAGAAGATATTAACTTTCACAATTATATTTAAGTATTTTCAAATTCTGAAAGTAATTAATTCAATATTAATATAGAAATTTATATTATGAAAGAAAGGTATAATATAAGCAACTTATGAAAATCCATACGGCACAACCTTTGAATGCTACTCTATAGTTGGAAAGATGAGAGCGTATGGTATATAAATGTGCCAATCTGGGATTTACTAAACCAAAAAGAGGCTGAATGCCAAACGAGCTTTAGATAATTTGTTCAAACTTTGGTATTTTTTTCCCGTAAAAAAATCATGAAACACAGATCACGACAGTGGAAAATGGTATCATTTTTCAACTATATTGATAGACTTGCCAGAAATGCAAAATGCGGTGTAATCATTTTCGCTCCCTGCCAAAACGACGTTCGTCAGTTTCCCATATTTTGATCTCTTCTCCAAGGCAGCCAGCGAAGTTGACACAGTATTATTTTGGACTGTTCATGCATTATGACTTTACATCGCTTTGGTTGGTACTACAGATGATGATAAAATCAATGGGTTCAATGTTTTAGATTTTTGATTACTTATTTCTTTTCAAGGCATAGCATGTAGTTGACCGAGAGCTTTTCAAAAATTAGAAAGATTCGGAGGGATTAATTTTTTTAAGTGTAACATATAATGTAGCATTTTTTATTGTTTAAATCTTATTTTTAATTCTGAATAGAACATATATGGGATATTTTTTATAATGTTGAATAGAGTATATATAAGTATTACAGATAATGATAGAATTAATGGGTTCACATTAGTGTGTGAGATTTGTTCAACTGTTTAAAGTGGAGCTTTTGTTGTATTTAAAGTTGTTTTAGATTTTTGGTTATTTATTTCTTGTTAAGGCATAGTATGTAGTTGACATATAATAATGAAAGCTTTTAAAAAATTAGAAAGATTTATAAGGATCAAATTTTTTCCTGTTTAATATTTTTTTAAAGTGTAAAATATAATGTGGTATTTTTTATTGTTTAAATTTTATTTTTAATTTCCATAAAAACATTATAATATATTAGGAACCAATGATTTGGCATAAGATGTAGAAATATCATTTATAGAATATCATATATCAATAACAAAAAAAATATATTGACGTGATTTGCTTTTATTGTAAATTTTAAATAGATTTTATTTTTATGAAAGATTTTTTGGCGTAAATCACATGATATTTCATTTGTCGACGCGTTTCGAACGAACCAATGTGAACAAGTTGAAGAATCAGATCTAGCTTTGCATGTTAAAAAGTTAGAGCAGAACATCCAACGGCTATAATTCTTGACCAGATAACGGCTATATTGACTAATGGCTAAATTTGATGGGAAATAGTTAGTTGATTTTGTTATAAATTTAATTATCATTTCATAACATATAATGTATATATAACTTAATTTTATTGTAAATTTAATTATTATTAAACTAATTTTTTATGGAGTTGAAATTTGTTTTTTATAAGATCTTAAAAAAGATATATAATTTTTTCATATATATATTAAAAAGATTGAAAATCCAATGATATTGTTAAATCAAATTTTAAATTCAAAATACTTATTACATTATAATCTTTATTTAAAAAAAATTATTAGAAATTTAATTTTTCTTTTTAAATTTTTTAAATATAAAAATAAATTGTAATATTTTAAAATAAATTATAAAATATTCTAATATTTTGGTATATTCTAATAAAATAATTTTGAACTTTAATAATGACCATCACTTGTTTTCAAGATGGTAAACTACTCTTATAAAAAAAAGTAATTGATTGCATATGATAATGTTAATTGATTTAGTTTTACTTAAATCTTAAATAAATTTCATTTCTGAGACTTAAAATAAATAAATAAGTGATTTGCTTTTATTTAAATAAATTTTAATTTTGAAATATAAAATAAATAGTTAAATTATAGTTATATAAAGTAATATAACGTAATTTGTTTTTTAATTATATCTTTTATTTGAAAAAAAATTCTAAAGAAGATTGGTTCATACATGTATGCTGACTTTATTGTGTTTAAAGATATTGAAGAAAAAATCAAAATGTACTTGATATATGATATTTGAAAAGACATTAATCACACAAATATGATTTAATGTTAATTTATTATGCATCAACTGAGATATATTAAAAAAAAAAAATGTATTTAAGGGATTTTATCTCTCTTCATTGATAAAAGATCTAGAATTATGAAAAATAATAATGGTTACATGGTTTTTTTAGAAAATTAAAACTAAATTTCATAATACATTTCATTATAAAATTTCCTTTAATAATAAGCATTTATCATATATTTTCATTTTCCTTTAACAATATATGTTTATTATATTGAAAAATATATACTTATCATATTCATATTCTAATCACATTTATTTTATTTTTTTCTTATTATTTCAAGTTCCATATTCTATTATTTCAAGTTCTTTGGTGTAATTCAAATTGATGTAATTCACTACCATTTTTAACATAAGATTACTAATATATGCATCAAATAAGTGTTCAAATAAATACAATACGTTGAGCATGAAAATTTTTCCCAACTCTCTCATATTTAGCAAACATTTCATAAATTTTTATAACTCTATTTTTTATTTCATTCTTAGTTTTTTTATTAATTGAAGATAGAGGTTGTGTTGGCACAACACTTCATTAGTATTGTTTTAACCCTCTTCCTTTATGTTATTGATATTTTCCTCTTGACGAGGAGTCATTAAGACCACTAATATTGTCCAAACTAAATTCATGACAATTAAATCCAAAAAAATTACTTATGATACTTTCATATATTACAACACCTGTTTGGAAGAAGTTCCACCATATAAATATCTTCGGATCTATATCCATCATAAGCCCAATTAGTATTATCACAATGAGAAAAGAATAAATGGAGGATAGAAAACTTATTATGGGCTTGAAAATAACTGTAAGTTTGCATATTTTCAGATATGGCATAAAAATAAACTCTTCCTTGAGACTCTTATTATTTTATATGGATGTGAAGTTAAGGGCTGCAATATCTATAAAGAAACATGGAGGAAGATAGAGCACACCTTAAAGTAGTTTATAACCTAAAATATCAAGATTAAATGTAACACTCCCTATCATGTCTTCATGATTGAAGATAGTCTTTCCCCATTGAAAGCATGGCTATGACTAGGTATGTTGTATATAAGAAGAAGTTAAACATCATGGAAACTAAGAGGTTTCCTAAAATTGCTTTCAACTCTAGCCAAAATCCCCACTTTCAGCTCAAGGATGTATTTTCTTGGTTAGACCATTGCTAAATAAAAGAGGAGATAATTTTGCAAAATAAAAATAATAGTAAAATTATTATTACTTCAAAATTTTGAGAGAAATAATTAACATGTGAGAGGAAAAAAAAAAACTAAGATATTATAAAAATGTACAATCAACATCAATTTCAAAAATTATTTTTTTTGTTTTGTTTTAACTCATACTAAAAAAAGAATATTATTGAAATAAAAACCAATTCTCATAAAACTCATAATGAAATTAAAAAATAAAACATTCTAAAAGCACCATCAATCCAAATAAACAAGGCTTTTAACTTTCATACCATAAGAAAATTTAATATAAAAAATAATTTCTTTACTGTTTTTAGCCTAAAAATAAAATATCGAAAAATTCTGAATAATCTGATATTTTCTTAAGATCCAATAAAATAGATTTGTGCATGGTTTTGAATTATTTGAAATTTATTTACCATTTGCTTCACGATTATTTGAAATTTATTTACCATTTGCTTCACGATTATTTGAAATTCACTTACCATTTACCTTCACGCATATTATCGGGATAAACTGAGCTTTGATAGACCTTATGGCGGCTATAAATACCATACGCTTCTGCCTTTCATTCAGCGTGTCAGTTACCAACGTGTGTCCGATATGGAATTTCATATTACACTGCTTGCTAATACAGCAGCTAGTGTTGGTTTATTTCTCTGTTTATTTTTCATACACTATTGCATAGGAGAAGGATTAGGGCCAGATTGCCTCCAGGTCCCTTTCCATGGCCAATCGTCGGAAATCTCTTCCAACTGATCCCTCCTGCTCACCGTGCTCTTAAAGCCCTCGCTGATAAACATGGCCCCATTTTCTTTCTGCGCTTAGGCTCTCTCCCTACCGTCGTCGTCTCTTCTTCTGACATAGCCAAAGAGTTTCTCAAAACTCATGACTTGATTTTTGCCAGCCGACCTCCAACAGCTGCTGGGAGATTAATGGTTTACAATTCTAAAGATGTGGCCTTCGCTCCCTATGGAGATCACTGGAGGCAAGTGAGAAAGATATGCGTGTTAGAACTGCTGACTGCCAAAAGAATCGAGTCATTCAAGGGTGTGCGAGAGGAAGAAGTGTCTGCGATGATCCGTTCAATTTGGGAGGAGAGTGAGAGCGGAATAAAGGGTGTGAATATTAGCAAGGCCCTCTCTACTCTCAACTCCAATATAATTTGGCGGATACTGGCGGGGAGGACATTTTCTGACGATGATTTGGGTGGCGATTTCAAAGGTTTCAAGGATTTGTTAGTAGACCTGATAACTGCGGTGGGAGCTTTTCCCATCGGAGACTTTATTCCCTATTTGGATTGGCTTGATTTGCAAGGCATCAAGCGGCGCATGAAGAAAATCCATAAAACATTCAATGAGTTTGTGGAGAAAATAATAGACGACCACGTTGCTCATCGCATGGCCGCGACTTCCAATCACGTCAAAGATTTCGTGGATGTGCTGCTCGAGAAAGCTGAGGCCGACTCCAAAATCACAAGGGAAACTATCAAGGCTCTTGTGATAGTGTGTCTCTAGGCCCTGGGCCATTCTATTATCATTTTTTATCATCATTCGTTAAAACTTAAATCAATCAAATTTTTGCATTAATTGTATGCAGGACATGTTCACAGCCGGGATGGAGACAACATCGACTACGTTAGAATGGGCAATGAGTGAGCTGCTGAGGCATCCACATGCCATGAAGAGATTGCAGCAAGAAATCGAAGATGTAGTCGGCAAACATCGGCAAGTGATTGAATCTGATGTAGTGAGGATGAAATACCTCCAGTGCGTAGTGAAAGAGACGCTAAGATTATACCCAGCGGCACCGCTAGCTATTCCTCATGAATCTGTAGAGGCTGCTACAGCACGAGGATACTCTATCCCTAAGAAAGCAACGTTGATTGTGAATGTGTGGGCTATAGGAAGGGATGTCAATGTGTGGGGGGCAGATGCTTCGGAATTCAAGCCTGAGAGATTCATGAAGGACGAACATGTGAATTCAGCAGATCAATCAGACTTCCGTATGATTCCGTTTGGGGCAGGAAGGAGAGGATGCCCAGGGGCCCCCATGGCTATTCCCACCATTGAACTCGCAGTGGCTCAGCTGATGCACACTTTTAACTGGAGAGTTGAAGGTGATCCGTCGCGGCTTGATATGACGGAAGTTTGTGGGCAGACGATTCGAAGGCAAGTTCCGCTGTGTGCTTATCCAAGCTTGAGGGTAGGCTTTCCACTGAAGTCCAGCGATGAAGCGTAGGAAGAGTATAGGTACCGTGGGGCTTTCTGTGCAGTGGCTTTCCTATTTTCCCTAGTGGCTTTAATTTAGCTGCCAATGCTTTCGCTACATGTTATTGTAGTTTAGTTTATGGTATTCTAATATTCGTAGCAATGCTTTCGCTACATGCTATTGTAATTTAGTTTTTGGTAATTACGTAACGTTGATTGTTATGTTAACATGCTGATTTCGGTATCTTGCCTTATCATTGGTGAGTGGGATTGTTGGCATAGAATTTTGATCGTTAATAATATAACCAGCCATGAGCAACTTCACTTAAAAAAAAATTAACAATCACATTAACGTTTCTTTATGTGAAACGGGTACCGATATTAATTAAGGTTCATAATCATTCTCTAGTTCTAAAATTTTATAAATAATTCAAAGAAAATAAAATAATGCAATTAATCATGAAAGTATGCAACTATTCATGGGATTTTTTGGTTAAAAATATATATCTTTTTTCACTTATTTGGTAGTAGAGTATTTTAATTAATTTTTAAAAGGAATTTCGTTAAAAATATATATATTTTTTAATTTTTCAGATGAAATTATATAGGAGTAATATCGTTCAGTTTTTCGAATCAATCAGTGTGGTTAATCTCTAGAACAAGATGATAAATCAGATCAATAAAGAGAGCAACTAATTAGCTGTTAGAAAAAACAGCTAGTTTGACTAAGAATAATTATTTATTTATTTATTATTGTTTTTATTTTTACTTTTGTTTTTGTTTTTATTTTTTTGGTTTTATGAAGATTATTAAATTTTTTTTTTTAAATGCTATAATAAGAATATATATATAAATATATATATATTTTGGAAAGGTTGAATTTAGAATAACATCAAATTAAATATATTTATATTATAAAAATTAATATCACTATGGAGGTACTCTTAGGGATTCAAATTTTAATAAATAAATGAACCAAGAGGCTAAGATGTATAAAATAAAAATAAAAATAAAAATAAAAACAACAATAAATAAATAAATAATTATTCTTAGTCAAACTAGCTGTTTTTTCTAACGGCTAGTTGACTACTCTCTTCATCTATTTATTTCATTGGGTGGATCTGATTCATCATCTTGTCTTGAAGATGAACCACATTGATTGGTTCGAAACACATTGAGGATATTACTACTATGTGATTTTTTCCGAAAGATTTTGTTATTATTAATATATATCTTTTTAATTTATTTGGATTAGAAAATAAAATGTGAGAGAGTGTTCTGTTAAGGCACCTAATACTGATTGAAAAATCTATTAGCAAAAATCGAGTCAGATCATCAATTTATAGATTAAGTGTGTGAATTATCTCAATACTCATATTATCTAGCCAAAAAACACGCATATTATTGTAATTTAGTTTATGGTAATTACGTAACGTTGATTATTATGTTAACATGCTGATTTCGGTGCCATGCCTTATGATTGATGAGTAACGCTGATTATTATGTTAACATGCTGATTTCGGTACCTTGCCTTATCATGATGAGCTTGTTGGCCTAGAATTTTGATAGTTAATAATATAACTAGCAATCAGCAACTTTGCTTTACTAAAAAAATTAACAATTACATTAATGTTTTTTAATATGAAACGGACCCCAATGTTAATTAATGTTCATAAGCACTAAACTTTTATAAATAATTTAAAGAAAATAAAATAATTCAATGAATAGTGAAAGTGTACAAGTAATTTAATGTATTTTAATTAATTTTTTAAAGAAATGTTGTTAAAAATATATATCATTTTCATTTATTTAGTGTATAGTAAATGGTGACATGATGTTATGTTAAAGTATTTAGTGGTGTAAAAGTCATTCATTGGAAAGTTTGTGGGAAACGTTAGTCATGCTAAGGGCTAGTGGTGTAAAGGTCATTCATTGAAAAGTCTTTAGGGAAAAAGTTAGTCATGCTAAGGACTCGTGTGGCCCAAGCCAGATGACTTATATGCATCTAGGTAGTGTCTAATCAAGGCGTAGATTAGACATTACCTCATGACTCAAATGTTTTATTTTGTATTTCGTATTTAATTATTAACATTTAATATGATATATCACATAACGTGTAATATTTATATAAGTGAAATTGTCCATATTTTATATATGTTATCTAACTATTAACATATAATTATGTTGAGTGGTTTGAAGGAATGATTGGGACCCTCCCTATCCATGTTCGATTCCTGCAAGTGGCACAATGAGCTTCTTTATAATGGCTTTAATTTTTGTTGTTAAAATTGAATAATCTTCTTCGTAAACATATTTTTAACCATCTAAAGATTTGTTAAAATTGTTAACTCATAAGTCTGAGTCATGAAAATTTGCATAATCCAATTAATTAAAAAAAATCAATAAACTAAATTCTTGATAAATTAAAAACAACTTTTAAATAAAGGAAAAACTTGTCGAATTTTATGTTACAAAATTCTTTTTAAAAAAAGATAAGTATAAAATAGTTAGATTACCCTAAGGTATACCATTCACTCACATTTATTTACATTAATATTATTATTTTACTGTGCACTTATAAATAAATTTACAAAGAGAAATTCAATTACATTAATATTATTACTTTATTGTGCACTTAGAAATAAATTTACAAAGATAAATTCAATTAGACACTCCTATGTTATGAAGTATAATGTAAACCATAAAAATTGATGTTCAAATCTTTATAAATCAAGCGAAAAAAACAAAAAACTATACACTTATACATAATTATAATCTAAAACATAACACATATCATTAACTTAAATTTGATTAAGTTAATTTTATTTTTTTACTATGCCCTTATAAATGATTATTTATAAATAATGATAATTTTAGACATCACATAAATGAACATAAATGGTTTCATGTTACTATCAAATATGTGAAAAGGGAAAATTTGGGAGTTCACGGGACAAATCTCCTCGACACCCTTGTTAGGCCCAAGAGAATATAATAATAATAAATAAATAAAATAGTAAATAATAAACTAGAGTTTTAAATAAATATATATAGAAACACCGTAAGGCCTAGAGTTCTAAATAAATATATAAATAAATGCTCTAAGGCCTAGAGTTCTAAATAAATATATATAGAAACTGGTAAGGTAGTAGGAAATAGAAACTCTGTAAGGCAGGATAATAATAAATAAATAAAATAGTAAATAATAAACTAAATTTCTAAAAAATATATGTAGAAACGCTCTAAGGCCTAGAGTTCTAAATAAATACATATAAAAACTCTGTAACGCTGGAGTGTAGGAAATATAAACTCCATAAGGTCGGAGCTTAGGAAATAGAAATATAGAAACTCTGTAAGGCAGGAGTGTAGGAAATAGAAACTCAAACTGCGTAAGGCAGGAGCTTAGGAAATAGAAATATAGAAACTCCGTAAGGCATAAGGCCTAGAGTTCTAAATAAATATATATAGAAACTCCATAAGGCCTAGAGTTCTAGATAAATATATATAGAAACTTTGTAATGTGTGAGTGTAGGAAAGAGTAGAAGAAAAGATAGAAGTAAAAAAATTAACAATTTTCTAAATGCGCTACACCACATAATAAACTAAGTTATGAATAAATATATATAATAATAATAAATAAATAAAATAATAAATAATAAACAAGAGTTCTAAATAAATATGTATAGAAACGCAGTAAGGTGGTAGCATAGGAAAGAATAACAGAAAAGATAGAAATAAATTTTTTTATTTTTTTTTAAATACATTACACCACATCTCATAGTATTTACCCAAATCATTTTTTTAAATAAAAACTGTTAGAAAGATTCAAGGTAACTTCCATCAAAATTTTAAAAGCACAAAATGTTTTCATGCATAACCATTAATCATAAAATGCAAAGCAAAACCATAAAATGCAAAGAAAAACAAATTACTAGATCATATGTCATGGTCAAACAAATTCCAGAGTTCATACTTCATTCACTTTTATTATTTACTTTTCACTTGGTAAACCTCCCAACCTGTTTGATATAGATGTTTAAATTGATGACTTTCTAGTCTACGTATCCATCATGGTTCGATTGATTTTTTGGATTAGTGAAGCTTGCAGAGTATGTGTCAAACCCAACATTCGTACATGAAGTGAAGGAGGAGCCAAAGGGGCATTTTCTCTACCATCATTGTAAGTAGCCCATGATTGGGCTTGCCTTTGTTCATATAACTTTTTGAAATCTTCCTAGGTTATAAAAAATATTTGAGTGCATGGTTGTAATTACCACTCTATCACCAAGTTTGCTACTGCTTCCATCGTTTGGAATATTGATCACTTACTATCAGAATTTTACCAAAGGGGCCATTTGAACTAGTTGCTTTAATCAGCCAACAATCGTCCCAACTTTTTGGAGGCAATTGATAACAAAACCCTGAAAATAAAAGACATGTCTCATTAATTGCCTAACACATTTTGGAGGCAATTGATAGGGAAACCCTTGAAATAGAAGATTCTCAGAACATATTTGACCATCATGATCAAGGAAGAACTCCTCCTCAACCGAAAACAATACTTTGCAAGGTTGAAAAGGGGTTTTGTTTAACTGGAATCAACCTTACCGAACCTAGATATCTACAATCACCCATTATAAATTAATTTATAGTGGTTAACATAAAGGTACGTACACCAAAATTACTGTGATTTTTCTTAGCTATTTTAAAAAAAATTATTCATTATAAAAATACATTAAAAAAAAATCAATTAAACTTCAAATTCTAGACCTGGTCTAATGCCATCTTTTTCTATTTTAGTTGATGTAATAGAACTGGTTTTAGCTCTATTCTAGTTGATGTAACATAACTAATTTTTGTTATTGCTAATGTAAAAATTGGATTTCTCCTAGCATTTTTATAGAGATGTAGTAATGACTGTGTTTTTCCTTCTAACGGTGTGGTTAGCTTCGGTATTTGGCATTCAGATCAGATGGAGATGATTCTTGAGCTGACAGGTTACCCTTACCTACATAGACAAGGAGTAATAGTCTATCATCTCTGACACCAATTGCAACAAAATCTTTATTTGCATATTTCCTGAAAATGCTATTCCTGAATGAAATCTGGACAACCAATTATGAATGAGTCTTAGGCCCAGTGGTCTCTGTATTGTGAGCTTTAGCAATAGGATCTTCTATGAGAAGGCAATTAGTGCATGGAGAGATGGTACATATTACAATAGGATTTAGCTTGTTGTTCAGTATTTTCAATGTGAGTCTGGCTTCACATAGCCTGAGATAATAAAAGACTTGAAGAAGCTAGTGAAAATAGATTCTCCATTTGCTTTTCTTCCAGTGTTTCTGAGAATGGGGAGTCACCCTTTTAATGCAGTTATTGCTCATAGAAATTTTAAGCCCATTTGAATATGCGGCATAGTGCTCAGGAAGTCTATTAAATAAGATCTCTGAGGATTTCACTTGAATTGGGTTACTTTGATTTGACTAGAATTGGGCTTCTTTGCTTAGGTAAGGGCCTAGTCTGGAGATCTGCCAAGTAATCATAAAAGAGAGAGATGTACCCCATGGGTGCATGGTCAAGATTCCAATTTAATTTGTAGAATTTATCCTGGTATTTATTCTTCTTCATTAATGGGGGTTGTAGAGTACCCTGTTGAAATATTGTCATCATGTTTTGCATATGGGTTTCAGTAAGAGCACTAAGTCCAGTGGGTTGTGACTTGTAAGCCAAATGAAAAACTCTATTGTTCGATACCAGAATTCACAGTATGGATGAACACTTAAAGGTCATGGTACACATGGCAGATTGCTATTAGGCATGTTAATTTTAAGCGTGCCTTTCTTTCATTTTTGGAAAATGCATACCATCCTCCTGATAAGAATAAAAATCAAATATCCCATTTCCATTAATAGACACCATGAAGTTGGAAGGTCACTAGACTTGAGCTGCATAAAGTTGTTAAGAGTGGGCATTAGACATTGGGAACACATAAACACAAATACACTCTCCCTTCCAAATAGACCATTTATGTACCATCGAACTAGTGCCTTTAAATAGAACCTTGTATTTACAACCCCTCCAAAAATTGAATCAACTTGAGCATAAATTTATTTCCCAGTCTTTCCAAAAGTTGGGATTTTGAGGCCTATTCCAGAAGGCAATCATAAGTCTAATACATTGATTGCACCTTGGGTTTAGAAGACTCCATCATTACCTTCCATTTCTGAAGAAATTTCCTTGCATTTGGAAAATAAAGATTGGTTACACATTCACCTTTCTAAGATATGTGACAACTAATGATTATTTGACCCAAAAATTACTTGTGATACACACAAAAACATACCCCTAGACAAAAATATCTGACCATAACTTTGTCTTACACTACCACTGCATTCAACATCTAAATTATGCACATGAAGAGTTGAAACATTTCTACCTGGAAAAACAACGGATTGTAAAGGATGAGGATCCATAGAATTAACATGCTAAAGGCCAATAACCTCAGTTTTTCCTACAACTACCTTTCCTTTATTTCTCCATTGCAGCGGGCTATAATAGTTCATATTTGCTACATGCCTTTGTGTCTCCTAATTGATCATAGGATCTACACGATGGATATCATAAATACTAATTTTCTTTTGGGGATTTGAAGTGGATACTAAAAGAGGCCCATATGGCCTATACCACCAATGTTGATTTTCTGGCACAACATTCACAAAGCCAAAACTTCTCCCACAGACATCCCTCCTAACAAAAACTAGAGACATGGCACTGTATGTTGAAGCGAAAGCCTTTGATTCAGTGTGGAATGCCATAATATCTTTATGATAGAACTCCCATGAAAAAAACCTGAGTCCAATGTACAACATGCAAATGATCCCACAAACATATTTACCAAATGGACCATTTGAACCAGCTACTTTGACCAACCAACAATCACCCCACATGTTTCGGGTATGCCCAGATGGAGTTTTATATTCAACATTTTCCTAAAAATTGGAAAAAGACACAATACTGAGTATTACTCATACATTACTCCTATCTTTACTAAAATTTTGAAGATTCCATACCTAAGAATGTTACTATAGTTTTTAGAAAAAAATTGGCAATCTTTAAAATAAAATACACCACATCTCATAGTATAAGCTAGAAATCATTGTTTATTAGAAGCAAAAAGGGTTTTGTTACAGTGAAAAGGTGAATGCTAATGGCTCCATAGAAGGGTGCCTTCTAAAAAATTACCATAGCCAAATCAGGTGGAAGAATTGCCAAAATAAAACCAAGGCTGAGTTCTTAGTTAGGAATGAAAATTTGTTATCAAATAAAGAGAATAAATGAGAAATTATTGTTTGTTCAAAGCAAAAAGGGTTTTCTTACTATGAAAGGTGAATGTTAATGGCTTTAGAGAAGGGAGGCTTTCGAAACATTACCATAACCATGTTAGGTGGAAGAACTGCAAAAATAAACAAAAGGTTGAGTTCTTTACTACGAATGAAAAACTCTTATCAAATAAACAAAATAGGCGAGAAATCACTATTTTATTAGAATAAAAAAGGGTTTTCTTACCATGAAAGGTGAATGAAACCCATTAAATTGCCTCTCCCATCCTATCTTTGTAGCCTTGTTATCATTAGCCAACTGAGTTCAAGCATAGTCCAAAGAATAAACAAAAATGAGAGAAGATGCACCTGCTACACCACCAGAGGTGAGGTTTCTAGCAAACCATTTCCAGTAACCATCCCTGTCTTTCTTGAAATTGAAGAGTCTCTTAAAATAATCCTTGAATGCAAAGTTCAAAGCCTAAGTGGGAAAATAAGGGATAACCTTTGCAATGTTTCCTCTCCATAACGCAATGATACCTTCATCCTTCATTGTCTTAGAAAAACAATCCTTGATCCCTTTGTATGATTCAGCAAGATGTCTAGACTTCAACATTTCATCTTGGTTTTGTATCAATAATTTCACATGCTCAATAGGGGGTAGCTGCAGTTTTGGATACTGCAGCAGAAACCCCTCCCATGAGAAATTCAATCATGAAACCAATAAAACATTTCTCTGTAGGCACTGGAATAAAGACAGATGAATGGTTGGGAGCCAAAGCTACATTGTTGGCACGAGAAACATGCAAAAATTCACTCTGCAAGCCACCATAACTCTGTACAGGGGCCCTGCAATAACTATTTCAGAAACCCTAGCAAATGGAAGGTGAAGCGCACCATACTGGATGGTTCATATACTATGTATCCTATTCATTTGAAATTGTAAACCATGGTGGAGGTTCAATCAGATGGTAGATGATGGTTCAATCATCTAAAAATTCATCTAAAGGTTCAGAGCTGTACATAGTGTCAGTTGGGGCAATTCTTTTCAAAGGAGAACGCCTTATGGTGTAAAAATAAAATAAAATAAGAAATAGTTAAATTAAGAGAAATATTAAATTAAGTAAAACTTAAAATATAGAAACAAAAGTTGGCATGTTGACACATGGAATGTGTGCATGCAGACCCCTTTCCATTTTTTGGTCTATTCAATGGACAATGAGGAAGATGAGATTCATTCATTCTTCGAGAGAAGAGTATCATGAGATAAAGGATTCCTGGGTAGTAGTACGTTGATTGAGAGCTTAGGGGTAGCCAGTTGTAGAAAGATTATGTGCAACTGAGCCTACGGTTGGGTGGAGATTCGTCCCCAAAAATTTGTTGTATTTAGTGGGATTCAAATAGCATTCAACTCTGAAATCACAAGGAATTTCATCGTTACAGGTAAGTTGTCATTTCTCTTGTTTTTTTCGAAATTCTATGCTTATTAGTTGAATAGTCATGTGTTGATTATTAATCACATAAATTTATGTAATTAGTTGCATATTCAAATTATGGGTCATTACAAAAAGGCCTAAACACCACCAGTGTTAAAGATAGCTAATTAGTCCTGCATGAAGAGCAATCCAAATTTAGAGTTTGAATTAACTAGTTTTAGTTAGAGATAATTGAGTCAAGTGTGAGTGAGTTCGAGTTCGGTCTTATATCTGGTAAAGTCAAATTTAGAGGGTGTTTTCATGTTGAAGTTATTTTGAGTGAGTCACTAGTTGAAAAATTATAAATACCCCTCATCGGGTTCATTGTAATCATGAAGTTTTGTGTGATAAATAGAAGAGTAGCAACTCGTGTTGTTTTTGTGTGTTAAATTTGTGCCTTTCTTCCTCCGCCTTTCCAACAAATTGGTATCAGAGTCGAGAATGCATACAAGATCGGTGGAGCCTGCAAAGAAAGATAGAAGAGAGCTAAGTGAAGAAGGTGACAGTTTAAAAACAAAAAAAATTACTTTGCAGAATTGTTGCATGATTAAAGTGTTAAAAGTGCAACAATTTGGTGCAACACCCGAACATTGCTAGTATAAAAGGTGCGACAAAATGGATTTTTGGATCACTGTTGCAGGTACAGTCTATCAGGAAGTGTGACATCTCTCTCACCTTTAGAGAGGTTGTGTTAATCATCATAAAAGTGAAAGGAAATTCAAAAAGTTTTATAAAGGAGTCATGTGAGGGTTATTTCTTTATGGAGTAGTCTAACTAGTCAAAAATTTCCCTTATATTTTTGTGCCCTCATACCACCACCGATTATCCTCTGCAACCTCAAATTTCTTTGTGATGCTAGCTGTCTATTCAATCATGACATTTTCTGCCTGGTTCTATTACTGTCTCCCACCTTTTACCAATGTCAAAAGTAATATTTTGACCTGCCACTTCAATGTCTTTAACACAACAATGATAATGCTAACCTAACTATGATAAGCTAAAAATGGGTTACTGCAAGATGAATTGCCACCACTATCATAGGGAATTATCGCAAAGTAGTTTCAACAAAGAAAAACTACAACTGTGTTAACAACTATAGCTAAATAAAACTTTGTGAAGTTACTTAATTTTTCTTTTGCCCCTTCAAATTTCAAGTATGATCGTTTAGATAAATTCACTGAAGTCAAAGTTTTCTCTAATAAAAATCCTCATGATGCCTTTCTTTTTACCTGATAACTATAAATCAAATAATTGATGTACCCACACACCAAACACCAGAAGTACCCAGAGACAATAAAAACCATGAATGAATCCCATGAATAACATGGTTGTCTTTGCAAGTTTAAAGAATTGCATTTGTAGCAACACTAAACCCCAGTCGAGCGCATTCCGCATATCTTGTTTAACTCCTCTCGTCTACAAATGTTGTTGGTACTGGTGTAACTTTTGAATGTCCTAAATAATAATCCATTACTATTTCATCTTGAAGATCCCATATATTTATCTAAACAGTAAACAATACAAGGAGTCTGCAATCAAATGAAATAGATGAATCAGTAATGCATACTTGTTGATTCAGGGGCTCCATCAATGGGAATGAGAAGAAAATAATCTCTCCTTGCATTTCTCTTCTCCTGATTTCCTTTCGTAGCAATGCTACTAGTAGGTACCAAATTCATGTTATCCCTTCTGCCATTATTCACATCACCCTTGTTTCGATCCCTGACATCCTTATTGGTTCTCCTAGTGGGTTCTTCTTCTTCAATACCAAGAAAACGAGTACCCCTCCTTGCAAGAGACCTGACAAATAATTTTGCATTCAATAAATTGATCAAACTATTAGAATTGACAACCTAGGCACCGAAATTAGTCGTGGTCACTACAATCGCTGCAAAAAACATCGTTAAATTCTATGCTCAAGCTTATTCTTTTGATGTCGCTAGTATACGAATGATCCCATGGAAGTATCATACTGGGTAAATAATCATCATATTCAAATTTCAAATTTGTACTTTCAAGCCCACCAATATTTCAAATTTCAAATTTAAATTGGGTTGGATGGATCCATGGATGCAGATGGATGGTGTCAGACAACGAAATTTTTTAAATGGTGGGAGATGTTAATAGAGTTTGGGAGCATATGTCATGATGGAATAGACAACTAGAAACACAAAGTAATTTGAGGTTGTTGGATGACAGTCATCGGTGGTAGGAGAGCGCAAAAAACTAATGGGAAATCATCGACTAGTTAGACTACTCCTTTCTTTATGAGTTCAAATAGTACGTGTCAATCCCTTTCAAAAAGTTTTAATAAAAATGGTTTATTCATAAGGTGTTCTTTTTTTCCCATGGAAAAATCATGACTTTCATTATAAAAAGGAAAATTACATGTTGAAGATGCTAGGTAGCATATGAGTTATCAGTGGTCTGGCCACTATCTATGTTGTTGTCTCAAAAATATATGTCGATCCCATCAACGGGAGACTGCTATGAATAATTACATATGAAAGTTCAGTAATATATAGACATAAATATGCTATAATTAAAATATTTACAACAAAATTGTGTCATAAAATACTAAAAAATCAGGGCCCCTGGCCCCATCAAAATTTCCCATCCATGAATGGGCGGTGATAGTAGTTGTACGAGTCCATATCTTGTTGTTCTTGGATCAACCAGACCCCCCTTGATAGGTGCGTGGCTTCCTTGGATAGCTTATTGGAAACTGGGTTGCATTCCTTGTATATATGGTGACAAGAAGATATGTCAAAATGTGTTCTCAGTCTCAAAGTATCATCCAATATGTGTCGTAGTGTGTGTGTGACAAAAAGTTTGTTGATTAAACCATTTAATAATGATCTGTGAGTCACCAAAAATAAGAAAATTTTGACATCCTTTGACAAGTGAAAAAAAAAGAAGTAAATGTCAGAGAGATATAAGTTCTGCAAAGTTATTTGTACTCGACCCCCCCTTCACCCCCCAATCCCATTTGAATCCTATAGGATTGTGTGTGTTTGATATGGAGGAGTATGCCTCCCCCACATCCATGTTGTTGTGTTGATCCATCAAAATAAGCCCATGGCATATCATAATTAATGTTTTCAACTATAAGGTTGCGTGTAGGTGGGTCTCGGGTTTACTCCGGTAAACTTAGATAATCAGTGGAGAGTGAAGCTATGATATTGGCCCAGCATGGTACAATATCTGTGAATATTATATTGTTCCGTTGTAGCAAAATATACCAACAAACCATAACATCTAGGTTATGACACTTGTGTGTATGAGAAGTTGTCCACCATCAGTGCCATGCCTCCTAAGTATCCTGTCCTAGCTAATTATTATGAATCTGTAATTGTGAAGTTACCTTGATCCAAATGGAAGTAGTGGTTGTGCAATTTAGGAATAAGTGACCACATGTTTCCATTTCCTTATTGCACAATACGCACCAAGTCGGGCCATGAAATGTACGTTTAAGTAGGTTTTCTACAATAGGAACCTTATTCCGAAGGATGCACCACATGAACAGTTTTTCCCTAGGGGTCGCCTTCAGCTTCCATAGAATAACCTACCATCATTCTGATGCAAGGGGTTGGTGTTCAACATTAATAAGTAGGTATCCATATTTGGGGGAGTATTTCCCATTTGGTGAGTGTGACCAATTTAGTTCATCCTCCCACTATGTAATCCGGACATGTGATTCCATCAATGTTGTTATATAGTTTTGCCAATTGACCTGCCAACATGGTGGGATATTCAGTGTGATGGTATTTTTCCATGCCTGCCAGAACATATTAGTATGCTCATGATCTGCCATATGTGCCATATTGGTGTGTCCTAAGTCCGATAGATTTTGTGTCAGCCTTGGTGGGAGTAAATGAGCATTCCCACAACCAATCCACGGGCCCATGCCAATCCGAACAAATATTCCATTGCTAATTCTCCATGTCAATCCATCCCTAACATGGTTCAAAGTGTTGAGTACCACCCTCCAGACCATGGATATGTTGTTCCTGTCCCATGTAGGAAGCCTGATCCAGTCATGCAGATGTAATGGAGAAATGTATTTCTAATAAATAACCTCTATCGAAAGGATCTTGGATGATAGGACATTACAACCCATTTTCGCAGCCAAAGCGCTAGCAAAGTAATCTAGATTCTTAAAACCCCTTCCTCCCATTTCTTTGGAAGAGTGATTTTATCCCATCTAACCCAGGAAAAGGCGTGTCCCATTTGTTTTCCCCCCAGAGAAATCTGTAGCATAATTATTGCATTCTTTTAATAATGCCCTTTGGTATCCATGCCAAGGACATCTAGTAAACTGGAGTGGCCTCTAGGATGTATTTGACGAGAATCAGTCTCCCCGCTCTAGACAACCACCTATGATGCCAGATGTTTAATCTTCTTTCAATTTTCACAACCAACCATACTCAATCAAAAATTTGATAATTTGATGGTTTTAACCTGAAGCCCAAGTATTTGAGTCCCTCCTCAATCTGTAGAGTGATAAATGGGAAGTGCTGAAGTGCTGAATGGATCTCATTTTGGTTGCACCCGAAGGTTTATAGGGTGGATTTATGATTGTTGCATTGCATACATGTGGTGAAGTAGAATAATCGAAATGCAGCTGCAAATCTAGTGGAATCCCCTAATGATCCAATCAGAAATATGAGAATGTCATCCACAAATTGGAGATGTCTAAGAATACAATGGTTTGTGATCTCTATACCCCTCTGTCTACTCTACATTCAATCCACCGAGATGAGCCTACTCATACATTCCATGATCATTAGAAAACGTAGAGGGGGAAGTGGGAAACCTTGTCTCGGTCCTCTTTCTGCATGGAAGGAGGATGTTGATCCATTGATCAAAACACTATATGATACATTGGATATGAAACACATAGTCCATTGGAAGAATGGTAGAGGAAATCCAGGATGAGTTAATAGCATTCAAATGTATAGCCAGCTGGTGTGATCAAATGTTTTTACCAAATCAATATTAATTATCATTCCTTTGAGGTTATTTTATTTGATGTAATGAAGGGCTTCTTGTGTTGTACCCACTGCTTCATGAATTTGTCGATGATCAAGGAAAGAAAATTTCTTTGAAGATATATGCTTAGATAATATGGGCTTGAGGCAATTTTCTATTATCTTGGCAATTATCTTGTATAAGCAATTGCAAAGGGATATGAGCCTATGTTATTCAAAGCTCTATGGGTCATCAAAATTGGGAATGAGAGAAATAAATGCAGAGTTGAAAGCATCATACATTCGACCACTAGTCCGGCATTCTTCTATGATCTGAAGTGGCTCTTGTCCAATCATGTCAAAAACAACAATGTAAAATTGGATCAACCATCCATCTGGTCCATGGATCTTATCTTTCTTAAACCACTTTATAGTGGCCTCTAATTCCCCCATGGATAATCGAGTAAGTAGTTATTCACTTGTATCTTGGTCCACATATTTGGGGAAAAGTCCAGCTACCCTAATGATCTCTGCAAGATTTGCCTCCAGAGGAGCTTTGAATAATCTCCCAAAATGTGAAATACCAAGATTGGCCAATTCATGGAAGGTCTTTGCATGAGTTCCCTTCGCATCCGCAAGTTGCTAGATGGTATTAATGGCCCGATGCCTGTTTGCAACACGATGATAGAACTTGGTGTTCTCATCCCCCTCCTTTAACCACATGGCCCTGCTTCAGAGTGGCCAAGTTTCCTCCCTATCTTTCAAGATCCTACTATGTTTGATCTCAAGTTGGATCAAATTTTCTTTAGCATCAATAGAGAAAAACCCTCAGCTCTCCAATCCACTCAATTGTTCAATTTCCAATTCAGTGTCTCTGAGGATCTGCTCATCTTTGATTGTCTTATTCTTTTCCCATTTAATTGATTTCTATTTTAGGATTACCATTTTATTTGCAAATTTCTCGGAGGTTGAAAGGCCCGGATGAGCTGTAATGGATTTCAAATTCTGTGTGATCATCTGCATGTAGCTATCATATTTAAGGTGTTATATGAGTGATGGTTATTTATAAATGGCTTTTTTTAAATATATTAAAGGAGTTTTTAAAAATGGTTTTAAAAAAGGGGTTTTGCAAAGCTTATAAAATGGATATATATATATATATATATATATATATATATTTTATATTAAAGAAAAAAGATTTTATAAAGGAAGGGTTCTTTACTATTTGAAGAATATTTTTAAAGATGGCTTTATCTAGTTTCCAGTCACAATTTCCACCATTTATAAGGAATAACTATGATATGTGGGCCATTAAGATGGAGACAACGTTAAAGGCTCATGATGTTTGGGAGGATGTCAAGTTTGGAGTTTTGGAACCTCGGAATGAAGAAAAATAATGAGCCCTCACCAATGTAGAGAGGGAGAAATTGAGGAAAGAAAAAAAGAAGAATGCACAGCCATTGTAGCTTATCCAATAAGGTGTGGAGCAAGTAGTTTTCCAAAAGATTATGACTACGTCTTCAAAAAAGACAACGTGGGGGATATTTAAGTTATATAATACTAGGAGATATTATGAAAGTCTGTATATGAATGAAAGAGAGGATATCGATTCCTTCACGAATCAGGTTTTGACTATCGTAAACCAGTCAAAGATTTATGGCGATGACATTAAATATGAAACAATGGTTCATAACATCCTTAGATCTCTGTATACTAAGTTTGTTGTTGTAATAACAGTTATTGAAGAAGCCTAAGATTTGACAACACTGGAAGTTGATAAAATTATGGGATCACTTCTATCCCATGATGTGAGGATAGACAAAAATAAGGATTCCATATTAGAAACCACTTTTAAAAGCTAAGTTTTTATCTTAAGAGACACAAGTTGAGGCAGAGGTAGACCGAGAGGAAGAAGAGCAAGTGGTTAGAGAGATGACAGAGAAGAGTAGGAGTAAGAAAATGGAAGCAATAGTAGAAGCTTAAAAAAAATAAAAGAGTTGACAAATCAAAGGTGAGATGTTATTATTGCAATAAATTAGGTCTCTATGATTGTGATTGCAGAAAGAGGATAGTTGATCAACGAAATCAAAGAGCTAATGTAACTACAAAGAATAATAACTCCATGTTCCTAGCTTTCCATACCATGCATGAACCTTTTGATAAAGTTTGGGTATTAGACAATGGATGCAATAACCACATGACAAGAAATAAGAATCTGGCTGCAAATTTGGATCAATCTATGAAGACAAAGGTAAAGTTGGGCACTGACAAGATTGTGGATATAAATGAAAAAAGAATGGTGAAGATTATGACCAAGTATGAGGAGCCAAAGAGAATCTTAGAGCTATATTATGTCCCTAGTCTCAAACATAATCTAATAATTGTTGGTCAATTAATGGAGAAAGGATACAAAGTTATTTTTGAGGGACAAGGTTGTGTTATATATGATAAGGCCCCAAGCATGAAATTTACAGCCAAGGTGAAGATGACAAGGAATATATTGTTTCATCTGATAATGTGATCCGGATTTAAACAGGAACGCAACAAATTACAGAGATAACCATATACACAAAGATGCAGCGGAAATAATACTTCATTTCATTAATGGAAAATACTGAAATATGCTTACAAACAGAAATGGCAATAAACTAGCTAGGGCGATGGTAGCTTATCTCTGAGAAGAGATGTGATGGCTACATGCCTCTGAACTGTGTTACAATGAGGCTCGAAGGCCTATTTATTGTTGAGAAACAATGGACAACCCTTAACATTCCAAAACCTAACCCTAGGAGATGAAACGCCAAACTGTGGGCCCCGTTTGGGTAAATTGGTACATCAACTTCCCGGGGTCGTAACTTTGGCATACGATCTCCGTTTGACGCGTACAATAGCTCGTTAGAAAGATCTATCCGAGCACTACCACTTTGGGAAGGGCAACATCGGTCCATGGACCCATGTTGCCCCCAGATTTCCCAAAAAAACGTCGTTTAGGGCCTCAAAACGGCTCCGGAAGTTCAGGACCCGAAAAACTGCTAAAAATAGTAAGTTGTGCTACAATTAAGGAAACTGAAAATGCTGAGAAAGACAATGGTGGGGGTCCAGGTGGACTTGGCAGGTGGCCACCAATATCCACCTGGATCATTCCTCCCCCCTTAGGAAGCAATGGTCCCCATTGCGTTGAGCTCCTCCATGAGATGAGGAAACTTCTGCTGAACTTGTTCCCTGGTGAGCCACTTGCCCTGCTGAAGGAGTTGGCCCGCTTTGACAACTCGATACAGTTGGATATTCTGTTGGCGAGTGTTCTTGATCTGTGTGTCCATGATCTGATCAGTTGCAGCTTGTTCCATGCAATCTGGATTTAATTCTGTGGGTTTGAGCTGTTCTGCAATGTCGGATGTGTCTAGCAATGGTGGAAAGTATGGCCGAAGGCGGTCCACATTAAATACTGGGTGCAGGCCAAGGAATGGGGGAATGCTGAGCTCAAATGCATTGTCTCCCATAGCCTTAGTAATGGTGTAAGGACCATATCGGAGTGGTCTCAATTTCCGATAGGCTCCAGTAAGGCGTTCCTTTTGCAAATGCAACCAGACTTTGTCGCCCACCTGAAACTTGTGTGGCACTCGATGTTGATCATGTCGCTGCTTGTACTTGGCATTTGATTTCTCAAGAATGTCATGGACCTGCTGGCGAATATGTTGGATGCGCTCAATGAAGCTGGTGGCCTTATCTGTTTCGGACTGGACATGAGCTGAATTCATGTGAGTAGCTGCAAGTGGCATGGCCACATCAATGGGGCATAGTGGCTGGAATCCCAAACCCACCTGAAAAGGGCTATGGCCAGTGGAGCTGTGAAGAGCTCGGTTGTAGCTGTGCTGAACGTAGGGGAGGCTCTCGTCCCATGTGCGTGGATGCTTTGAGTTATACATGCGCAGAATGTGCACAATCATCCTATTGACAACCTCTGTCTGGCCATCAGTTTGAGGATGGAAGGCTGTGGACTTCGTGAGTTTGGTGTCCAGCATTGACCAGAGACTGGACCAAAAGGTGCTGAGAAACCGACTGTCCCGATCTGAGATGATAGACTGTGGGATCCCAAAGTGCACCCACACTCGTTCAAAGAAGAGTTTAGCAGTGGCTTCTGCTGTGATATTCTTCTTGCAGGCCATCATAATGGCCATCTTTGAGAACCTGTCGACGACCACAAAAACACAGTCATTTCCATGCTTAGTGGAAGGAAGGCCTGACATGTAATCCATGGAGATGGATTCCCAAGGTCGACTAGGGGTAGGCAACGGGGTATAGAGGCCTTGCTTCTTAATGGTCGGTTTGGCAATGGCACAGGCAGTACATGATCGGATGTACTTCCCAACATCCTGTCGAAGATTCGGCCAATAGAAATAGTTTTGCAGTACTGCCACTGTTTTCTCGACCCCGAAATGCCCAGCAGCCCGACTGTAGTGTGCTTCCCAAATCATCTTGGCACGCTCGCTTGAAGGAACACAAAGGTGACCGAGGTGGCATAATAGGGCATCCTGGAGGTGAAAATCTGCAACCTGCCGACCCTCCAAGAGTGTCTGGTATGTGTGGCCGAATTCTGGGTCGCTTTTGTAGAGAAGTGGCCAATCAGAAGTCTCGTGCCCGCAAGAGTTGAGCACGGTGGTTAGCGCCATGATCGGTGGTCGACTGAGGCAATCTGCAACATTATTGGTGCTGCCCTTTTTATACTTGATATTCAAGTGAAACTGTTGCAGGTATGTAGACCACTTCTGATGGCGATCATTCTGCAATTTCCCTTGGGTCTGTATGAACTGCAGAGGTCGGTGGTCTGTGTGGATGACCGTTTCCTTCCCCAAAATGTAATGCTTCCATTGTCGGCAGGCCTGTACAATGGAATACATCTCTTTATCATAAGTGGGGTACTTCCGGACTGTGTCTGAAAGTGTTTCACTGTGATATGCCACTGGATGTCCATGTTGAGTAAGGACTGCCCCAATAGCATAGTCAGAGGCATCTGTCTCGACCTCAAATGGTTGTTGTAAATCTGGTAACGCGAGCACTGGTGCCGTGCAGAGGCGATCCTTCAACTCCCTGAATGACTTCTGTTGAGATTCAGACCAAAAGAATTTTGCTTTCGCCCCGCCCTTGGTGACTTGACTCAAGGGCCAAGAAATATGAGAAAATCCCAACACAAACCTGCGGTAGAAGTTGGCAAGACCTAGAAAGCTGCGGAGCTCTGTTAGAGTGGTTGGAGAGGGCCAATCCCGAATGACTTGGACCTTGGCTGGATCGACATGCACCCCCTGTTCATCAATGATGTATCCCAGATACTGAACCTCGGTCATGCCAAAAGTGCATTTCTCCAAATTGGCACATAGCTTGTGTTGCCGCAGTGTTTGGAGAACCTGTCGGATGTGGTGGAGGTGCTCTTCCCAACTCTGGCTGAAGATCAGAATGTCATCCAAGTATACTACTACAAAGGAGTTGGTGAATGGCCGCAAGATGTCATCCATTAGCCTCATAAAGGTTGCAGGAGCATTCGTCAATCCGAAAGGCATGACCAACCATTCGAAGAGGCCCTCCTTGGATTTGAAGGCAGTCTTCCACACATCTGAGGGTTCAATTGGTACCTGGTGATATCCTGACTTCAGATCGATCTTGCTGAAATATTTCGCCCCCTTTAGTTGGTCTAGGAGGTCATCAATCCGCGGGATCGGGTACCTATTACGGACAGTGATCTTGTTCAGCGCCCGATAGTCAATACAGAGTCTCCACGTCCCATCCTTCTTCTGTACCAACACTATCGGGCTCCCACAGGGCGAAGAACTCGGACGGATGTGACCTTTCTGCAGGAGCTCCTGAATCTGTCTCTTGATTTCATTGTTCTCCAGAACGGAGCGCCGATAAATTGGTCCATTGGGTAGCGGCGCACCTGGGGTCAGATCGATGGAGTGCTTGACTTGACAGTGCAGAGGAACCCCTGCCGGGGAGGTGAAGATGTCTTCGTACTCCTCCACAATCTTGTCCATTTGTAGCTGCCGTGCAGAGGAACCCCGTTTGGAGGCCGCGGCCACTGTCTTCTTCTTCCCTTGAGGGCGTATCATCAGGAAAACAAATTTCCTGGTTTTGGAAATGATCTTACTGCATTGTTTTGCAGTAATCAAAGAGATGGCGGCAGGTGGTGCTACCTCTGGTATCCTGAACAACTTATTTCCCAATGTAATAATAACAGCACGGGGCCTTGATTCATACACAGCATGTCGCTTCCACAAGTATGGTTGTCCTAGTAATACATCACAAACTTCAAGGGGAGCAATGTCACACAATACCTCATCCGTGAAGGGCTTGATGTTGTATGGAAGGCGACACTGCTGGCTCACGCGAAGATCTCGCCCTTGGTGAAGCCACCCAATGGTGTATGGTTGTGGATGTGCTGTGGTCGGTAAGCCCAACCGCTTCACGACCTCTGCCGAAATGAGGTTCTTTTGACTCCCGCTATCAACAATGAACTGTATCGGGGAGCCCTTTACCCACATCTGGGAGTGGAAGAGACGCTCCTCCTCCTCTGGATCTTCGGGTTCATTTTTCTGGATCTTTGCGGTAGCAACAGTGGCGCTGGGATCCGCATCAATGATCTGCTTCCCTTTTTCATACCCCTTATCGGGTTCTGACTCAGAGTCGGAACATGCATCTGATTCTGAAACCTTTAGCTCAGCCACCAGTGACTGCTTGGCCCGACACTCACTTGTGTTGTGAGTGGAGCTCTTATGGAACTCGCACCATTTTCCAGTGTCCTTTCTCGGCTTCGCGGCGTTGCTCTTTGCTTGCAGCTTCGGCTGGTTGTCTTGGGCTGTCCCGCCTTGGCTTTGTCCTTTGTTCTGTGGTTTAGGGGCACCTTTCCCTGCTTTGGATTTGCAGATCCAAAGTCTCGCTTCTTTTGTTTAAACTTCTGCTCGACCTTGACGGCATACCGGTATGCTGCGCCGAGCGAGGGGATGTTTAAGAACTGTATTTCTTCCTGGATGTACTTGTGCAGGCAGCCACGATATTTGAGTATCAAATGTTGCTCCGAATCCTTGATACCCAACTTTGTGCGAAGGGTATGGAAAAGATTGGTGAACTCCGGCACGTCTTGGTCCCTTCCCTGCCGCAGCGTGGTCCACTTTATGTATTCATCCTCATAGCTTCCGACAGGGTAGTACTGCTCCTTGATGGCATCCCGGAACGAATCCCAGGTGGGTGCGGCTGAAAATAGTGAGCCAGTACTTTCATCCTTCTGCTCGCAGTAGGTTTCCCACCAGTCCTTGACGTGGGGGGCTGCTTTGAGAAGAGCAAAAACAATCTTTTCCCGACTCGAAAATTCATGAACAGAAAAATAACCCTCTAGCAGATTTAACCATTTATCTACGGCATCGGCGTCTATCTGACCCTCGAATATGGGGATTTCAAAATTAACTTGTACCTTAAAGGGTGTGGTGTTTCCAGAGGAGCTACTGGAAGCCGATGCGCCGCTTCTGGGTAGCCGCTGAAGGATCTGCGCAAAGCTGTCCATCATCGCGTTCCGTTGTCGCTCGAGCGCTTCTTCGAGCAAGATTTTGATGGGATCTCCTGCCCCCTCGTCTTTCTTCTCGTCCGCCATGGGAGGCCGTCGGGATCTGCGAGGCTGGTCTTGCAAAGGTTCAACCAGTTCAAGCCCTAACTCCTTATATCCCGACCTTGTTGGGGACATGCAAAGAAAAACAGAGAAAAAGCAGACCGCTCTGATACCACTGATCCGGATTTAAACAGGAACGCAACAAATTACAGAGATAACCATATACACAAAGATGCAGCGGAAATAATACTTCATTTCATTAATGGAAAATACTGAAATATGCTTACAAACAGAAATGGCAATAAACTAGCTAGGGCGATGGTAGCTTATCTCTGAGAAGAGATGTGATGGCTACATGCCTCTGAACTGTGTTACAATGAGGCTCGAAGGCCTATTTATTGTTGAGAAACAATGGACAACCCTTAACATTCCAAAACCTAACCCTAGGAGATGAAACGCCAAACTGTGGGCCCCGTTTGGGTAAATTGGTACATCAACTTCCCGGGGTCGTAACTTTGGCATACGATCTCCGTTTGACGCGTACAATAGCTCGTTAGAAAGATCTATCCGAGCACTACCACTTTGGGAAGGGCAACATCGGTCCATGGACCCATGTTGCCCCCAGATTTCCCAAAAAAACGTCGTTTAGGGCCTCAAAACGGCTCCGGAAGTTCAGGACCCGAAAAACTGCTAAAAATAGTAAGTTGTGCTACAATTAAGGAAACTGAAAATGCTGAGAAAGACAATGGTGGGGGTCCAGGTGGACTTGGCAGGTGGCCACCAATATCCACCTGGATCATAATGACTTACAAAGATTAGGTCAGTTCTTTTATGATTGCATGTTCTGATGATTATTAGTTATGGAACTTTCAGTTTCGACATTTTAATTTCTCTGGTTTAAGATTATTGTAGTAGAAATAGATGGCTACAAGATTACCTCCCATCAAATAACCTTCTAGTACTTGTGAGTGTTGTATATTGGGAAAGAAACACCATGAAAGTTTACAGAAAGGAGTTGCATACAGAGCAAACAAAACACTAGAGTTAGTTCATACATACTTGTGTGGACCTATGCAGACTCAATTGATTGGTGTAAGTTGTTAGTTCCTCACATTTATTGATGATTTCAATAGAAAGACATGGGTTTATTTTTTGAAGTAGAAGTCTAAAACTTTTGCAAAGTTCAAATAATTCAAAGCCTTAGCTAAGAAATAGAGAGAATATCATATCAAAGTATTGATATCATATCGTGGTGGATAATATAATTTGAAGGCATTCCATGCTTACTGCAAACAAGACGTAATCAAAAGGAAGTTTACAACTGGATGCACACCACAATAGAATGGTTTAGCAGAGAGAAATAACATAACCATTATGAGCATGGCAAAAAACATGTTGAAAGGAAGAAACTTATCTAATGAGTATTGGGAAGAAGCAGTTGCATGCACTATTTATGTGATAAACATATCTCCTACAAAGAATGTGATGGACAGAGTGCCATAAGAAGCATGGCCAGGTATGTCTTACATTGTATCTCATCTTAGAGTGTTTGGATGTGTAGCATATGATCATGTACCTAAAGAGATAAGAGGCAAGTTGGATGATAAAAGTGACAAATGCATATTTATTGGTTATATTGAGCAATCAAAAGTTTATAGATTGTATAACCCTATCACCAAGAAGACTATAATCAACAAAGATGTTGTGTTCAAGGAACAAGAGTCATGGAATAGGAGTATAGACAAAACAATATATGTAAGAGTGCCACTGATGGAAGAAGAGGATGTAGCAGAAAATGAGCAGCAGGGATCACAAGAGAAGACACCAAACAAAGTCGCACCAGCAAGGAATCTAAGATTTTCTAAACAACATGGATCTTCAAGCATATCAATAGATCAAAATTCTCCTAGCTATCAATGAGGTCAAATTTGGATGTTAGTTCAATTTTTGCATTGTTGTCATTTCAACCTTCATGGTTTGAGGAAGCTATTAGAGATGAAAATTGGGTGCAAGCTATGGATGAAGAAATAGAAGCTATTGAGAAGAATGATACTTGGGATTTGGTTGATTTTCCAAAAGATAAAAATCTCATTGATTTTAAATGGGTCTACAAGACAAAGTAAAATTAAAATGGATAAATTAACAAATTTAAAGCAAGACTTGTAGTGAAAGGTTTCTCGCAGCAACCATGAATAGACTTTGGAGAAACATTTGATCTAGTAGCCAGATTGGATACTGTAAAAGAAGTCTTAGCCACAACAACTTAGAACAAGTGGAAAGTGTATCAGATGGATGTGAAATAAGCCTTCTTGAATAGAATTATAGAAGAAGAAATCTATGTGAAACAACATCCAGTTTATGAAGTTGAAGGTCATCAAGACAAGGTTTACATATTAAAGAAAGCACTATATGGACTCAAGAAAGTGCCAGTGGCTTAGTATAGTAGAATTTATGCTTACATGATCAAGAATGGATTTGGCAGAAACAACATTGAACCAAACTTATACACAAAGGTAAATGGGCATGGAAAAATTTTGATTGTTTGTTTGTATGTGGATGGCATGATTTATATTGGAGATCTTGAGTCAGATGAGTTTAAAGCAACAAATAAAATAGAATTTGAAATGACAGATCTTGGTCATATGAAATATTTTCTTGGAATAGAAGTTAAGCAATCAAAGAAAGGAATTTTTATTTGTATAAATAAGTATGCTAAAGAATTTCCGAAAAGATTGAGGATGGAAAATTGCAAACCTGCTCCTACACTAGTTGTAATAGGTACAAAATTAAGTAAGCATTGTTATAGATATTTTTGGGCACTGCAACCCCAATCATAAATGTCAATAAATCAAGGGCTCTTAAGTCCCTAAAAGTGTTGTTCCAACCCCTAAAAGAACAAGGTCAACTAATTACATCTTCTCCCAGAAGTTCTCCATGAAAAACTACTCAGAACTGGGCAAAACTGGACCATTTCATCTGCTCCATAGGCAAAGTGAGTTGCATCCCACCTGAATACACACAGTAGGTGCGATGCATGTCAAAAATCCCTTCTATGGGGTGTGATGGGAGAGAAAGGACAAATGGCAGGGTCAATCCACAAGGTGGAGGAGCATGGAACATTCCAGAAACCTCTCCTATGACACTTGCCTCTCTGAATTCGACTAGGGATGAGTAAGAGATCATCAATCTCCAAGTGGAATCAAGAACTATCAGAGAGAAGACACTAGTCAAATCTCAAAAGCTAACTCACCCCCCTTGCAAACATCTATATATGGATCCCTCATCCCAGAGATCCAGAGGCTGGAATTTTGTATCTTGTAAGGAAGTGTTGCTGGTGTTTTGGTGCAATATCATAGTGTTGGTTGATCTAAGCTTTTCATGAGGTGAAGAAGGGCTTCTTGCTGAGGGGATGACGTTGGGTCAGAACAATTGGTTGTAATCTCCTTTGCTCTTTCTTGATTATTAATAAAGCTATTCAGGTTTTCCTCCACATTCTTGTATGATTAATGATATATACTTTTATGTGGTCAATGTACATCTGATCCTATATTTCTTATGATAGTAGATCTCTGTTCTTGGATAGTATTATGCTGCTTTGATTCTACAGGTACTCCTTGAAGCTGGGTAAACGAGGAAGCGAGTGGCAAAGATCTACCAGAAGAGAGAGGAATCAAGCAAGGAACCAAGCGCAAGACAGAGGTTGGTCTCCTTCTTTCTTCTCTCATCTACTTCTCATAAAGGAAAACGAAAGTAGTTTTACTGTGTTTGTTTCTAAGGTAGCTATCACCCTTAGTGGGACTAGCAGTTCTGTATAGACACTAGTTTTCCCGATAACAAAATGGCGACTCCGCTGGGGAGCGAGTAGATTGTTTGTTTATCTACATTTGTTTACTTTATAAACTTACAGACGGAGCCTGAAGTTGAGCCAGGTAGCCTTCGAACTACATTTGCTATGCAAATGCAAAGTAGATAAATGCCGCTTCAGTCTATCTCCAGGTTTTGTTTATGAATTAAACAATTGATTTACAAACTCTCTAATTGCCCTTGTGGTGGCTCTAGTAACCTCTTTAGATCTACCCCTGTGATTGATTTACTGATTACCACTTGCTCGGCCTAAATCCCTGAACTGAACTGCAAACTGTGACCCGAAACCCAATCAAAGTCTCGTCCCTAGTCCAGCGCACTGTCTGTTCTGTGAACTTCAAATGCATCGCACTTCCCGAGTGTAGTAGGTGCGTTGCATTTCAGTTTCACTGTGTTACAGGTGCGCTGATCAGACAAGGCCTTGTTCCTAAATTTTGGTTTCTGTGTTCATTCTTTTCAGCTCTATTCAGGAGTTTTGTTGCCTGTAGTTAGTACACCTCTGTTGAAACCCCCTTCCTTGCTGATATTCTGCCTCCATTGTGCAAAGAACTGTAAATGTTTTTATGTATTTTTTGAGTCATTTTTAGTTCTCCTTTACAATGAAGTAGCATAATTGTACTGTCGTTTCTTGATTTGAAAGTGTTGCAAGTGTTGTTTTCAGTCATAGAAGAGAATCTGATTGTTCTTGATAGTCGATTACCCTGTTACTCTTGTATTTGATCTGAATTAGTAATTCTTCTAGTGTCGAAAGCATGTTTTCAATTCCAAATCGCAAAGTGTTGTCATTGTCCTCATTTTGTCTTGAAAAGAAACTTGTTAGTAATTGTCACTTTGAAAGATAATTCAGATTTGCGCATTAGCTTTCTTTTATCATTTACACATTAAGAAGGCTGAAAACAAATACATGCATGTGCATTTGCATTTAGACTATTTGTTGGTTTGATTTAGTACAGTGCATATAGTGTGTGCTATTTGCTCTTTGTTGAAAGAATGCCATCTCTCTTTCCTTAGTAGCTAGGATTTTCATTTGCAAAAAGAATACTAAACGACTGTTTGTCATCTTAGATTGCATTTTAGGAATTGTACATCTACATCACGCGATGAACCTGAAAGGAAAATTTCTTAAGCAAGATCAACTATAAAATAAATTTAATGAATCTAAAAACGCTTTGGAACATAACGCACAACATCTAGAATTCTAGGCTAGGGATGTATTCTGGCGTCGTAAAACCTGGTAACTGTTGTTTTCACTATTGGTTGGGTGATTCCTCCACTTTAAGACGATAAGTGCCAATACGGACTTGTGCTCCCATGTACCATCGAGTATATTTTGGGAGACCACAATAGGCTTAATCCTTTATCCATAGGAAGACGTGTCTGCCACCCTATCAATCGCAATGCACTAAACACAGCATTCGACAAGATTGACTGCCGTACCGTAAAAAGTATTCTGCAGTTTTGCGATTGGTTTGGTAATCCCTTTGTCTAGATTTCCAGAGCAGTCCCTTTCGTTCCTTTTCAGACTCCTTAAAGGAAAAGGTCCATCTGAGCACTTTTCACTTCAGGCTCATTAAAAATCGAAGGCGACTAGAGTCATCTTTTGTTTTTTCTCGACTCTTAAAAATTGAAAAAACAAGTTGTGTCAAAGTGTCTAAAATTTATTTTAAACGGAATAATGATCACCTTTCCTACGTTGGTCTTAGGTTGAGGAAAATGGAGTCCACCAACCAAGGAGTTCCCCTTGGAGGAAATCCTAGTCCCTTCGCCTCTTGGGGAGATGTTGGTGCACCCCATATGGCCACATTGTCGCTTCCAGGATTGACAATTGGCTTGCCTGTATGGCTCTTCTCAACCTCTATCATTCAGAACACCGCGATTCCTGAACAATCTAGTTAGCAACTAAACGATACTAGAGTTACCCCCCAACCCTCTACTTCATCCAATTCTTCCTCTCCTCCTTCCTCTTCACTTGATGAAGCTGGTAAAGCCAAAAATCAAGTACCTGAGAAGAAGAAGGAAAAGAAGAAGAAAGAGAAGAAGAAGGAGCCGAAGGCGAAAAGGGGCAACCAAGCATCATCTAGCGAAAATCCACACACTGCAGCGACCAGGCCTAAATCACCATGTGTCATTTGCAAAGGAGACCACTATCATCGAGATTGTCCTTACATCCCTCGGATCTTAAGGGACTGGTCTCCTCGTTTGCACAATCCGGTGTCATCAACCTCTGATGATCATGTTGAAAGTGCACCGTCAACTAGTGAAAGTGAAGCCCTTGGACAAAAAGGAAAATGTAAATTTCCTTGTAAACTGTGTGAAGGCAATCATGCCGTCCACCGTTGTCCCTTCTTAGATGAGGCTAAAAGAGTTTTGGAAGACCGTCCGGTTTCACCGTTACGGCTTCCTCCTGGATATAAGAAACTCTTGTCGAGTCCATCACTAGTCGAAAATCCAACTGACATGCCCTTGTGGTCGACCGAAGCATCTATCATTGAAGATAAGCCATCTGAATCCACACTAGATGAAAGTCAAAAGGTCGAGGTGACAGTTGACCCGGTCTTTCCTTGAGAGGATCCATCTTCAGATGATACAGTCACCGAAGAGAATAAGGATGACACTGTCCAAATTCTCTTTGTGAGCACAGACTCCGATGAACATGGGGGCAGTCTACCCATTCCTTTATCGCAGGAAGGAAGTTCGTCAGAGTCGTACCTGGCCTTCTATTCAGTCCCACCTCCAAGCAACCTGGTTGTTTCCTTTGACTGGAATCTACTAGGCAGACCCCGTTTACCGGCTAGTGTACCATTTCGAATAATTACTCAAATATATAGAATGGTCATGGCCGGTACCATCATAGATGAAGGGGCTTATGTGAGTATCCTTTCCTCAACTGCTTGGAAAGCGCTTGGTTCAACATCACTTTTGCCTGAGATGAGAAATCTAATAGGCTTTGACAAAGGAACCATTCGACCGTTAGGGATCCTTCCCAATGTGCCCATAACATTGAGAGGGAAAACCGTTCACATGAATGTAATGGTAGTCCAAGGACCCCTGGATTATAATCTACTCCTTGGACGAGACTATATTTATTGCATGGGAGCCATTGTCTCATCACTCTTTAGAGTAATGTGTTTTCCGCACGAAGGAAGAGTGGTCAAGCTCGTAGACCAGCTTTCATTTCCCGGTTCACACATAGCAAATAGTCATATACCAACCTTGAATGGTATTTTCACGCAAGGAATGTCTCATTGATCCCCAGTCCGTCCTCCTGATGAGTGTGAGTGATTCGGAGGATATGACTGAAACCCAAGGGGCATGCACCCTGGTCTGCTTTGGCAGGGAAACTTAAGGTATAGGGTAGGTTTCCGCGAGGGATATATGACTAGTTTGACACACCCGCCCGTTTAGGAAAATGGGATTAGACTGGAATAAGATTCCCTTGTCAAAGTTATGTGAGTGGAGGCGTCTGTGCCATTCACCTTTGTCTATTTTGGTAGACATCGCCGAAGAAGTGTTTTGTTTCTGGTACAGATAGAACAATCTTTGGTAACCTGAAAAAGGTAGGCCTTTCCTGGCAAAACAAATGTTTTGTCTGCAAATTGAGGGGTAACCTTGAAACTCTATTTCTCTATACCTGGGGGCATGCAAACCTTTTGGCATGCAAGCGAAGAGAGACCATTTATTTTTTAAATTTATAGGTCCTCTAACCCTTTAAACGCGTAGGATTGGTCGTTTCCTAACTTGCATAAAGAAAGGATGTGGGGCAAAGCTTTGAAATAATGTCATTTTTAGATGAGACATTCTTATTATACGACTAGATTGAGCAGTTTTAACGTGGACTTCGAGCTCGTTAAAAAATAAACATAAGCAATGAGCAAATGTTCCACCAGTGTTTAAGCTCATTTTAAAATAAAAAATGAACCAATTTCCGGTAAATAACCGTTGTGAATGTAGTACTTCAGCCTTTGAAGCCTTGGTTGTGTTCTCATCATCACCTCCACTCTGTATTGGCCAATCATTCACCTCCACTTGATTGTTTACCCCTTTTGAGGAACAGCTGTGAAGAGTGATCCTATTAGCCATCCTTGTAACACTGCCATGATTGGAAAATTCCAAACCTTACCTGGAATCAGCTGCTACCTGAATTTATCACTCGTTCCTCAAAGACGAGTCTCCTTTAAGGTCTTTTCAACTGATTCGTAAAATATGAAAAGATTGCCAAGCCATTGGCCTCTCCAGCTCGTTAAAGTGACTGGAAGTGATATCCCTCCTTTAGATTTTAATCTTTTTGGACCTGAGGGATTATTACACAAAAAGATCGAGCGCTTGTTTTGTTCGGCTCGTTAAAAGTACCGAAAATTCATCCATTCTATATTGTTTTATACTTTTTCGGACTTAAGGGATTAGATGACAAAAAAGGATTTTTTGGAGTTTCCTTTACGTCCCTTTTCAGACTCTAAAATTGAAAAGGACCGAGTTATCTTTGTCGTTAAACTCGTTAAGACCGAATAGCGACAAACTTGTCCATAACAGACAAGAACTAGTTTCACTATCGCTAGGCTCGTTAAAACAGAGCGATGGGTTTGCCCAAAGGGCGAATTATAGAACAAGCATATGTTATCCTCCTCAAGCTTGACAAAAATAAAGAGGTACTAGTCAGCAATGACTAGGGAAAGATTGGGAAGAAAACTTGAAAGAACTTTGTTGGTAGCAAGTCGCTCTTGAACATGACACTTTCACTCCGCATCCGAGTCGAGTTAGGTTGTTCCATTCACTGGTCATATCAGCATGGTTCCATCACACCATACACATTTGGGATTAATGCTACCAATCCATCATGTCAGTGTCGCCGATATGTTCAAGAGAAGTCGCTCAGAGAATTCACCTGTGTCTCACCCACTGCAATACATTTACGCTCCATTCTTTCATGACCGCCACCCTGAACCTTATATCACTAGATCGTTTTCACCTCCATTAAAATCATTTGCTCCATTCCGTGTCATTGATGTGGGATTCACTAAGGCCCTCCTATGACGGATCGCTTCTTGTCGACATCAGCTCATTATCCAAGAAGTCGATCTAGGAACAACCCTTTCAGTACTTTGAAGCTTGCATGCCTCAATGGCAAGTTTCTCACTTCCGGTGACAGGTTTACATCAATGGCCTTCGACCGAAAGATTTTGCGTGGTGTTCGACGCCAAGTCCTTTATTCACACCACGTGAATTGTACTGTAGTACCTTGAGGGTCATCATCATTATCGGTGATTCCTCTCGCGCCTGTTAACAACTTACATCATTGGCTGGTAATCAGGCAATGTCTTTCCATGTTCGACTCCAGAACATCTCTCACATGGATCGACTTGTACTTTGAGTGAAGATCGAACGAGATTGAAGACCCCGGATCTAGTTTCATCCATCCGGGCTGCAATATATATTCAGGAAAATAAAGACATCAAATGTACATCATTGCTGCATAGATAATCATCCAATCTAAGGGATGATGGCTCTACCAGAATCATCAGTCTACACTCGGACGATTGTCTGTCTCATGTACATGAAAATGAATTTATAAAGCTGAGCATGGGAATGCTCGCCTCAACTAGATCATGAAAATATTATGAAGATAATGTATTGTATTCTATCTTATTACAGGTCTCCTTCCAGCTTGAAAGAACTTCAGATCTTCATGATAAAGCATTTCACCTGACATCAACAAATTAACGACCTCATGCTTTAGGGGGCAACTATTATAGACATTTTTGGGCACTGCAACCCCAATCATAAATGTCAATAAACCAAGGGCTCTTAAGTCCCTAAAAGTGTTGTTCCGGCCCCTAAAAGAACAAGGTCAATTGATTACATCTTCTCCCAGAAGTTCTCCATGAAAAACTACTCAGAACTGGGCAAAACTGGACCATTTCACCTGCTCCATAAGCAAAGTGCGTTGCATCCCACCTGAATACACACAGTAGGTGTGATGCATGTCAAAAAGCCCTTCTATGGGGTGCGATGGGCGAGAAGGGAGAAATGGCAGGGTCAATCCGCAAGGTGGAGGAGCATGGAACCTCCTAGAAACCTTTCCTGTGACACTTGCCTCTCTGAATTCGACCAGGGATGAGTAAGAGATCATCAATCTCCAAGTGGAATCAAGAACTATCAGAGAGAAGACACTAGTCAAATCTCAAAAGCTGACTCACCCCCCTTGCAAACATCTATATATGGATCCCTCATCCTAGAGATCCAGAGGTTGGAATTTTGTATCTTGTAAGGAAGTGCTGCTGGTGTTTTGGTGCAATATCATAGTGTTGGGTGATCTAAGCTTTTCAAGAGGTGAAGAAGGGCTTCTTGCTGAGGGGATGACGCTGAGTCAGAACAATTGGTTGTAATCTCCTTTGCTCTTTCTTGATTATTAATAAAGCTATTCAAGTTTTCCTCCACATTCTTGTATGATTAATGATATATACTTTTATGTGGTCAATGTACATCTGATCCTATATTGCTTATGATAGTAGATCTCTGTTCTTGGATAGTATTATGCTGCTTTGATTCTACAGGTACTCCTTGAAGCTAGGTAAACGAGGAAGCGAGTGGCAAAGATCTACCAGAAGAGAGAGGAATCAAGCAAGGAACCAAGCGCAAGACAGAGGTTGGACTCTTTCTTTCTTCTCTCATCTACTTCTCATAAAGGAAAATGAAAGTAGTTTTACTGTATTTGTTTCTAAGGTAGCTATCACCCTTAGTGGGACTAGCAGTTCTGTATAGACACTAGTTTTCCCGATAAAAAGCATGATGAAGGATTAGATGTCAATCCAACTCTATTCAAAATATTGGTTTGAATCCTTGTGTATCTCATAGCTACACAACCAGATGTTATGCAGGAAGTTAGTTTGATTTCTAGATTTATAGAGTCTCCAAAAGACTCACATTAGAGAGGAGGAAAAAAAATTATTAGATACATAGCAGAAACTACAGATGGTGGCATATTTTATGCAAACACAAAGAAGAAAAATTTGGTTGGATATACTGACAGTGATTTTGCAGGAAGTTTGGATGATAGGAAAAACACTTCTAGTTATGTGTTTCATCTTGGTTCATGTGTGATATCAAGGGAATCTAAAAAGTAGTATATTGTGACACTTTCATCAGTAGAAGTAGAATATGTAGCAACGACATTAGCAACATGCCATGTAGTATGGTTACAAAGAGTTTTGGATGGGCTTTAGCAGAAACAACAAGGATCAACAACAATCTATTGTGACAACACCTCAACCATTGCACTATCTAAGCATAGTGTGTTTCATCAAAAGAGAAAACATATTGATACAAGATATCATTTTCTTAGAGAACTTGTGAGCAATGGAGAAGTTTATTTAAATCCTTTTAAATCGAGTGATCGATCGGTTGATATATTCACTAAGCCATTAGCAAAAAATGTATTTGAGTTTCACAAAGGAAACTTAGGTGTTGTAAGCCTAGCTTAAACTAGCAAGAAACTTGAGCCTTAGACTAACATGCATGTTTGAGTTGTCATGAGTCATGTCTTAGTTTAGTGGTCATAATTAAGGGGGAGTATAAAAGATAGCTAATTACTCTCGCATGAAGAGTAGTCTAAATTTAGAGTTTGAGTTAACTAATGTCAACGAGAGATAATTGAGTCAAGTGTGAGTGAGTTCGAGTCTAGTCTTATATTTGGTAAAGTAAAATTTAGAGCATGTTTATATGTTGAATTTATTTTGAGTGAGTCGCTAGTTGAAAAAGTATAAATACCCTTCATCAGGTTCACTGTAATCATCAAGTTTTGTGTGATCAATAGACAAGAACAACAACTCATATTGTTTTTGTATGTCAAATTTGTGCCTTTCCTCCCTTACCTTTCCAACAATGAGAACAAAAAACAATGTAATCTACGCACCTTGATTTCCACCATGTTACTTTTTGCTAGAGCATATTGACTAGCTTGTAAAAGACTGCACCAGTCGGTAAATAGACTATAGGAATGAGAAAATAATGTGGTATACGCCCATTCGTTCAGCTACACATCACTCCACAGTAATCCGTAGACGGTGAATAAACAATCTCATTAAATTCATCATCGTTCAACTTTGCATCACTCCACAACGAATAAACATTCTTGTTAAATTCTTCTTAAATTCTTCATCTTTGCAGTTGATAAGTAAACGTTATTTCACGATGAGTTGATAAGGAAACGTTATTGCAGTTGATAGAGAAAGCAGATAATGATGAAAAATAATGCGCTCTGAAGAAGATATTATAGGTGCATTTTACGATGGATTTTGAATCATTAGAAACGCATAACCATTATTTTCCTGCTACGCAGAGCTATCTATCTAACAATTCTACTACAACACCTTCAACAGTGACAATGTCCACGAGGATGGAATGCTTCCCTGTAATACAAATTAAAAAAATAGAAAACATATTACCTTCAACAGTGACAATGTCCACGAGGATGGAATGCTTCCCTGTAATAAAAATTAAAAAAATAGAAAACATATTGCTTTTAAAGATGGTGACGGAGTAAAAGCTCAAGTGCCCCACATTTTGTCATGTATGACCACCTCATTACGCGGATAGTCCTATTTTGTTTCTATGAACTTATCATTATGTTGATACTTGTGACGTTATTGGACGCTGATAGATCAATATCTCTTTTATTTATTTTTTAATTGATCATAAAATAGGTTGGCATCTTTTTTTTGAATTTTTACATTAATGAATGGAATGTTAAATATTCACTCTCATTTATCTCTAAATATATATGTTATAAAGTCTCAGTATTACAAATGATAGATAAGTATTTTGATAGTTATGATTAACCATTTAATTTATATTGTTGCGATCTGCGTACATCAACCACATTTACTAATGTAGTTGTGATAGATTATTAATTTAAATATAATATGAAATCTAGTCTTCAACCAAATATCTACAATATAGTCTTAATAATTTATTTAGATTTTATAAAAAAAAATAAAGTCCTTTATAAAATAAGATAATATACCCACACCAATGATAATCAATATCTTAACAGAGATGATAGAGTATGTACACATTCTTAAACTTTAGCAATCAAATGTTATGTCCCTTGTCACACAAACAAATGAGTATCATACACCTATTTGGTGTTTGGCTTTGTAGTAACCTTACAAATAGATTATTTATTATGATCATGACAATGAAGATGATCATAAAGATTAACAAAAAACACGCACTCTCAAATTACCCCTAGATACACCAGCATGCCTCAAAATCTAGGGAAAGGAAATGGAAAGGGAATTTAAATAATTGTGTTGATAAAGAGAAGATATGCATTTTTTTGATGGTTCATGAATAATTAATAGAGGATCCAAAAGTAATAATTAATGAATAGGTAGAGTCAATAGTGCCAAAAAAGTAATTATAGGTAGTGGATATGGGCCACTTAGAGTGCATTTATTACAATCCACTTTTTTCTTATAACCCCAAACTAATAAATTAAATATGAGGAATGTTAGTGTCGGTATCTTCATCCCTCCTTTGGTGATCAAAATTTCTCTTTTTGCATGCATAGTAGGTGTCCTATCCGATCAGCTGCATTGCCTTAGGATCATGGATCATTTGATGGTAGTGGTTCATTATCAAAATTTCCCTCATGGTCTTTACCTGCTAGCCTATTTTCACATGTTCAGGTCATTTACAGTTTCTTTTGTCATTACATTTGCAAAAATCATCTTTAGGGTTTTAGGTCTCATTAGGTCTAGGGTTTGTCACCATGGTCAGCAAAAGCTCAATAAAGGGTCAGCAGGCACATGAGGAGGTCTAATAAGTTCACAAAATCAAAATTTTCAATGATGTTATGATCAATAAGTGGTTTTTACCTCAAAACTCTGTTTTGAGGTAAAAACAAAGTTTTTATTTCTATGTACAAAATTTTATGTAATTTTAATTTTTCTATATGTAATAAGTTCAAAACTGCTACCCTTGCTCACCTTGCCAACTCCATCCACTGCAGAAAAAAACACAAGCATCAATGCATCAGTTATCAAATGATTAAGAAAAGTCAATTTCAATGGAAAAACATAGTTCAAAACCAAAAGTGACTTTGACATTAGAAAAGTGGGTTTGAGATGAGTAAAAATTTAAAGTCATTCATATTTAAAGTGAAGGAGGTCCTCTTTATCATTTCATTATGCAAAAATATTCTTAGAGAGAAAAAATCGTGATTTGGGAGCCAAGGAGACAAAAACCCTGTTTTTCAAGGAAACTTGGCCTAACGTTGCACATCAGAGGTAGTGCGCTGTGTATCATGCTGGCACTGCGCATCAGAGGCAAACCTGTAGTGTTATTTTGAACTAGCGCTGCACATCAGGAGGGCGCTGCACATTGGGCCCAGCGCGTGCACATCAGTCCAGATTTTTCTAAATCATTCCAAATCATGCCATAACCCTCAAATTTGCTATATTTGCATTCTACAAGTAAGTAAACAACATCCTACAACTGAATTTGAGTTCACTCTTGTGTTCTTCATGAATCTTACAAGTTTAAAATGAAACCCTAGTTTCTCTTCACTGTTTTCCATTTCATTGTGAAAATTTCATTCCATCATCACAAAACATCATTGAACCCCTTTTCACTCTTTTATTACCCTAAAACACTCCATTTATCCCATTTTCCCATATCTCACTCCCCTAAAGCAACTAATTCCCTCATCAAACCCTAAATCCCTCATTAAACCCTAATTTCCCAAAACTATTCCCTTCATTCCCTAAATTCATTTCCCAAGAGTAAAATCTCTTCATACTCATCACCATTGTCCTCTTTCATCCCTCTTTCATCATCCTTTTTCCACCATACCTTCATCTCATCATTTTCCTAAGACAAGCACTATGGCAAGAAACAGTGACTCAAGCTATGAAGAAGAAACACAAAGTGACAGTTCAATAGACAGGAATGTACAGCCTAGGAGACCTCACAAGGGTGGGAAAATAATCAGAGAGGAGCCTATTAGCATTGCTGAACTTCTTTCTTGTCCTCTTGCCACCACTTGTTTCAGATACCAATCTTGCTTTGAGTTTTGTGAGATGGTTGAGAGGGTTAAGTATCATCATGAATTAGCAAGGCAATTTGTCATCAACATGGATGACAATATGGTACATCTTGCTGGCATGAATTTTACTTTTTCACCAGCCATTATTGCAGAAGCAACTAGGATGCCAGATGTGGGGGAAAGATGGAACAAAAGACAAAATATCAGCAAACAAAACTATGAACCCTACATTAAAGCCAAATATCATAGTAAATTGGGCAGGGTGTTTCCTTTTGAGTTTTTGGAGGACTGATATGTGCCACTAATGAAAATCATCATTAAATACTTCACATGTGAGGGAAGGTTCTCGAGACTCTATGCCTATCATATCAGATTGCTTATGCATTTTACCAGGGTTAGAATGATGAGTATACCATACTTCATTTGCAAAAATAGAGAGAGGATGAATGTGCTTGCAAAGAGAAAACCATACCCACAACAGCTTAATAGCATTTATCACTTTGTTGTCATCAAGATTATTATTGTACACCAGTTCACTCAGTTAGGAGTGCCATGGGAAACCTTCATTGCCCATGAGATCTTCAAAGGGCCTCAAATTTTTACAGAACCTCATGAGGAAGGTGGACCTTCCGGGCAACAAAGACAGCATGAAAGCAGAACTGAAGAGGCTCATATTCCTGTGTTTATAACTTATGAAAAAGGCACAAGAAGACTTTTTGCAGCAACCAAATGAGTATTATCTCCACCAGGGGTGGAAAGGGTCTCGTTCTCTTCACCGGACAACAGGAAAATGCTATCTTCACCTGGGGTGAAAGGGACTTTGCCTTCTTCTTCAGCAGAACAGGTACAGGACAGAGGAAAATAACCATTGCATAATCGAGGGCCTTCTGAAGGCCAAGATAGAGATTTTGTTTTGATTCAGGAAGAGGACATTGATTTGGGCTCCCAAAGCTCAAGACTCAATGAGGTCATCAAAGAGAAAGAAGCTGACATCCATGCCTTATCACTTGACCTTGAGAGGGCTAGTGGATTATCAACTTCCTTGAGCAAAAAAACAAGCAGCTTACTGAGAAACAAAAACTCCTAAAGCTACAGATCATCAAAGAAAACCGGCAAAAGTCCAAGAGGGCAAAGGCCAAGTTGACATCCATTGAACAAAAAGACAATGACTGGGAATATTTGTTGGAGAAGGTGAACATTCACTTGGAGAAGCTTCTTGAGAAGGCAAACAAAGAGAAGAACATGATGCACCACATGGCTTATCACTACTTGGCCCGGAATAAGATTTGCAAGACAAGGATAAGAAACCTAAAAGCCAAGTTAAGGAGAGCCTTAAACACCAAAAAGGAGCAAGATAAACTTAGAATCTTGGTTGAACCTTCCTTGGCTCAGCAAAGAAATTGATAATCTTTCCTCTTGCCAATTTTGAAGCATTTTGGAGAATTTTTTGTCATTTCCTAAATTTTAATTGCGAAAAATAGGAAATTTCCTCTGATGCGCAGCGCCAACATTGATCTGGTTGGGAATTTCGAGGAATGGCTTACATTTTTGGATTCCTCATGAAAAAATATGAAAACCCAGAAATTTTCATGAATTTTGGAGGAGTTCTGGGTCACCTAAAGGGCAAAAAACACCTAAAAAATGCCCTTTCTGCCACTTTTTGGACCCACAGGAAGCAGTTTTGGGAGAACTGATTTTTGAAGGAGCAAATGGATACCCAATCCAAAAATTCCACTTGTTTTGGAAAGTAAACAGGTAGATCTTTCCAACAAGCCATCTTGGAGCAAATTGGGTGAAGGGGAAGGCCTTCAAACTCAGCTTGGAAAAGGCGTTGTGCATGAGGAAATTTTTTTCCAATTTTGCTCAAAAACTCAAATTTTCACCTAGTTTTCTACCAGTTTGAATTTTTCTTCTCTCATGGTCAAATTCATGATGAAATATGATGTAAATTGATGTACTATGATGTAAAGTGAGGAAAAATTACTTAAGGAGGTAGATACATTAGTTTTAGGTGGTTTTGAGCTGAATGAATCAGTTTCCATGGTTTTAGAGGCAAGCTATTCCACTGCCTATTTTTCAGTTCCTAATTTAGATCTTGTTGAAACAGCTCCTTGACTTATGGATTCAACCCCTAATGGCTAGCATAGGTGTTTTGATGCCTATATCTTGTACTTTCTTAGTCATTTGTCAGGGTTGGACTCTTGTGGATGCATTGAGCTACTTTGTACATCACTTCTGCAGTTTGGCAAGGAAATAAACTAGGGTTTTACAACATTTTGTGGGAATCTTGTGGTAATGTGAATTAGCATAGTTTCCTTCTTAGTTACTTATTTTATCTTATGTTTATGTGTGCCATCATTTCTCTTATTCTGCATAACTAAATGAATCGGGTGTAAAAGGTAGAATCCATTGATGTTTCAGTGCTCTGCCTTGGGATTTATTTAGTTTTACATGTTTTCTACTGTTTGAAGAGGACTCATGATATTTGCATGCCCTATCCAGCTCTTCACCAGTCTTTAGACTTACCATTTCACTCATTTTAAAGTGCTAAAACCCTTGCCTACCTCGCCCCACAGAAACCTCTACAAATCTATGTTGATTTCCCGGACCCAAAGCTGCCTTCCTCATTTGATCTAGCAAATAACCATTAAAATCAATCAAAATACTCTGAGCATATACCTAGCCCAAAATTAGTATTCTTATTAGTCATATTTTCTTTGAGATTGACAAGGAGAAAGCCCTCTCCCGACCTGGTAGGGCTAGCTACCAGGTTAAGTGTTGTTTGAAGTTACCCCAGACCTGCCTTTCTCAGCCTGAATGTACAAAAACATATTTTAGTTTATTCACAGGTGTCCTGATTTGGAATATTTGACTAGATCTTTACAACTTATTTTTATAGATTTAAATTTTTAATGATTTTCTGTTTTAAAGATTATTTTGTGGCACAGATTTTGAGCAAGTGAAACCAAATTTCCAAAATTTGAGAGAGGTTTTTTTCAAAAATGACCTTATCTACAAAAACCTCTTTCAGTTTTGTAACAGGTGCTATGGTTCAAGATATATGAGTTCATCTTTGACGCCTAATTTTAGAAATTCGGTCTTAATTTAATGTAACTAATTCTATTTTGAAGAAGATGGTTGAGCTCAATTCCCTTAGTACAGGGATGAGAAAATTGTATATATTTTATGAATTTCAGAGTGTAAGGGTTGGATTTTGGCAGTAGAGAGGGGTTGCTTGGGATTGTGTAAAGTTTTTCTTGAATATTATTTTAATGAAGCAGTTTCTACCCTTTAGATCTGGGATCCATTATGGTGTTTAATGTGCAACATGTTTTTCTTGTAAATTCATTTCCATGCTTTGTTTTTTTTGCTAATTTTGTTACAACATTCTCTAAGGGAAGTGTTAGGAATTCATCCATGCATGATGCTCCTTTCACAATGATTATGTTGTTTAATGTAGTGGTTATTTTTTGAGAATCCATCCTCTGTTAGATGCATTGTTGAGTAATCCTGTGTTTCTCCTTCTCCTAATGTTGCCACTGTAAATCCATCCCCTGATTGATGCCTACAAGGTAGCGGGCTTTCCCCAATTTTCTTATTTCATTTGCAATCTTTTATCTGGCTGAACATTTCACTTACTTTGCCCCAAGTTTGCTGGTGGAAACTAGTTTCGAATCCATAGCCCAATGGTCCCTTCTCTTGTTGTTTTCGACCCACAACTTTTAAATCAAATCCCTGCACTCCATAGCTAGCCTAAAATTTCGTTTATGACAGCCACATCTTGTTGGCAAAGAGAGAACCCTCTCTGGTCTGGTAGGGCTAGATGCCAGACCAAAAGCTTGGTCTGTGGTTACCTCAGAGTTTCCTTTTCTCAACCTTGAGGTTAATTCTGAGTGACAACAAGGAATACCCTATATTTCTCCTCCTATAACATGTCATTTTACTAGTATTCAAATTGTATTCAAAATGGAATGAATGGAGCTTCGCCATAGTAGTACTCTAAAACTTTGATGAAGATTTTTTATATTGAATTTAGATGGAATATTTATGAGGCTAAGGGAATAATTCCATGGATGATAATTTCATTAACACAAAATATGCATATATGCAAGATGGTGTCTATTCGTTTCATGTGCAATGAAGAACTCTTGGTATTCCTCATGACTCCTCATTTCGTCTACCTAAAATTATGTAAAAAAAATACAGTAACACAAAAATCCTGAAGAATTATGTGTCCAATATTTCCTACTTTAATCCAAAGGAATGTTTGTGAGTCTAAGCATCATTCTAAGCTTTCCTCTTTCAAACACTTTCATGAAGATGTCCATAATTATTTCATTTGTGGAACAATGTCTCAAATGAATAGTCTTTGCCTTTACGTGATATCGAATCAAATGATACTTTGTGTTGATGTGCATGGTTCGATCATGGAATTTGGGATTTTTTGCCAACTTGATTACAAAAGTATTGTAAACCAAAAGAGGAGTAGTATTCACTTGTTTCTCCTATAGATCTGCAAGTATTTTCCTAAGCCACACAATTTCCTTTATTGCTTCTACAATTGCCACATATTTTTCCTTTGTTGTTGAATTTTCTAGAACTAGGTGTTAGCATGACTTCCAAAAGGCACTTGTTGATCCAAGACTCATGATATAACCTAAAGTTAATGCTCCATTTGATTTATCCCCATCGATATATGGATCAAAATATGCTATAAAGTTGAAGTCACACACCTCGAAATAATTGAGTCCAAAATCTTGAGCTCCTTTCAAGTATTTGAGAACTCTTTTTCAGTAGAACAATGTCCTTCACAAGGGTTTTCCATAGGCCTAGAAATAATCTCAAGCAAAAGAGAAACTTTTAGTCTAGTAGTGGTAAGGTAGATGAGACTTCCCAAAAGTTGTCTGTAATTGGTTTCATCCTCAAATTCATTCCCCTCTTTTTATGTGATCTTCAAATTCTATTCCATTGGAGTAGAAAGAGGGTTTCATTCATCCATGCCAAATTTGTTCAACAATTCTCTAATGTAATTCTTTTGGGAAATGAATATGTACTTTGGATGTGGAGCCACTTCAATTCCTAAGTAGTGGTGAATATATCCCAAATATTTCATCTCAAATCCAATCTTCAACTCTTTCTTTATGGATGAAATATAACTTTCATTGTTCCCTATCATTAATATATCATCTACATACATCAAAAGATATACAAAATATTTTGCAACTTTCTTGACAAACAAAATTGCATCATCAAGATTAAAGTATATGAGATTAAATTTCATAAGATGCTCAATTAAATTTTCATACCAAGCTTGTAGTGTTTATTTCGGGCCATATAAGGATTTAATGAGTTTGGATACTTTTTATTATTGTCCTGATCAGGACTTATGCATGAACACAACATAATATAGATATAAACATAAAAATAGATATGCAACAAAAATAAAACTTCATTTCATTAATATTAAAGAACTGAAATATGCTTACATACATAATGGAAATAAACTAGCTCGGGTGATGGTAGCTTATCTTTGAGAAGAGATGTGGCAGCTACATGCCTCTGAAATGTGTTAAAATGAGGCTCGAAGGCCTATTTGTTATTGAGAAACAATGGAAAAACCTAAACATCAAAAACCTAACCCTATGAGATGAAGCGCCAAAACTATGGGCCCCATTTGGGTAAATTGGTACATTAACTTCCTGGGGACATAACTTTTGCATACGATCTTCGTTTCATGCGCAAAATACCTTGTTATAAATATCTATCCGCGGAATACAAATTTCAACTACAAACATGAGTCAAAGTCTCATGTTTCCCCATTTTTCCAAAAGAAAAAAACATTGTTTAGGGCCTCAAAATGGCTCCAAAAGTCCAAGACCTGAAAAATGGCCAAAAATAGTAAACTGTGCTACAATTAAGGAAACTGAAAATCTGAAAGAGATAGTGGTGGGGGTATAAGTGGAATAGGAGGGTGGCCACCAATATCCACCTAGATCAGTCCTCCCCCCCTTAGGTAGAAATGGTCCCCATTGCATTGAGTGCCTCCATGAGATGGGGAAACTTCTGTTGAACTTGGTCCCTGGTTAGCCACTTTCCTTGCTGTAGGGGTTGGCTAGCTTTGACAACCTGATATAGTTGGATCTTCTAATCGCAAGTTTTCTTAATTTTTTTTTCCATGATTTGATCAGTTGTTGCATGTTCCATGCAATCTGGGTTTAACTCTGTTGGTGTGAGCTATTATGCAATGTCTAATGTGTCTAGTAATGGTGGAAAGTATGGTCAAAGGCAGTCCACATTGAACACTGGGTATAGGCCAAGGAATGGGGGAATGCTGAGCTCAAAATCATTTCCTCCCATAACCTTGGTAAGTGCGTAAGGCCCATATCAGAGTGGTTTGAGCTTTTGATGGGCTTCGGTAAGGTGTTCTTTATGCAAATGCACCCAAACTTTGTTGCCCACCTGAAACTTTTGTGGCACTCGATGTTGATCATGTCGCTGCTTGTACTTGGAATCTAACTTCTTCAAGATGTCGTGAACCTACTGGCGGATGTGTTGGATGCATTTGATAAATCTGGTTGCTTTATCAGCCTCGAACAATACATGTGTGGATTATGTCTTTGTAGTCACTTGAGGCATGGAAACATCAATCATACATAATAGTTGAAATCCTAGACCCACTTGAATGGGACTGGGACCAGTCGAGCTATGGAGAGATTTGTTATAGCTTTGCTGAACATAGGGAAGACTCTCATCCAGAGTTTGTGGATGCTTGGATTTGTACATGTGGAGTATGTGCACTATCATCCTATTGACGACCTCCGTCTGGCCATTAGTTTGGGGATGGAATGCAGTCGACTTGGTGAGCTTGATGTCCAATAGTGTCTAGAGGCTTGACTAGAATGTGCTCAGGAACCTGCTATCCTGATCTAATATAATGGTTTGTGGGGTCCCAAAATGTACCCACACTTGTTCAAAGAAGAGTTTGGAAATGTCCTCTACTATGATACTCTTCTTGTAGGCCACCAATATAACCATCTTAGAAAATTTTTCCACAACCACAAATACATATTCATTACCATGCTTAGTATAAGGGAGGCTAGAAATATAGTCCATGGAGATGGATTCCCAAGGATGGCTGGGAGTAGGAAGAGGAGTGAATAGTCCTTACTTCTTGATGGCTGGTTTGGCGATGACACATGCAGTGCAGGATCTGATATATTTCCCAACATCCAGTCATAGTTTTGGCCAATAAAAGTACTTTTGTAGTACAACCATAATTTTCTCCACACCAAAGTGTCCTGTGACCCGACTATAGTGTGCCTCCCAAATCAACTTGGCACGCTCACTTGAAGGAACTCAAAGATGGTTGAGGTAGCATAATAATGCATCCTGGAGGTGGAAATCATGAACTTGTTTTCCATCTACTAGCATCTGGTATGTGGAGGTGAACCCTGGATCATTTTTTTATAGTTTTGTCCATCTAGTGGTCTCGTGGCCACAAGAGTTGAGAACAATAGTCAATGATGCAACTTGGGGCTAGCTAAAGTAGTTTGGAACATGATTAGTACTGCCCTTTTTGTATTTAATGTTTAAGTGGAATTATTGCAGATATGTAGACCACTTTTGATGGTGATCGTTCTGCAACTTCCCTTGTGTCTGTATAAACTAAAGAGGTCGGTGATATGTGTGGATGACCGTCTCCTTCCCCATAATGTAATTCTTCCATTGACAGAAAGCATGCATGATGGAATACATCTCTTTATCTTAGGTGGGGTGCTTCCGAATTGTATCAGAAAGTTTCTCACTATGATATGCCATTGGATGCCCGTTCTTGGTGAGGATTGCACAAATAGCATAGTCGGAGGCATCTGTCTCAATTTCAAATGGTTGTTGCAGGTATGGAAATGTGAGTACCAGTGCAAAGGAGAGGGGATGCTTCAACTCAAAGAATTCCTTCTGTTCGGACTTAGACTAGGAAAACTTTACTTTTGATTCACCATTGGTAATATGACTCAAAGACCAAGTAATATGGGAGAATCCCAACATGAACCTCCGATAAAAATTTGCAACACCCAAAAAGTTGTGAAGCTTTGTCAGAGTGGTCAGGGTTGTCCAATCCTGAATTACTTGGTTCTTAGTCAGATCCATATGCACAACGCACTCATCTATGATCTAACCCAGATATTGGACCTGGCTCATGCCAAATGTGCACTTCTCGAAGTTGGCACACAGTTTGTGCTGTTGAAGGGTTTGAAGGACGTGTCGAATGTGTTGAAAGTGTTCTTCCCAACTCTTGTTGAAGATGAGGATGTTGTCCATATAAAAAACCATGAATGAGTTGGTGAAGGGCCTCAAGATGTCATCCATTAGCCTCATAAAAGTAGCAGGTGCATTTCTCAACCTAAAGGGCATAACCAACCATTAAAAAATGCCTTCCTTGGATTTGAACACAATATTCCATACATATGTGGGCTCTATTGGAACTTGGTGATAACCAGACTTCATATCGATCTTGTTGAAATACTTATCCCCCTTGAGTTGGTCCAGAAGGTCATTAATCCATGGGATTGGATACCTGTGCCTGAAAATATTTTGTTTAGTTCCCGATAATCAATGCAGAGCTTCCAGGTCCCATCCTTCTTCTGTACAAGTATAATTGGGCTCCCACAAGGTGAGGAACTTGGTTGGATGTGCCCTTTTTGCAAAAAATATTGGAATTTCCACTTGATCTCTTCATTTTCTAGAATGGAGTGGAGATATATCGGCCCATTAGTTAGATTTTCTTTGGGAGTCAGATCGATCGAATGCTTGGTTTGACAGTGCGAGGGTACCCCTGTGGGTGAGCAGAAGATGTCCTTGTATTATTCCATGACCACATCCACCTGCTTCTGCTGCGTGGAGGAACCCTTCCCGGGGGCCATGGTTGTTGCTACATTCTTCCCCTTACTTTGAGAGCAAATCAGAATGAAAACAAATTTCCAATTCTGGGAGATGATCTTACTGCATTTCTTAGCAGAGATCAAAGCGATGGTGATAGGCATGGCTACCTCCGGTATCCTGTATAATTTATTACCCAAAGAAATAATAACAGTGCAAGGCTTCGACTCATATAAACATGACGCTTCCACAAGTCTGGTTGGCCTAATAATACATGGCAAACTTCAAGAGGAGAAACATCACACAATATCTCATCCAGGAAGGGATTGATGTTATATGGAAGGTGATACTACTGGCTGACGCGAAGATCTCGTCCTTAGTGAAGCCACCTGATGGTGTAGGGCTATGAGTGTGGTGTGGTTGGTAGGCCCAACCGCTTCACGACCTTTACTGAAATGAGGTTCTTTTGGCTCCCGCTGTCAAAAAATGATTGCAACAATGAACCCTTCACCTACATCTATGAGTGGAAGAGATGCTCCCACTCCTCTAGATCTTCGGGATCAATATTTTGAATCTTGGTGGTGGAAATAGTGGCGCTTGGCTCCGCATCAATAATCTTCTTCCCTTTGTCATTCCCCTTGTCAGGTTCTGACTCAGAGTTAGAACATGCATCTGATTCTGAAGCCTTCATCTCGCCACCAATGAATGCTTGGCTCGACACTCACTTGTGTTGTGAGTGGGGCTCTTATGGAACTCGCACCACTTCCCTGTGTCCTTCATTGTCTTCGTGGTGTTTTTCTTTTCTTGCGTCTTTGACGGGTTGTCCCGGGTCACCCCGCCCTGGATTTGTCCTTTTCTCTATGGTTTGGGGGCACCTTTCCCTTCATTCAGATTCATAGATCCAAAGTCTCGCTTCTTCTATTTTAACTTTTGCTCGATCTTGACAACGTATCCATAGGCGCCACCATGCAAGGAGATGTCTAGGAACTCCATCTCATCTTGGATGTATTTGTGCAGCCAACTGTGGTATTTGAGTACTAGATTCCGCTTAGAATCCTTGATACTCAAATTTGTATGAAGGGTATGAAAAACATTTGTGAACTTCGGCATGTCTTGGTCCCTTCCTTGCCATAGTGTGGTCCACTTTATGTACTTATCTTCATAGCACCCGATAGGGTAATACTACTCTTTGATGGCATCTCAGAAAGAGTTCCAAGTGGGTGCGGCTGAAAATAGTGATGGTTCCCTCTCTTCCTTCTACTCACAATAGGTTTCCCACCATTCCTTGAAGTGGGAGGTGACTTTGAGGAGTGCAAAAGTAATATTTTCCCTACTGGAAAAATTATAAATCAAAAAATAACCTGCCAATAGATTTAACCATTTATCTATGGCGTCTCCATTTATCTGGACTTCAAATGTGGGAATATGAAAGTTGACTTGTACCTTGAAGGGAGTGGTGCCTCTAAAGTGGCTGTCGGATGAATATTTGTTGCCTGTGGGCATCAGCCAAAGGATCTGGGCAAATTTTTCCATCATCGGGTTCCTCTATTTCTTGAGGGATTCTTCGAGCAATATTTTGAAGGGATCTCCTGCTCCCTCATCTTTATTTTATTTCACCATGGGATGCCATCGGGGTTTGTGAGGCTAGTCTTGTAAAGGTTCAACCAGTTCAAGCCAACTCCTTATACCCTGACCTTGTTGGGGACATGCAAAGAAAAATAGAGAAAGAGAAGACCGCTTTGATGCCACTGATCCAGACTTATGCAGGAACACAACAAAATATACATATAAACATAAACACATAGAGGCAGGAGGAATAAAAATCCATTTCATTAATATCAAAGAATTGAAATATGCTTACATATAGAATGGAAATAAACTAGCTTGGGTGATGGTAGCTTATCTCTGAGAAGAGATGTGGTGGCTACATGCCTTTGAACCATGTTACAATGAGGCTCGAAGGCCTATTTATTATTGAGACACAATAGAAAACCCTAAACATCCAATAACCTAACCCTAGGAGTTGAAGCGTCAAAACTATGGGCCCCATTTGGGTAAATTGTTACATCAACTTCTCAGGGTTGTAACTTTGGAATATGATCTCCTTTTGATGCGCACAATACCTCGTTAGAAATATCTATCTAAGGGCTACAACTTTCAACTATAAAAATGAGACTATGACTCATTTTTTTGTGTTTTTCCAAAAAAACGTCATTTAGGGCCTCAAAACGGCTCTAGAAGTTCAGAACCTGAAAAACTGCCAAAAATAGTAAATTGTGCTACAATTAAGGAAACTGAAAAACTGAAAGAGATAGTGGTGGGGATCAAGTGGAATAGGTAGGTGGCCACCAACATCCACCTGGATCATGTCCCTTCATGATAAAAACTTATACTTGAGACATGAAGACATTATCTTTCAAATATTCATTCAAGAAAGCAATCATCACATAAATTTGATGGATTTTCCTTCTATTCTGTGTTGACTCCTCATAATCAATTCCTTCTTTCTATGAAAATCATTTTACCATGATCCTTTCTTTATGATTTCCAAGTGGGCCATCTTATTTGTGCTTGTTCTTATAGACCAACTTGCATCCAATTGGTTTGGTTCTAAATGGAGGGTCCCCCAACTTCCATGTCCCATTCTTGAAGAGAGCATCATACTCCTTGTACATTGATTCTTTCCACTCATCATGAGAAGAAAATTATTCCAAGGAAGTTTATTCAAAATTTGTAGATAGATTTATTTCACAATCATATCAAACATTCATATAATCTATATTACTTGAATTAGAAATGTCTACATCAACTCCATCTTGTTTGGTGGAACATATGATTCTTTTCTTTCCAACCTTATGAGGATGAACACTTTCAAGTGTTTTGAAGAACTATTTTGTTGGATATTTATGAGATGATCTAGGTTGAGATGGTGTGGCATCAATATTCATCCTTCCAATCCTTTCAATCACATCATTCAAAGGATATTCTTGATCCATTGAAGTGGTCAAAACTTCATGAGGTGGAAATGGTACTTCAAAAGTAGATGCCAAATATTGATCCAATATAGGGATTCACCCTTCTAGAAGTGGAATCTCACCATCAAATTTATGACATTTATTTACATGAGTGAATATATCTAGATGACCATCACATTGAGAAACATATTATTTAGCAGCTCTAGAGAGGGTGGGCCAATAGTAACTAGCTTGCAAAATTTTTCCAGCCATTCTCTTAGTTGCATTGTGGATCCCACAAAGTTTTCCATTGTAGGAATAAAGAATGGCATGCACCTCATATTATCTTATGCACCTTCTCAAGCTCTGGTCTAGGCTAATATTGAACTAATATTCCTTTATCCATATACAGGCAACAATTTTTATGATAATTTTGCATTTCTCCCTATAGGAGAAGTGTTGACAAAACCTTGATATTTTAAATAGTTTGGTATGTTAGAAAACTAAGCGGTCTCTACTAAAATTACAAAAAGGTGTTCATATGGAAACTCATCATATACTACCTTGTCATCTACAATGTTAGTTATCCTTGACAAGAATATGCAACAACATTATGTTTTCTAAGTTTGTCAAGTATGATGAGATCAAATCATTGCAATAATGAAATCCATATAATAATCTAACCATTTATGTCAAGTTTATTCATGAAATATCTAATGGAAATATAATATTTAAACCCAAATACTAGCTACCCATGTCATGGTGCCTAAAATTGTTTATGTCATAAACTACTGTAAGATTTTTTTTCTCGATGATTGTGTAATTCAACTCTGCACCAAACAAATTTTTGTTGATAAAATAAATTTCAAATGGTAGTTTGTCTTCCTTTTGGCCCAAAACTACCCCATTTCCTTGTCTAATTCATTATTGTGGATGTGGATTGAAATGTCCCACCTAGCACCTTGTAAATGAAGGACTTTTATGAGCTTTTCCTTTATGCAGAAGGAAGTGTCATGACATCCTATTGTCTAATGGAATTCACTATCCATGGACAACAAAGTGAATAAAGGAGAGTCATGTTTTCAAAAGTTTTAATGAACCTTATTAGTATCTTGCATTAATAATAAAGATTCTTACATATTTTTGTTTATGACAGGTAGGTAGGGTTTTAATAATGATCACCTTACTTTGGTCTACTTATATTCACACCTTTCCAATTTTTTCTCAAGGTCAGTCAAAGGTTGCTAAAAGGAATGGACATAGGGTGTGAACCCTTCCTTTTGAACCTCTATGGTGTAATGGATGATATAAAAAAATATACTCAACATATTTCTCTATAAAGTTGTAGGAGTGTTACAAAGGCTAAAGTGACTGGAATTTTAAGCAAATTTTCCCTACTGGAAGGTGAAGGTGGTCTTGTGTCAGTCCTCAAGGATGATTTTAATTTGGTTATACCCATAAGAAAATCTAGGAAAGAGAAGTACTTATTTCCCATAAGGATATCTAATACTTGGTAAATGAGGGTAAAGGTAAAAGATCCTTCCTAATAACCTTGTTGATATCCCTTTAGTCTATGGTCACTCTCTATTTTCCATTTTTCTTGGGAACAATAACGAAGGGTGAGACACATTCACTCTAAGAAATAGGATAAATAAATCATGCATCTAAATATTTTTATAACTACTCCCTTACAATGTCTCCTGGGGAAATATTCATCCTTCCTTGAGGTTTTCTAATATCTTTGTTGTTGAAGGTAGAATTTTAAATGGTTGGAATGGATGGTTGATAGGTTGACATAGATATTGGTACTAGTTTTACATGGGCCAAATTGGTGGACAATGTTGGTACCAAGGTTTAGTGGGTACTTGCATATTATAACCACCAAATTACTGGGGAGGATTGTAATTCATACCTTATTGGAGTGGCTTAGGTGCTCCTTGTTTCCACTTGTTGATGAAGCATAGTGATTCCACATTCTCCCTAACTCGTTGATATGAAATTTTTAAACTTCACAAAGAAGGACATTTCTTAGTTAGCTATGAATCTTCACAAATTCCACAAAATTGTATGGCATTAAGTGGGAATTCATTTCTTGGATGTTTCTTGGTAAATTTGGGCTAAAATATAGTGAAATCTTTCTCTACTTCTTGTTTCTTCTCTACTTACAAAGTGTCCACTACATGGATAGTGAGTGTACAATGTCTACCTTTATATATTATAGTAGTCCTCCTAACTCATGTTTAGTGAGGGATGTATGATGAGAATATTGTGTTACCATTATCCAACCATTTCCACATTCCTTTTTAGTTGATCTGGAGGTGTTTTTGAATATCAATTTGATGTCCCCATAATCCAACTAGAAGGTATCACCATTTGAAAGAATATTCAATGTATCCATGATTTCTTCTCGTACTCCTCATAGAATGACAAGTTTAAGTGAGTCTTCATCCAAACCACACTTGCATGCTCTCTTGTAACAAAGTTGAAATCTCTCTTCATTGTATTCTAGGGACTCATTCTCCCCTTAGGTCATTTGAAAGATCTCATCTTTTGTGTCTCTTCCTCTATAATAATTCATATAATTTCTTTTGAAAGTTTACATCATTTGATCCAAAATAATAATGTTGTAACCTTCTAATATCAAGAACCATCTCAAATCTTATTCCTTCAATATGGAAGGGAAGAGATTGAGTTTTTTATCATGTTAAGTGTAATCATAGTTCTTTCATACAACTGCAAACTCATAGAAGAAAGTGTTAGGATATTTTGTAGTAAGGCCATGGAAGCGAGGAAGTCTATATAGGTTGATGTTTTCCATTTTCATTTCTCTATTGGTTTCTCAAATGGGAAACTCAAAGAAATGTACTTGGTATCTATAATTATCCATTGTGTAGTGAGAAGGGGCACCTCCTTCCATTGATATATTCTAAAAATCGCTTGTTTTCTCTTTTGAGAAATCCTCAAAACTTTCCATTCTCTCTTAGGAAGATGGGCATGATCAACATGGTGTTGTTGTTGATTTCAAGTCTTGGTTTAGTGGTAGTTGTTTTCGATAAAAATGTCTTCATTTATCCCTAATTTGAGGCATGAATTCTTAAGAAACTTGAAAATCTAGCCTAACCTGTTATGCTTTCTAAAACCACTTTTTTTCATTTTTTGTTAAAATGATAAATATGATAAAAATATTGTGCAATTTTTGGCACCTCATCAACAATGGTACCAAAAGGTTGTGGTGGGCCTTAGAATATTATAAATAATGCTACACTCCTAAAATCAATATTTTTAATGTCAACTCAAGGTTTGTACAATCTTCAGAGGAAATGTGCACCATGTGTTGTAGACTCCATGCATTCATTTACATAAATGAGAGCCTAATTCCTCTAGGACTACCTTAAATTCTTCAATAAGGGAGAGTGAAAAATAACAACTACCTAAAAAAAATCAAGTGGTAGAAAATAACTATAAATAAATTGAAAGAGAGTACTTCAAAACATAATTCAGAGGGCCAAGCAACTCAATAAGCAATCATTTCTTGTCGTTAAATGGATATATATGCTACAAATATGCAAGAAGTGGATTGTAAAGATGTAAATCCAAGTGATCTAATATGAGTAGATGAGTTAAAACCAAAAGATAATTATGTTGTAACTCAATTTCAAACTACCTTTGTAAACCAAAGCAAAGTAAAACCTACTTGAAATCTATTATATTGAGCATAACAAAGAAATTGAATCCGTTATGAAGTGAAAATGAAGTACAACTATGTGGTCCAATGCATTTCCCCATGTTTCCTAAACAATATTATAATTTAACTAAAACAAGGCTAGGACTATGTTGCAAAAAATTGTTTCTCGCTACATGAGACCCTATAGGCATACATAAAATTCTATTGGAAACTATAGAGGACTTTATAAATCATAACAAGAATTGAAAAAATCCGTCATTACCATATAATTCAAGTAAAATACATTATATTAAGCTATTTACAAAATGTTTTCATGATTTTCATATGCCAGTTGAATCTACCTATTGTTTACATTAGGAGCTAGTTATGCAAGAAATTGTAGTTGTTTTGGAGGGTGTAGGACAACACTTTTCAAAGGGTTGTTTGATTGATGAGACTAAAGTTTTTTTTTCCTTTTTTTTTTCTAAATGTTTATAGATATCCACCCTTGTGTAGGATTAGCCCATTCAAGGTTTTACATCAATAATAACATTTGAAATGTTTGGTAGGGATGGTTGATAGGTTGACTAATATAATGGACTAGTTTTTAATGGGCCACGTTGGTGGAAAAGGATAGTACCATGGTTGAGAGAGTAATTAAATATTATAACCACCAAATTACTAAGGAGGATTGTATTTCATGCCTTAATGGAATGGCCTAGGTGGTCCTAGTTTCCACTATTTAATGAAGCATAGTGATTCCACATTCTCCTTAGCTCCTTGTTATGCAATTTTCAAACCTAGAAAAGAATGAAATTTCTTAATTAGATGTGATTCTTCAAAAATTCCATAAAATTATATGGAATTAAGTGTCCATTGATTTCTTGGATGCATCTTGGTACATTTGGGGGAAATTATAGTGTAATATTTCTCTACTTTGTCTTGTTTCTTCTTTATCGACAAAGTGTCCACTGGATGGCTAGTGAGTGTAGAATTCATATGTTTATATATTATAGTAATCCTCCTAAATCATGTTTAGTGAGGGTTGTAGGATGAAAAGAGTGTGTTACCATTCTCTTACCATTCCTACATTTATTTTTTGTTGACCTAGAGGTGTTTTTGAATATTTGTTTGATGTCCCCATAATACAACTAGAAGGTATCACCATGTGAAAGGCGATTCAATTGATCCATAATTTATTCTCTTACTCCTCTTAGCTTGACAATTTTAAGTGAGTCTTCATCCCAACCATAGTTCTGTGCTCTCTTGTAACAAAGATGAAATATCTCCTCATTGTCTTCTACAGACTCATTCTCCCCTTATGTCATTCAAAAGATATCATCTATCGTGTCATTTTATGTACAATAATCCATATACTTGCTATTGAAATATTGATTCATTTGATCCAAACCAATAATTTTGTCACCTTCTAAGCTCAAGAACCATATCAATACTTATTCCTTGAATATGGAAGGGAAGAGCTTGAGCTTTTACTCATCTAAAGTGTAATCGTAGGTCTTTCATACAACTACAAACTCAAATAAGAAAATGTTAGGATATTTTATAGTAAGGTGATGTAATAAAGGAAGTACATATAAGTTGATGTTTTCCATTTTCATTTCTCTATTGGTTTCTCAAATGGGAAACACGAAGAACTCTACTTGGTATCCATAACTAGCCATTGTGTAATGAGATGGGAAACCTCATTCCTTTGATATATTCTCAAAATATATTTCTTTATCTTCTGAGAATTACTCAAAACTTTTTTTTTCTCTCTTGGGAAGATGGTTCACAACCAACTTGATGTTTTTGTTGATTTCAAGGTATTGGTTTAGTGGTGCTTGCTTTGGATAAAAGTTTTCTTGATTTATTCCTAATTTCATAAATGCTTTCTTAAGAAACTTGAAAACCCAACCTAATATGTTATACTTTCTAAAAATACATTTTCCCATTTTTCTATTAAAATTATAAAGATGATAAAAAATATGTGCATTCTTTAGAACCTCCACAACAATAGTACCAAAAATTGGTGATGGGCCATAGAATAGTCGCAATAATGCTATGCTCCTCAACTCAATATTTTTTATGTCAACCCAAGATACGTACAATCTTGAGAGGTAATGTGCACCATCTTTGAAGATTCCACACATGAATTTACATAAATGAGAGCCTAATTCTTCTAGGACTACCTTAAATTCTTCAATAACGGTGAGTCACAACTAAAAACTACCTAAAATTCAAGCGCTAGAAAAGAAACTATAAATCAATTGAAAGAAATCACTTCAAAACATAATTCTGAGGGTCAAGCAACCCATTAAGCAATAATTTCTTTTCTTTAAGTGGAGATCTAGGGTAAAAATCTTCAATAAGTGGATTGTTAATATGAAAATACAAGTGAGCTAGTATTAGTAGTTGAGTTAAAACCAAAAGTATATAATCATGTTGTAAATCAATTTGTGACTACCTATGTAAGCCAAAGCAATGTAAACCCTACTTGTAATCTATGATACTAAGCATAAGAAAGGAAGTGAATGCATTATGAAGTGAAAATGAAGTATTCTATGGTCTAATGTATTTCCCCATGGTACCTAGAAAAGGTTACACTTTAACCAAAATAACGCTAGGACAATGCTACAAAATACGGTGTCTTGCTAAAAGAGACCCTATATGCATACATACAATTTTACTGGAAAATGTAGAGGACTTTACAAATCATTATAGGAAAGGAATATTTCCATCATTATCAAAAAATTAAAGTAAAATATATTATATTAAGCTAGTTAAGAAATGTTTTCATCATAAAATAAACAACTACACCATAAAAATGCTACTTACAAGGTTACTACAAGAAATATGCAACTAATGATGCATTACTTTTTCTATAAGAAAATGAAACTAAAAATGAAAGTAGAAACATAAATAAAGGTTAAAAAAGGTCCTCATAGGATATGAAATCTCATTGTTCATATCATTTCAAGAAAAACACATTTACAAATGAGAAAATTCCAAGCTATTTGGATAGTTCTAAAATGACTTAAGAATGACTAACAAAAGACTAATAAAATGTCTTTTCAAGATAGAGCTTTGAATTATTCTTATACAAGGAGATAGTTTTAGATCATCCCATCATTCACTTCTTGATTTATAGGTTATGTTCCCCTAAATCCTAAAATAAAGGATCTTAGTTCTAGGAACCAATTTCCTTGATATATTTTTTTTCCTTGGCTTTATAGTTCGCATGAGTGAATGGAGGTGTCTCAAAGTGTTGAAAAAGGGTAACTATGTTCGGTATTCATAATTATAATTCTACTTTTATCATTATGTATTTTATGTAAAAGGAAAATACAAGAAAAATATTGTTGACTTGAGGCTTCTGTGATCCATATCAATTTTATGAGAAAGAATTTTTTGGCGTAAATCACATGATAATGTATTTGTCGACGCGTTTCAAACCAACGAGTGTGGTTCATCATCAGGACAAGTTGAAGAATCAAATCATGGCTACATGTTAAATAGGGATAGCAGATCTTCCAACGGCTAGGTTTGACTGGAAAACAACTATATTAGACTAGACTGGACAAACAGCTATAATAGACCCAAAAAACGGCTAGTTTTGACTAGTTAAATTATTTAATAATATAATTAGATAAATAGTTATCTTAGGCTGGATATCATTATATTTTATAATGTTTTGAATTTTAATAAAGTTTATAAATATTATTTTAATACTTTCTGGTTTGAATTTTGTGTTATTTTAAGTAACATGTTAATCAAATTTGAGTTAAAATAAATCTAGGGATATAAAGAATCATAATGAGTAAAATGTTAACAAATATTAATAGATCTAGGGAATATAACCATTAGTAATGTATGGATTTAATATTAACTAAAATAATAATATTAATTATATTATTATTATTATTATAACATTATAATTCTTATTACTAATGGTTTGGGTGACTAATTAATATAAATTTATTAGTAAAGTTATCTAATGTGAGCATAAAATTATTACTTAAATTTAAATAATTATCAACTACTAGATAATTTTAACCCATTCAGATAGTCCTGAAAAGGACCATCTTATAAATAAAAGGAAAAGAGAATGAGGGAGATCTCCAAAGAGGATCAAAAACTCAATTAAGAATGGATAAAGAAAACAAGTTAGGTAGAAGCTTCACTATGGAAAAAACAAGTCAATAGGGATGGAGGGGGAGGAAGGGGAAGAAACGACTAGGAAGAGAGGGCAGGGATCCAACAACTACTGATCTTCCAACCATCATCCCTATTGAGATTTCTTGGTCTTTTTTCAATCTCAATGGCTTCTCTAAATTTTTGGTGATGGAACTGCGCAACCTTAGCAATAACTTGGGCCTCCTCAATACAAACACGATGTTTAGTCTTCTCCGCATGCTCCGCTAGTGTAGAAGACTTGGTTCTCCCATGCTTTAGGTCTGTTGCGTGCTCATTAATCCTTTGATTAATAGAATGACCAGTCTCACCAATGTAGGGGGTTCCACAGGAAAAAGGAATAATATAGACACCCTTCATGTCCTTAGGGTTGACTGGATCCTTCACTGATCGGAGGGAATTACGAATGGTGTTAAGGGGTCTAAAGGTCGAGGGAACATTATGCTTCTTAAGAATCCTAGCAATCCTATCAGTGGTCCATTGGATAAAAGGTAGATGGACTCCTGGGACTCGATCTTTAGGTTCTTTTTTAACTCCCGAATTCTTGTAGGCTTTAAGGAAAGCCTTCTGACCTAGGTGTCTACTATAACCATTCTCAAAAAAGACATTAAGGAGATGGGATTTCTCTTTATCGAAGCTCTTTTCATCAGAGATCCTTAGGGCATGAGTAGCGAGGGTGTTGAGAACGCCCAACTTTTGAGCAGGGAAATGATGGGAACTGGCATGTAGATACTGCTCTGTGTGAGTTTTCTTCTGAAAAACTTGGTGGGAGAGGGAACCATCCATATTCTTTGAAATAAGAATATCAAGGAAAGGGAGGGAACCATTTACCTCTTGTTCCATGGTGAACTTAATGGTGGAGAATTGACTATTGAGATGATTGAAGAAGAGATCCAACTCCTCCTGGCCATGAGACTAGATGACATTGGTGTCATCCACAAATCTTTTCCAGAGCTTGGGTAGGAGACGGGCTGAGGCCAAGGCCTTGGATTCAAAATCTTCCATGAAAAGATTAGCAACAATAGGGGATAGCTGTGAGCCCATGGAAACACCATAGGTCTGTTCAAAGAACTCACCCTCGAAAATGAAAAAAGTGGAAGTGAGATAGATCTCAACTAACTTAGCGATATCAGGATCTCTGAGAGGGTTGATCACCTCCATGGCCTCCTTTATAGGGATGCAAGTGTAAAGGGAGACCACACCAAAGCTCACAAGAATGTCCCCTGTGTCAAGCTTTATGCCCTTCAACTCTTCAATAAAGGAAGCAGAGTCTTTGACGTAAGACTCCGTGCGGCCAACTAAGGGTTTAAGTTTTAAGGCAAGATATTTAGCCAAAAGGTAGGTAGGCCCACCAATGGTATTGACGATGGGCCTTAGGGGAAACCCCTCCTTATGAATCTTTGGAAGCCCATAGATCCTTGGAGTAATGGGACTACTCTCGATGAGTTTATGGCAAAGGGAACTCATAGAGCTACTGGACTTGATGGCGAGAGCCACAACCCTAGAAATCTTTTTTAGAGGGTTTTTGGGATGTTTTTTATAGCTTCCACTGTTATACAGATGATCTAATATCTTCTTGCGGTAATCCTCTTTGTCAAGGATGACAACAACCCCTCCTTTGTCCACTTTCAGAACAACGATATCTTTGTTCTGGTTTAAGGATCTGAGGGCAACAAATTCCTCCTTATTGAGGTTGCTGCGAGGGGGCTTTGCCTTTCTAAGGACAACGGCACAATCCTGTCTAATTGTGTCCTTATTATTATCGGGTAGACTTCTAATCCCAAATTCCACATCACAGATAATGTCATCTACTGGGATCTTCTTAGGGGTCAGGGCAAAATTTAAACCTTTACCGAAAAGCTTAAAAACAGAAGGGGGAAAGGAGAAACTAGAAAGATTGATAACTTTATTATTTCTAGAGGGAGGGGGAGGATCATTATAATTTTTATTATAATCAATGTTTTTGTCAAATTTGTTAATATATTTTGAATTATTACAGTTGTGAATAATTGATAGATTACTATTCTTATTGTTACACTTAAGTGATAAATTATTAATCTTATTATCATTATTATCATTAATAAGAAATAAATTATTATTATTATTAATGGATTTGTTCTTAGAAATTGATATATCATTATTATTATTCTTATTATTATAATTATTATTATTAATATCATAGTCATTTTTATTACTATTATGAACATTAATATTATTAACCATATAGTTATAATTATTACTGTATAAACCTATTTCATGTTTCAACAAATCACGGTAATGGTTTTTCCTACAGTCGCCTTCCCCACAAATGCGAATATGGTTTTCTATATCAGCGATAGGCGAGCAGTTAAGATCCCACATCAGTAAGGAATGGTACTAGTTAATGGAAATATAACTTTCTATATCTACAATAGGCGAGCAGTTAAGATCCCACATCGGGTTAATGGAATCTGAGGGGTTCATAAGCGGATCAGAAGTGTAGGGTGTACATTCAATGGATTGCGTTGAACCAGCGAGAGGTGTGTTGCTGCGAGAAGAATTGAGATCAGGTGTGCAGCGCGATCCATTGTTAGGCAGACAAGAACTGACTGATCTGCATGATGCTTCTAGGATTTGTTGAGTCAAAATGTTGAAGTACTATTTGGACATATTGTAAAGAAAAAGGGAAAATAATTTAAAAAAAATGTAATTGGGGTAAAATATCCTCAAGAAGCCAAGTCATCCCTCTTGGATGAAAAGTCTTCTCATTGAAAGGATGTGTCTTTTCACATGTTCGAACAACTATATAATAACATACATCCTCTTCAAATTCCACTAGCAGTTAAGTGCTCTTTCTATGATGACTTCTGCGGTAAGGTGCAAAAATTCAAAGGCTATTTTGTGAAGTGCAAGCTTCCTAAATTTGTGATGATGCTATTTTTTTGTGAAGATTATCTAAGCATAATCCAAGTTACTATGGTTAAATATGATGCTATCTTCTATGATTGAGCGAAATTGACTTGTCTTCTTGAAGGTCTGGAATTTTGTCATGGTCTTGGGTCTTGGATTTCTCACTTTGGTCTGATTCTTTAAGAAGATATTTTTTTCTGGGTTTCCCCCTTGTGGGGATTTTTCCCTAGCTTGGAGCCTATATCTTGTGTTCACTTTTTCTTGTGATCTTCATGTTTTGTATGTTTGGTAATGTTTTGATAAAAAGATCATAACAATCATTAATAAGTAGCCAATAACATTAAAAAACAATTACCAAAAGAATAGAAATCAAACCTACTGAATAAGCCTCTAGATTTCTCAACATGGTATCAGAGCTAAGCTTTAAAGAAGGAGGCTTGAAGATCACTCTATTGGCATTTGGATCGAAGTATGATGCATCTCTAATTTCTAAAGGAGCTTGTCTATTATCTCATGTATAGTTTGTTTATGTTTCTAGGCTCTCATTACAGTGATTAGTGGTACATATTATCTTCTGTGGTTCAATATACTTCATTATGGCTCGACTATATCTAGTGAATTTCTCACACTTTAGTGACTCAATAAAATTACAATGGCTCGCTCATATATCATTTTCTGGTCCAATTTGTATTCTCTGTGGAATTATATTATAATGGTTCAATATGGATCACATTTGATGTTCTATGGCTCACATATTTTTTGATATGCATTCAATTATGTGACTTGCACTTAGTTCTATAACTCATATTCTGAAGATATAATTTGTAAACTATATGTCTTTCATCAGATGTGGCTCACATCTAATTTGTGAGGACTCATATATGTTTCATGGAACACATTCTTATCTCAGTAGCTCGCACTTTACTGTGGCCTACATTAATGTTTTTTTTGTGGCTCAATATGTTAGATCTCTATTCTATCAGTGATATGGATGTCACTCTTCTCTATGGATCTCACTTTGTGGCATCATACTATGCATAACATCTCTATGTGGCATTGCACTCATATATGTGACTTTGCTTCTCTGCAATAGTAACATCACTTTGTGCATCACTCTGTGGTGTGTATCCACTGTGGTATCATTATTCTATACTCTATGCAATTAAATGCATGGCTAGAATCAAATATTTGTGAATAATGGCTAGCTTCATGATCGATGACTCACATTTGAAGCTCATATTTATCAATAATGGCTTACATATATTATATGGTTCATCAATTGTGATTAGCATCTCTGTGGCTTCTGTAAATGAGTATGAGGCCTATATCTCTATAGAAATAACCAAAATTTTAAGTTCAGCTTCATATCTCTATGGAGATCCTATTCCAAAGTCTAAATTCCTACTTCTCTATGGAAAACCAAAACCATTATTTATGGAAGTCTAGAAGAACGAACTTATCCAATTAATGAAACATAAATGAAAATTTTTCTCTGTGGTGAATTATGAGGTGGTGAAATATGCGATTTTTCTTAGGACATACTATCTAAGTTCTATTGAATACACACCATTTGAATTTATGTGGAAAGGACACCTTGACCAATTTACTCTAGAAAGGCATCTTCAACAAGTTCTATAGTTACTATGGAAAATCATGATATGAGTTCATTAACAATTGAAAGATGAAGCCAATCTATTTGAAAAATATGTCTTTTGTATACTTGATGTGAGTTTCCTTAGGTCAATATAGCTTTAGAATTATATATATATGATGGAAGTTTCAAAATCATTCTCTACCATGATAATGATGAAGTCTAAGTCCTTCAAACTACATTACTATGATCCAAGGCTATGATAAAAATTCAAAAAAAGGGCCCAAGATCTATATAAAGAAACTCATATGAAGATTCCCCAGCATTGAATACTTCTCCATTATATTCATTCTTCTTTGAGACAAAAATTCACTGTAGCAACAAAATTAAGACATTCAAACTGACTATTCAACAATGTATAAGAATATTTCCATATAGGAGATTACTTTCTTGAAGGGACCAAAGCAACAAAGTCTATGAAGCACAACCATGAGAAGCAACTATACAATAAGAATCCATTGCATCAATTAGGCCAACTTTTTTTCCCTTGGAAAAATCGTAATCTTTCATTATGATTGAAAAATTACATGTTGTAGATGCCTTTCAGCATATGCTGTAAATAGAGTTCAAAAATGGTGCTCAAAATAGATGCATAGATCCTTCATCACCACACAAGGTGTACGAATTTCAAGAATTTTACAGTAAAGAAAAAATAATAATGTACAGGTGGGGAAAAGTCAGACTTTTTGCCCTTTTTTCTTCTCAACTTTTCTCCAATCCCCCTGTGACTCTGTTGGAGTTATAAGTGCGAGTGTTGTTTCAACCACAGGTTGTGGATTGTCTTTATCAGAATCTGATGTGTCTAATATGTGTTGACATTTATTGCTGCCCATATCCATAGTATCTGATATCCTTGCCAGTGTTGTGTCTATATTTTCCTGTGGATTTGTGTCTTCTACTACTGGTTGTTTGTTCATCTGATTGGTCTGATTGGGGTTAGCAAAATCCATCTCTTCTTCCTCCTCTTCATCCGAGGGAGGTGGAGGAAATTGCCACCCCTTTACTTGTTTTTCAATTTTCTTGTTTTTGCAATTGTCTTTTTTGACTGCTGGACACGTGCTTTGTAGGTGTCCTATTTTTCATCAAATTCATCATCTGAATGCAGTATTTTCATAATCTAGAACCTATGTCTAGCTCCTCTATCTATGCTTCAGCTAAATCTGGTCTGGCAGGCCTTTACTGAGGTCTACTTCCACACATATTTGTGCAAAAGTATAAATTATTTCCTCCACTCACTGGGTGTCCATTTTGATGTAGCACCAAATAGTATTTCCAATTCCAGCTAGTACTTGGTGATTCCAGAGATGGATTGAGAGATTGTGTAGCTGCACCCAAACTAGCATCTTGGAGATGACCATTGTGTTTGCATCAAAATCTGGGAACCATGGTGTGATGAAGAGTCCAGTGGATCCCTAGAACCAAGGTCCTTCCTGTATTACTATGTCTCTGTCTATTGCTGATAAAAATTTCACTATGAAAAAACCCTTGGAACAGAGATTTATTTCACATTGTGTGGTCCAGTTCATGAAGATCCAATGAAATAGATCAGTTGGTTTGGGCCAAAAGCAGTTAAATATACATATTATTACTTGTCTTTCATATATGGTGCAATGCTCATGTATTTCTAGTGTATCTATGTTGTATTCTGGGGTATGATTCAGTTGTTTCACAATGTATGGCTTAGTGTCCATCCCTGATTGATTTGGTGTTGCTCCTTCTGTGTTTTTCCCTTGTAGGATGTTTTTGAAGGAAATGTTGCCTGTTTTTTTCCCTATTGAACCAGTACCACTTCTTTCAGCCCTGTAATGATTCCTGCTATTGACAGTTGTGCCCCCTCTTATTCTTAGATTGAGAATGATTGTTGATAGGGGTGCAATTTTATATTCCCAAAGGTATTTTGTGTCTTGTAGCACTCTACCCCCATGTATCAGATTTTCTGATCTGATGGGGTATCCTAGCTATTGCATTATAATTTTCTGCATTTTCTTAGCAGAATCTATCTCTTTTACCCAAATTAGTTTCGATTTTCCTTCCTGGATTTTTACAAATACTTGGAAACCTCTTACTGGGGATCTAGATCTTGTATTCGGTAGATCTAACCCTGAGATTCTACTCTGCATCTTTTTCTCACCTCTAAATAGCTTATACAGTGAGTGGGCTTCCAGATCTGACTAGAAAAGGGGTCGATCTACAGTACGAGGGTCTGGATCGAAAAGCCCAGGGCTCGATCTGTGCACAATGCCACAGATCAAGGAAAATGTTGCCCAATCAGGGCTCAATGGCAGTCGCTTGAACAGATGGAAATCAAGATCTGCATCATAATAGTACAGATCCGAGGTCTGGTATGCAAAAAGCTTGATTGTTTCTTCATACCTTTGGCGGTGTCGGCGATTGTCCGTTCTGATAACTCCATTGTTGCTCAAGACAGCACCATCACAAAGCATGATCTCAGAGGCTCGCGCCCTTGTCCACCCACATCCATGGGTATCCTTTGCATTTGCATGAAGAGCAGCTCCATGGCCGCTTATGCCGGCTCCAATGATAATCAAATCGAAGTCAAAATCTGTGATGTGGCTTCCGATTTTTTAAGCCAGTGCCCTCACTCTATAGCCTGGCAATCTTTTCCTTTTGGTTTGTTGGACAGCCAACACCACTCTTCTGAAACTTAGCTCGGCAGGTTCTCCTAAGATTTCCTTGCATAGACCATAGAAGGTAAGATGAGAGAGCTCGCCCTCATTGGAGACGTCAGCCTTGGGAGGCTGCGAAGGAGCATACAGAAACACTGCAGATTGTGTGGCTTGCATGACTACCAGGTTTCGAAACCCTCGAACCCTTCTAACCGATCCCAAGAATCCAAGATCTCTCAATTAGGCCAACTTATCTATGAGGACTAATAATTTCCAACATCTCAAGAAATTTCTATGGTAAGGGAATTGCATCACCCCTTGTACTTAACAAGATAAAGAATCTGATCTCTGTTAGAGTGAATATGATAAAGTTTAAAAGAGGTATGTATTATATTTTTTCATTCCATGGCCTATGATAAGTCCTTTAGGTCATGCTTATGATCATAAAATGAGTCTACATAAATATTAGAGACTGTAACATGTAAGATTTTGATGTTATGTTGCATATGAAGACTAGGTCTTGTAATAAACATGTCAAAAAGTATCATTACAGTTTTGGAGCATTTTTTGATGCTTGGATTACAAGTCTTGGTGACTATTAATGATCTAGGGTTTGCATATAAATTTTGAAGACCTTAAAATATATAGGGTTTTTCAACTAACTCTCTTGTGTGTGATTGTAGAACTGTACAATTTGTAAGTGATAGGTCTTAGAATCTAGGGTTTGTAAACCATAGAAAAGTATGAAATACAAGGAGAAATCCTAGAAATAGAAACCCTAACTTATTAGTTCCACTTTGAAAGGAAAAGCAACCTAATTTTTAAGAAAAACCAGGTATTATATCACGATGATGTCAAAACAAGGTTTGATGAAAAAGGGTCCAAGATTAAGAGGGAGTCAACCTTCCTCTAGAGATAAGTATTTAATGTCTTATTAATTACTAATAATGCCACTGTATTTATATTTGTCTCCTTGTTCTTTCATAAGTCTTCTAACTAAGGTTATAGGTCAAAAAAATTACTATCTAAAGCTTGACTAAGCACATGAAATATTTGAAGGAACATGGAATGGCGACTATGAAGGGAGGAGAAGTTTGATGTATGCATCAAAGAAGACTATCCAATGGAAAAAATTTTACTAACCTCAGATGGAAAGAGGGAGCTTCAAATCTTATTGATTGGTTCATTCCAAATTGATGAGTAAAATTTGAAGAGCATGAAGCAAAAATTTTCCGCAATATGAGATAGACTATGGAAAGAAATGTTGACTTCAGAAGGAGCAAGTAGCAAAATTTGACATAAAAAATCCTACATTTTGAGTTGATATCATTATGATTTGGTAACTCTGATATTAATGACTTGTTAGAGATATGATTTGGCTCCCTAGAAAGACATATTGCAGAAGTATATGTAGAGGTTGGAAAGATAAAAATTGAGATAAATTGTTGGATGATATTGATGTACCTATAGCTACATTATTTGATCATGGAATACATGGATTATTGGAGGAATGGAAAAGCTTAAGGGAAGAATTGATATTTGGAAAGAATTTTTGAAGAATATGAGGCAAAACTTTGTGGTAGCAGTTGTGAGGAAGTTTGGCTCCTTGAAGATGGAAAATGAACCATTTGATGATAATTTTGATTGAAAAGATATAGGAAGCTTGAATTTTGATTTGACGTGATGTTGTTAGGAGTTGAGAAACCCTATCATGAAGATAAAATGTGAAATAATTTAACTTCGTAAAACGTTTGACATCTAGGAAGGTTGAAGCTTAGATATAATGTGATTTAAGAAAGAATCATTGAAACTACAATTATATCTCCACCAAAGAACATGTAGTTGATGTATTGATAAAGTATGAAACACGTTCAGGTTTAAGGTTATGTCTCCCTAGTTGAGAGGGAGAGACATGGGACACTGTATTCTCCATGTGTCATGCATTAGGCTAGGATTAACAACTATACATCTAGTGAAGGCATAGGTAGGGAGAACAAAGTGTTGGATAATATTATGAGACCGATACTCCTTGAGGATTAGGAATCCAAGATAGCAAGTAGTCTCATGGACAAACACTCATTGAGGATTAGACAGGGTATCCAAGATAAGAGTGGTTGAAGAGGATCGATATTTTTTGAGGATCAGGAATACAAGATAAGAATAATCCTAAAAGGACATACCTAGTGAACATCTAGATGGGGTATGTGCCTTGAGAGGCTATGGTCATCTCCATATGTATGCCTCCTAGCATTGTGCTCTAATCTAATGGAGAGATAGAGCTTGTTAGTCAATGCCTTGCTATATTTCTATTTGAAAATGCTGGTTATGACATTGATGCTTGAAGATGGCTTATTAATTTGAATCTTCTTATGAGAAAATTTCAATTTGAGAGTATCCTTGTACTGGTTATGTAATTATAAATACACCCCTACTTAGGAGGGACTGTTGAAAAAGGGTAACTAGGTTCGGCCTTCATAATTATCATTGTACTTGTATCATTATGTATTTAATGTAAAAATAAAAAAGAAGAAAAAGAATATTAGTATTAGCATTTTATAAGATAAGAATTTTCTTCATGCTTCTAGGATTTGTTGAGTCAAAAAGTCAAAGTCCTATTTGCACTTATTGTAAGGTAAAAGGAAAAATAATTTAAAAATAGTTGAATTTGGGTAAAATCACCTCAAGAAGCCAAGTCGACTCTCCTGGATGAAAATTCAGGTCATTGAAAGGATGTACCTTTTTGAATGTTGGAAATATTATATATTTGCATGAATCCTCCTCTAATTCAGCTAGAAATTTGATGCTCTTTCTATGATGAGTTCTATGGTAAGGTGTGAAAATGCAGAGGCTATTTTATGAAAAAGTGCGAGTTTCTTGAATCTGTGATGATGCAATATTTCCGCGAATATTATCTGAGCATAATGTGAGCTATTGTGGTTAAATATGATGCTATCTTATGTGATTGAGAGTGCTTGACTTGGGTTTTTGAAGGTTTGGAATTTTTTCATGGTCTTGGGTTTGGATTTCTCACTTTTGATCTGATTCTGTAAGAAGATATTTGTTCTGAGTTTTCCCCTTTGTGGGGTTTTCACCCTGCCTTGGAGCCTATATCTTGTGTTCTCTATTTCTTGTGACTTCATGTTTTGTAAGTTTGGTAATTGTTTGATAAAAAGATCATAAAAAACATTAATAAGTAGCCAACAACATTCACAAACAACTACCAAAAGAAGAGAAATCAAACCAAATGAATAATCCTCTAGATTTCTCAACATGAAGGGCTATCAGTTCCTGGAGGAAGGCGATGGGATAAAATCCCTTCTTTTCCTCAAGCATGTTGGGGGAATAAATTCCATTGTGGGACCATCCTAGTGGTGTTGGTCTCACAAATGTACATGCATTATGAAACCAATCATGAATACTAAAACATAACACATCTAACTTACCAATCTCAATTCATTTTTCATTTAATAGCAAAAAAAACATTTGATATTGAATACAATCAAAACAATAAGTTTGTTAAGTATAAAAGAATATAAAAATGAGTAATGTATGGGCCCTGTTATCACCCAAAAATTCTCAAAACATCATTGTGTCAACTCTGCTTTTGGTCATGATTTCAAGGAGGTCTAAAGGTCATTTTAGTCTTGATAAAAGGGTAAGTGATAGGGTTTGAAGTCTTAAAATGTCATCTTTCATTTCCAAATAAAGTCCTTTAGGTTCACTTCATGGTCAAATAGGTCACATTTTCCATTTAGAAGTCATTCCATTAAGTTTAGGGTTAAATTTTTGCAATCACACAGGAATCTGCAATTTCGTAGCACAGCTAGTTCAAAAAAGGTGATTTGCACTATGAAACTGCTGTGTATGCTCTTTTTTCTGTTTTTAGAAGTCAACTTCCAAGGGGGTTCCTGAGCAATCTAAAACTCATTTTTGAAAACTGAAAGAGGTTTTTCTTCCTAACATACTTAACTACAAAAACTTCTCTTAGTTTCTTTAAATTCATTATGAGGTGGGATAAATTGATGACCCAACTTGCACTACAAAACTGTTGAAAGTCATTGAGAGAAAAACTTTGTTTTCTGGTTTTAGTAGTTCACTTCATGATCATTTTTTGGCCAAATGAAAAAGTATTTTATAATTCTGAAAGAGGTTTCTCTTCATAAAATCTCTAGCTACAATAACCTCTCTCACTTTCCTCAAAAGTGTTGCCAGTTGATAGAAACAAGGCTTTATTTGAAGCGATATTTTCAGAAATCATAATTTTCCAGTTTTACACGTCATTCAAAGACAGTTTCTGCACAGTTAGGTCACAGATTAGCAGGGTTGGTAACAATGTTGGAGGCATCATAAAGGTCGAAGAAAAGGCTTAGAAGCTATCAAAGAATGTATTTAAGTATTATATAAGGATGTTGAAACATGTTTTAGGAGTTTCACTCCTATTTGTATTAGGACTCCTAAAAGACAGTTAACTGTTAGCTTGTAATTAAGAGTTTGTCTTATGGGTAGATAGGTGTCAATTTTAGAAATTTGAATTCTCCTAATGATGGATCATAGAATCCAAGGTTGTTAAGACTCTATATGAAGCATGAGGTTGAATTCCTTAGGGGGTTGGCATTTGTATTAGTAAAAGAAGTGGCATTATGGGAGCAGACTGTGTGTTTTCTCAACTTAATATAGAAATTAGTTTTAATATTCAAGATTCACAAGGGGTTTATGTGTTAGATCTTTCTATGGCCTTATCCAATTACTTATTTGCAGTGGTATGAGCATGTGTTACTTAGAATTCATTTGAAAATGCTCTAACTTCCTTTAGATGCTTGTAGACTGTGTTTATTCACTGTGTTACTCTTTCACTTATAAACCTAAACTCCAAGTGCCTTGACTTCCATGTTTTGTTGATCATGATATTTTGTTGAAGACTATCTTGACTCCATAGCCCAATAGATGTTTGCTAATCTTTGATTCAACTAGTTATGCATTTTTGTCCATTTTTAATCCTAGAGTTAGTCATCTAATCATTAATCAAAAATCTTAAACCTATTGAGAGAGCCCTCTCAGGTTGAGGAGGCTAAGCCTCAACCAAAAGATTGGTTTGAAAGAGTTACTTAGAGTCTACTTGATCAGTAGCCTATCAGGGCCAGATTTTGTGATAACGGGCCCCATGGTATACACATTAAGGCCCATAAAATACTTGAAAGTGAAATAATAAGGTCAAATCAACCAACAACCCCCTTTCATCTTCCCCTCTTGTGGTAACTAGTCCCCCCATTTCTCCCTCAAAAAATCATTTTAGTGCATTTAAATTACTATGCATTTTCCTTCCGACATGATTTTTACAAAACCACAAGCCTCTCATGGGAAATATATCCACCACGTTGTAAACCTAGCTCATCATTGGGACCCTTACGGACCTTAGTCTTGAGCTATAACTAGTAATATTTATAGTGCATTTCACATATTTACATCATGGTGTCATTATATCTCAACCAACATGGCTTTATTCCATCACGTAATCCAATTTAAATAATGTACATGACTTATTATTAGAATTATAGGGTCAAAACTAGGATATTGCATTCCCATATAAATTGGAATAACATAGCCCTCAATGTTCTTTTCCTTCGAATAAAATGACTATGTTTCCATATCATTGTTTTTTGCTACATCCACATTGTTATCTTCTTCATTATTTGTTGCATTTGATAGCCATCTAGATACCAACGTTGCTCAATTTCTTTCATTTCCTTGAGATGTTTCTAAGGCCTCAATATTCAAACATATACCTATAATAATAAACAATATAAACATGCATATTATAGTCATCCACGTGAATTTTGATTCATATGTGAAGCATATATATTCAGAACAAGATATAATACATGGAAATCTATTAGTTCCCTATAATACTACTGTGTTCCCCTTATTGTTATTGTTAGTGGATCCCCTATTGTTATTTTTGTGCCCCATAGAAGCCCACTATTGTTATTTTTGCGCCCTTACATTATTATTGTTATGTAGGCTCTGATTGTATTGTGATGCCTTAGACTCCTATATATACCAAGGAGGTCTTATCATTTGTATCATCTAAGAATTGTTCATTTATGTAATTTAAAGGATGTGTCCCCCTCGAAGAGGCTAATTTTTAAGTCATTGATCTATATTTTCTTCTATTTTGTGAGATGGTTGCATAACATTTGGTATCAAAACTTTGGATTCTAGGGTTTTTCTTCTTCAAACAAACCATCTTGGAATTCTCACTATAAATGTTTTTCTGTGAGGCCTCAGAAGATGAAATTTCAACCACCTAGAGACAAAATATTGGTGAAATTCGTGTACAAATTTAACATCTTGGTTCGCTATATTTTTAGAGCTATGATTTGAAGAAGTTAGGGTTTTTGCAGGATCCATAATTCAGTCTCAAACAAACAACCTAGGGAAAATTGTCATAACTTTATCTTTGAGCATCATATTTGAATTTCATAAAAAGTGAATGAAAGTGCACGAAGTTTAGTTTTTTGTGTATCACTTTTCGGGATGAAGGTCAAAACTGTAACATGTGGCGCTCTGTACAAGGTCACTCTACTGAACAAGTCTATAATTAGGTCATCATGGGATATTGTGAATAAATCTTACTTGAAGCATTCAATCTGAGTCTAACTTATGGGGTTTGAAAGAAGACTCAGAGGGCTACAATAGAAATAAATTTCAGACCTTGGAGATTGTTGACTGTGCTGGACCCGCCAACATGTCAAGGGGATCTCCCTGGTAAGAAGTCCCGATTAGACCTCAGACTGTCTAGTGTAAGAGTCCCAGCAGTGGGTCATAAGGTAATTCCTTGACCGCGATGTCACACAGAGGCAAGTAAGATAACTCTGTCAGTAGCAAGAGTGTGACCATTGCAGTGAGTCAAGGAAGTTGAATGAAAGGCTCTAACACATGGGGGGTGAGATGAGTGCGCCCCTTTGCAACCTGTAGCAGTACTTAGCTGAGAAGGGAACACACAAGCGAAGATGCATCAAAATCTAAAAAGTAGATCAGTCGACAATCCAAAGTGATGGTTAAACCAACATTACATCTGCAACAAGATTCATATAATCGCATACGAAGAAGTTCATACACAACTACGTAAGTTAAACAACATACACTTCTAAGCAATCAGAACAGTCTAACTACAATAACAACATATGCATGAAAATGTGTTGGCTCTTATTATATAAAGAAGTGTAAGTCCCAATCATACAATACATCCATATAAACCTGCTAGCCCCAACAGTGGAACGTTACAACCACATCTGCCTACTCCTCCAAGGAGATGAACTAGCTTTGTGCAGTGGAGAAGCCAAGACACGTTACAATATTGTCCAAGCTTTCTCCAAGATAGTCTTATTGGAAGCTTGGCTGACCAAAAGCCTTTATAATGAGTTATGAGGGGCTATTTATAGCAAAGGGTGGGGTGACCCTTGACATTCCCCTTTGTGACAGTTCATCTACCCTCATGACTCTTCATCTACTCTATGACTGTTACATCCAACTATTGACACTTGACATATAGTTGACATGACGTTACATTACAATGCACATGTACTCATGTGAGACAACATGGCTTGAGCAAGCCATGCAAGACATCACTGAAACATGGTCCGTTGTGATAAGACCAAATCTTTGGCATGTGTGTGATGGTGCAGGTGGTGAGCTGATGCCAAGCTTGGTCATACGTGATGGTGTGCATGCACCTCATGGTGACATCTTGCTGAAGCAAACTCTTGCCTCCGTTGCAACTGGTGCATTGGTTCATCTCCTTCATCCAACTCGTTTGATAACATGCGCATGGTTTTCTTGGGTGCGGCTGAACTGGAAACACACTGATGCATAGCGTCTGTGCTGATCTTCAAGTGTGTGTTGGTGGTCATGCGCATCAACTTGCCGAAGTACATATTCAGCTCTAGTTGGCTTTTGCTTCTTGTCTTTGCCTTGGTGAGTGTGCTGAATGGGTTGGATTGCATGCATGTGCACAATGACATTCATGTTGTTGAATCCCTTGCATTCTATCAACAAAATTTCTCACCATGTCTACTCCATGCCAGCTGTTGGGATGGATCTTTAACTTGTACGGGCGCAGTTTCATCCATGAGTGCCTGTTGCACCCACTGTTGTCCTATTCCTACTGCAACTCGTTCGTCTCTCTATGTAGCTTCATGTTCTTCCTTGAGTTGCTGCTTCATCACATGCAACTCCTTCTTTTTTCCATTATCTATCTTCATGCGATCTTCATGTCGTGCTATCACCTCATAGCCTGAGTCTCCAAAGTTTCTTTCATCATCAGTGGATCTGTTTAATCTTGCAACTTTGTTCTACCTCTGTGTTGTCAATAACCTTCCTCTTGCATTCGTTGCATTCATTGCATTCGGTATGTTTCCTTCAACTATTGTTCATTATGTTGCTCGTTGTGATATCTTGATGTTCTTGTCTACGAACAACTTGATATCTTCATGAGTAGGCTAGCTCATAGACATTTGATCGACTGCATCTCCAGGTGTGCTCTGAATGGTGTATTCGACTCTACCCTCTTGGAAACCATTGTACTTGCACTGCTGAGAGGCAGATGAACACCTGCAATACCTGGAGACATGGCAACAATCATGGCAAGCAATCTTTCAGTCGAAAACCAAAATGAACTTGAGAACTGACTTTCAACATACCTGTGTGACTCATCATGAAGGTTACACAATTTTGGTCGGGAGGTCGGGAGACTAACTGCCAAGACTGTGAAAGGCACAGTCTAGGCTACTGGGAGATTGGTTGATTGCTGGAACTATGCAATGCATAGTCCAGTTTGGCTGTTGACTACTGGAATTGCACAATGCACAATCTCAGCTGGCAATGGCTGCAGGCTCAGTGACTGCATTGTGCAATTTTCTGGGCCAACAGTCACTCTGCCTCAGAAATGTGAAAAATAGTCCTGGAGGATAGTCCTTGGGTAGAAATGCACATTTCTGGAGAGGAAGATAGAACCTTCCTTCCCCAGATTGCGTAATTTTGTCTCAGTGAAGGCAGATTCTAGACCAAGGGTGGTCTGACTCGCCGACGGGAAACTAAAAGCAAATATGATAGTGGATGCATGGCAACACTTAGTGAAAGTAGAAGTGGTTGATAGTGCATGCAAACATGAATGAAAGATTATGTAAACAGATCAACATGCATGTGGGTGAAGCGAGTTGCCGAATCGGCGACCGTTCGTGAAAAATAGTTTCATGCATGCGATAGTAGTGAGATAGCAATGAAAACTGAGACAGTGCTAGGACAAGCTAATATACATGTAAATGACAACAAGCGTTCAAAGAAAACAAGAAAATAGTACTCATACAAGTGATAACACAAAAAGCGACAAAAATGCAACACAAGTCATGGAAAATGGGCTTACCCCAAAACAACTGAGCTAAATGTGTTGACAGCTCCTAGATGTGATGTGGGATGCCAGAGCTACAAGGTTGATGTGAGGGATGAGCTCTGTAGTTTCTAGCTGATGAGTTTTGATAGCATCAAAGTTCTGATGTGCATGCCACAAATCTAGGGAAAGCGACACTTGGTGGGAGGTTTCTGAAGTGATCCTTGCATGTAACCTCCAACTGCTAAAATTAGATCTGTAAATCAAGGGATTCCTTTTCATTCTTCCTTGGGAGAAGCATCCCATGCATGCAAGTCTGTTTTTCTTGGTCCCGGAGGGAACCAGTCAACTCAGCTACATGCAAGAGGTTGTTCGACTGTCGGGAGAAAATTCGCATTTCTAACTAGGAGCTGGGGTAGCTGCCCAGGAGATTTGCACAATTTCTAGGCAGAGTAGCTGACTGCTTCCTAGATTTGTGCAAATTCTGGGCTGAGCAGCCCTGTTGGGGAAAATTTCACAATTTTCACTGTGAGTGTTGACTACCCAAATTGCGCAATTTTGCAGCCCAGTAGGCTGCGAGTCAGGATTGCACAATTTCTGGAGGGAAGGCTGGTTTCCCTACAAAATTGTGCAATTTCTAGGAGAGCTTCTCATCCTACAGCTGGACCAAGTCCAGGTGATCAACCTGTGAGGGGAATGCATCGAGCTATGATTAATAGACTGCCTTTGTGTAAGCAAGACACTGAAACTTGTCAACTTGACGAAGCAAGGCAAGATGCTATGAAAAGTTGGTAGGGAGGCTCCAAAACGAAGCTAAGGAAAAATTTTGGAGGGTGGTTGTAGCCGCTCCAACACTTGGCGACACTAGTAGAACTCCAGCTCTTTGAATGGGCCTTGTTTGTGAAAGGCATGTCTAAGACCTCCGAAAGTATTGATCAGTTCTCAACTCATCTTGGTTTGACACTAGCTTAATTGTAAGATGTAGCATATGCCAAGCTCTTGGTCAATTGACACACATTCCAAGCCAAGGAAACACAGTTGTTTCGATTGGGGTTGAGGGGTATATTGGTGCACAAGTAGTATAGTCGTCAGAGTCTTAGTTTCATCTATGGTGTTGCTCCATTGCTAGCAATCCTGGACAGTACCCCAGTGGAGGCACATAGGAACACAAGCATGGCTTTGATCCTAGTGAGCCTGGTCAGTACCCCGATGGATTTACTTGCATCACCTCCCTGCACAGGAAGCCTTTCTCTTCTTTCTCCTTATTCATTTTTCATTTTGATTTTTTTTACCTTTTTCATTTTGATTTTTTTCAACTGTGCATAACACTTATTCATTTCAGAGGCAGAAGAGGGAACCTGACTTATTGAGAGAAGAAGAGGTTGTTCCAGTAGGGAAGTAGTTTATAGTATCTCTGACGTGCTTGTTAAGGTTTTCCCCCTCACCTTACTCTACTTGACTGAGCTGACAAGGTTTAACCAAAAAACAACTGACTAGAGAAGGTGACACTAGTTAGCGTGAAAGCATTGTGTTTTCACCAAGGTTCACTTCGAATAGTACATATTTTCCTTCGACATATCATGGACTAAATGTAACAATCCCTTCATACAAAGGAAAGATGACAGATAACCAAATAGTGATAGTTGTACAGGTCCTCTTATACTTCACCCAGCTCATTTCAAGAGTCATACATGGTTTCATGTGAAACAAACCTACGAACGAAACATGCGAACTATACGAAACAAGAAAACTAACAAACAACAAATCAAAGCAAGAGCAGAAGAAAAATTGAAAGCAAAGTAAGTAAGAAAACAAGCAAGCAGACAAACAAACAAATAAAGTGAGTAAGCAAACAAGTGTGCAAGCAAACTAACTGAAAGAAAACACTACTCCTACTCCTAAACTAATGGTGCATGGGCCTAATCACGTGAAGTGATATTTCCAATGCAGCCACCAGCACATTGGTTGACCCATGTTGGTGAAGGATGGGTCCGCGAGTAACCCAGTTGTGTGAACCAGCAAGCAAGAAAGATATAACAATGAAGACAACCACACTTCGTGTTTGACAATGCCCACAGGACATAAGTGATTGCAAGTGCATGACGAGCATTTCGTGGACTTATCATGGTGCTGTGTGACACTGTGTGCAACTTTGGAGCATAAGCACACTCTTGACTATGACATGCAAGAAAACGAAAGAAAAAAAGATAACTTGTGTCACGAACGAGTGCTTGTAATGTAAGATTCCTCCAATGCATGAGAAATGGGATCATGTCGTTCAAGTGGAGGAAGAATGATATGTGTGTGAGATGAATCTTCAATGCATACAGATGAGTGATGAGGAGCCTTAGGTGATTGAATAGTTTCATGATTGGAAGTGAGACTAACCCCAAGAGAGTGAGGACCTAACATAACCATTAGCTTGGGCTGAAGTGCCTCGACAGTCTTGGGTGTTTCAACTTCATCATCAAATAGATCATCATAAACCGGTGGCTTCGAAAGATCAACTGTGATAGAGTCATGATCATGATCAAATATGGAAAGAAATGGATCACAACTGCCATGATTAGAAAAATCAATGAATTCATTGGCATCCTCATGATCAGATGAATCAAATAGAGGGGTAGATGAAAAGTGAACAAACTCATCCTTTATGTCTCCGGAAAAGATAGATGAAAGATTGAGTTGATTTTCAATGAATATCTTATCCTCTCTATTGTCAAATGATGGACCAACATTCGGTGAGTCCTACGAGTGATCAACAATGGGTGCATCCATGGATGAAGACACACATGCAAAATCATGGATGGTAAGTTCACCAAAGATGTTAGGAATGAATAGAGGGGGCTCGGACAGAAGGGAGTCCTCCTTCGCTGAGTGTTGATGCTCAAGATCCCACTCATACTCTTCATGAATGACAGTGCATGTTGGTTGTACAACATCAACTCCATCAATGGGTTGTTCCTTGTTCGCAACAAGTGAAGAGTCTGGAATGGATGAACACAAGACAACATCATCTGGAGGAACACCTGAGTGCGAAGACGGAGATCGTAGAACATAATGCATATGAGAACTCGAAGGACTCACAACCAAATCTGCATGAAAATTGAGTGGTGATGTTGGGAAGATATGAAATATGAATAAGTGTGTGAGCATGATCGTCAGCATCACTCAGCAGTGGTGGAGCTATTGAATGAAAGGAAGGCGGACATTCAATCACGACAGTGACCACATCCACATGAGATCGCGCAGCTCCATCAATGAAGAATGTTGAGCGAGGCTTGATCTCAAGCTTATTCTTGTGATCGATAGATTTATTAAGGCAATACTCGAACCGGACCAAAGATATGCAAATTTCATCTGGCTCCTCAGAGCTTGAAACTGCAAGTCATGGAAACACTACCAAAAATAATAACCGATTCATGCGAAGCCTTCCGTTGTTGTAACAGTTTTCGGTCATGATAGTCTGGATCAAAATGATAGAAAGTGTCTTCAATAAGATCACAGAAGTGCTGAAGTGAGTGCACGATGTCAGCTAGTAGGTTGAGAAGCCATCGACGTGGAGATTCGCGAAGTATGTGTGCAAGCAGCAAGCTAGCCTGATCGCCAGAACACCCATCTTCCTCATGAAGAATGGAAAGAAATTCATGTAAGTACTCAGGCCAGGCCACTTTTCCTTCACCATCATATGTGTAAGTGGACAAGAGATCGAAAAAATCCCCCGTGATGGAGACATCTTCACGATTCGAAAAATAATGTGGGGGGAGAAGAGTGCAAGAATCCATGAAAGGTAAGCAAAGGTTCAAAACTAGATGAGAGGACACAGCTTGTCATCTGGCCCTCCTTCTAGTGCTAGAAATGTTGACGGTGTTGGACCCGACAACATGTCAAGGGGATCTCCCCAATAAGGACTCCCAATTAGACCTCAGACCGTTTGGTGTAGGAGTCCCAACAGTGGGTCGTAAGGTAATGCCTTGACCGTAATGTCACATAGAGGCAAGTAAGATAACTCTATCAATAGTAAGGGTGTGACTGCCACAGTGAGTCAAGGAAGTTGAATGAGAGGTCACCCCACCCTTTGCTATAAATAGTCCTCAATGAGTTATGAAGGACTATTTATAGCAAAGGGTCGGGTGACCCTTGAAATTCCCCTTTGTGACAGTTCATCTACCCTCATGATTCTTCATCTACTCTATGGCTATTACATCCAACTATTGACACTTGACTTGCAATTGACATGACGTTACATTAAAATGCATATGCAGTTATGTGAGACAACATGGCTTGAGCAAGCCATGCAATACATCACTGACACTTGGTCCATTGTGATGAGACCAAATCTTTGGCATGCTTGTGATGGTGAAGGTGGTGAGCTAATGCCAAGCTTGGTCGTCTGTGATGGTGTGCATGCACCTCATGGTGACATCTTGCTGAAGTGAACTCTAGCCTCTGTTGCAATCGGTGCATTGGTTTGGCTCCTTCATCCAACTCGTTTGCTAACATGCACATGGTTTTCTTGGGTGCACTGAACTAACAACACACTAATGCATAGTGTCTATGCTGATCTTCAAGTTTGTGCTAGTGGTCATGCGCATCAACTTGTCGAACTACATATTCAGCTCTAGTTGGACTTGCTTCTTGTCTTTGCCTTGGTGAGTGTGCTGAATGGGTTGGATTACATGTGTGTGAACAATGACATGCATGTTGCTGAATCCCTTACATGTGATCAACAAAATTTCTCACCATGTCTGCTCCGTGCCAACTGCTGGGATGGATCTTTAACTTGTATGAGCACAGTTTCATCCATGAGTGCATGTTGCGCCCAATGTTGTTCCTGTTCCTATTGCAACTCATTCGTCTATCTATGCAGCTTCATGTTCTTCCTTGAGTTGTTTCTTCAGCACATGCAACTCCTTCTTTGTTCCATTATCTGTCTTCATGAGATCTTCATGTCATGTCATCACGTCATAGCCTGAGTCTCCAAAGTTGCTTTCATCATCAGTGGATCTGCTTGACATTGCAACTTTGTTCTGCCTCTGTGTTGTCAACAACCTTCATCTTGCATTCGATGCATTCACTGCATTCGTTGCATTCATTGCATTCTTTGCGTTCTATATGTTTCCTTCAGCTGTTGTTCATGATGTTGCTCGCTGTGATACCTTAATGTTCTTGTCTACAAAAAAATTGATATCTTCGTGAGTAGGCAAGCTCATAGACATTTGATTGATTGCATCTCCAGGTGTGCTCTGAATGGTGTCTTCAACTTTGCCCCCTTGGAAACCATTGTACCTGCACTGCTGGGAGGCAGATGAACACCTGTAATACCTAGAGACATGGAAACACTCATGGAAAGCAATATGTTAGTCGAAAACCAAAATGAACTTGAGAACTGACTTTCAACATACTTGTGTGACTGATCATGACGGTTGCGTAATTTCGACGGGGAGGTTGCGAGACTGACTGCCAAGACTGTGAAAGGCATAGTCTATGCTAATGGGAGACTGGTTGACTGTTGGAACTGTTCAATGCACAGTCCAGCCTGGCTGCTAACTGCTCGAATTGTGCAATGTGCAATCTTAGCTGGCAATGGCTATAGGCTCAGTGACTTCATTGTGCAATTTTATGGGCTAGCAATCACTGTCCCTTAGAAACGCACAAAACAGTCCTAGAGGATAGTGCTTGGGTTGAAATGCACATTTTTGGAGAGGAAGATAGAGCCTTCCTTCCCTAGATTGCACAATGTTGTCTCAGTGAAGGCAGAGTCCAGACCAAGGATGGTCCGACTTGTTGATGAGAAACTAAAAGAAAATATGACAATGGATGCATGGTGACACTTAGTGATAGTTGAAGTGGTTGACAGGGCATGCAAACATGAATGAAAGATTCAGTAAATAGATCAACATGCATGTGGGTGAAACGAGTCGCCGAATCAATGACCATTCGTGAAAAATAGTTTCATGCATGTGATAGCAGTGAGATAGCAACAAATATTGAGACAGTGCTAGGACATGCTAATATACATGTAAATCATAGCAAGTGTTCAAAGAAAACAAGAAAATAGTACTCATACAAGAGAAAACACAAAAAGCGACAGAAATGCAACACAATTCTTGGAAAGCGGGCTTACCCCAAAACAGCTGAGCTAAATGTGCCAACACCTCCTAGATGTGATTTGGGATGTTAGAGTTTCAAGGTTAATGTGAGGGATGAGATCTGCAGCATCTGGCTGATGAGTTTTGATAGCATCGAAGTTCTAATGTGCATGCCACAAATCTAGGGAAAGCAACACTTGGTGGGAGGTTTCTGAAGTGATCCTTGCATGTAAGCTCCAACTGCTAAAATTGGATCCCTGAATCAAGGGATGCCTTTGGATGCTACCTTGGGAGAAGCATCCCATGCATGAAAGTCTATTTTGCTTGGTCCTGGAGGGAACCAATCAACTCAGCTACACATGCAAGAGGTTGTTTGACTGTCGGTAGAAAATGCACATTTTTCACTGCGAGCTAAGCTGGCTGCCTAGGAGATTTATGCAATTTCTGGGTAGAGCAGCTGACTGCTGCCCATATTTGTGCAAATTCTAGGCTGAGCAACCCTGCTGGGGAAAATTGCGCAATTTTCACTATGAGTGTTGACTGCCAGAATTGCGCAATTCTAGAGCCCAGCAGGCTGCCAGTCAGAATTCCGCAATTTTTGGAGGGAAGGCTGGTTTCTCTCCAAAATTGTGCAATTTCTTGGTGTAGCTACTCATCCTGTAGCTAGACAAAGTCCGAGTGATCAGCCTGTGAGGGGAATGCATCGAGCTGTGATCGACAGGCTGCCTTTGTGCAAGCAAAATGCTGAAACTTGTGAACTTGACGAAGCAAGGTAGGCTGCTATGAAAAGTTGGTAGGGAGGCTCCAAAACGAAGCTAAGGAAAAATTTTGGAGGGTGGTTGTAGCCGCTACAACAGAGATATAAAATTATAGAGAGACAACAACTTCAATATCGAGCTCCTAAAAAGAAATAAAAGGGTGTGTATTCTTTTAAATTTTGCATAACTTTTGTTTGAAAAATCAATTTGAAGTGATTCGAAGGGAAAATTGAAGAACATATATCAGTATTTGGTTCTAAAATTCACACAAAAAATTAATTCTAAACCCATTAATCCCTCAGAAATATATACTATGACTCATGAAGAGGAAGAATTGCAACATGATATATCAACATTACAGGACCAAGTGCAACAAATTTCATTCTCACAAAGAGAAACCAAAGATGATCTGAAAGGGGACATGGATGGATTAAAAGGGGACATGGATGGCTTAAAAGGAAACATGAATGGTTTAAAATCATAAATAAAAGGTGACATGAATGGTTTAAAAGCATAAATAAAAGCAAACATGGAAGGTTTGAAGGAAGGTTTGACAAAGTTACTACAAGAAATGCTTCCTAATAAGAAATAGGTATTCCATGAAACTCATGAGGAGAAAAAAATGAATATGAATTATGATTTTAGAGACTCCAATGTTGGGTTTAATACCTACCACATTGCAAAGATCGATATATGGAAGTTTGATGGCAAAGATCTAGTAACATGGATACTAGAAATGGAGCAATATTTTGATCTCCATGATGTGCAACACACACAAAAGGTATGCATTTCATCTTTATATTTAGAACCCAACTAGTTTGTATTATATAGATGGCTTTGTTCTCTTAAACCACTTGTCACTTGGTCAATTTTTAAAAAGGAAATGATATCACATTATGAGGATACAAGGAGAAACACCTTCTTTAGCCAATTGATAAATCTCAAACAAAAAGGGTTCAATGGCAGAGCACATTGAGGACTTCCAAAAATTGAATATTAGTGTAACTGATATTTCAGAGGAGCATAGAATTGATTTCTTCACAGGGAATTTGAAGGATAACATCCAATATGAGGTTCACCTTTAGGAACCTGATTCATTGGAGAAGGCATTTAGGGTGGCAAGAAAAGTTGAAAGAAAATTATGGCAACAAGTTTACCACTCACAACTATAAAGACGAAAGTGTTGCTGCTCCTAGCCTTCCACAACCCATAAGGTTGACGCCACAACAATTGGAGGAAAAAGAGAAAAAGGGCTTTGTTATGATTGTGATAGTAAATACACTAAAGGTAATAAGTGTGCTGAGAATAAATTATTCTACATAGATTATGAAGAGGAGGAAGAAAAGGAATAAGAAACATCAAATGAGGAGGATATACACCAGGAACCAACCCCAGAGAAAGAAGAAATGAATTTGACCATATCTTGTAATGCATTGGTAGGAATTACCACTCCTCAAACTCTCAAGATAGAAGGATGTATTAATAAGAAAAAGGTAATAGTGTTGATTGATTTGGGTAGTACCCATAATTTTATTCATTGTAAGATAGCCAAGGAATTGAATTTCTTCCTATATCTAGCACCAAAGTGTCAAGTGATGGTTGAAAATGGAGGAACTATAAATTTCTCTTGAAAGTTCCATAATATCAAGATAACCATGGGAGAATATGTATTGAGTAGTCCAATTCTTTCCATTCCAATGGGTGGTGATGATGTTGTACTAGGAGTCCAATGGTTACAAAATTTGGGGATTATAGCTTTTAATTTTCAAGAACTTTTCTTGAAATATTTTTGGGAAGGAAAGGAAGTTGAATTAAGGGGTATCGCAGGGAAACTAGGAAATATAATTAGCTCTAATGGCATGACAAAGATTCTGAAGAAAGAACAATGGGGCATAATTGCACAATTATGCTCACTAGAGGTTCAAACATCGAAATCATTTATTTCTCTAGATCTCCAACAAGTCTTGGAAAATCATTCCAAAGTATTTGAGACTCATAAATTCCTCCCACGTATTCATGATCATGATCATGCTATTCAATTGATTCTAGGAAGTATTCCTCCAAAAATGCTAGAGGTTGGTATAATTCAACCTAGTCAAAGTTATTTCTTTGCTCTAGTAGTATTGCTGCACAAGAAGGATGGATCATGGCATATGTGTCTAGATTATAAGGAGCTCAACAAGCTCACTATTAAATATAAATTTCCATTCCTATCATTGATTAATTGTTCGATGAATTACATCGAGCAATTTATTACACCAAACTGAATCTTCTTTTAGGATATCATCAAATTAGAATGAAGACTTAATACATTCCAAAAAAAACATTCAAAACTCATGAGGGTCATTATGAATTTTTTGGTCATGCCTTTTGGACTTACTAATGCACCTTCCAAATTTCAAGGTTTGATGAATTTCATTTTTAAACCCTTCCTTAGAATATTTGTGTTAGTGTTTTTTGATGATATACTAATCTACAACTAGTCTTGGAAGGATCATGTTCAACATTTTGACAGGGTGCTCAAACTATTGGAGGAGAAAAAATTATATGCAAAACATCCAAATGTTTCTTTGGAGTATAGAAGGTGGAATATTTGGGTCATGTTGTATCCCATGAGGGTGTTAAGGTAGACCCTAAAAAAATTAAAGCCATTAAAGAATGAAAAATACCCACAACCATAAAGAATATTCGACGATTTCTATGGTTGACAGGGTATTATCATAACTTTGTTAAGAATTATGGGAGAATATCACCAGCTCTAACAACATTACTGAATAAACATGCATTTTCTTGGACTCCAGAAACAACTAAGGCCTTTGAACATCTTAAAAAGGAAATGTGGAAATCACTGGTCTTAGCTACGCTAGACTTCACAAAAACCTTTATTATGGAATTTGATGCCTCACGAAATGGAATTGGTGCCATTTTAATGCAAGAAGGAAGATCCATTTCTTTTCAAAGCTATCCAATCAAAGGAAAGTATTTACACAAACCTATTTATGAGAAGGAAATGTTGGAAATACTACATGCACTAAAGTAATGTCGACCTTACTTAATGGGAATACACTTCAAGGTAAAAATAGATCATGATAGTCTTAAATAATTTTTGGAACAAAGATTATATTCAGAAGAGTAACAAAAATGGGACACAAAGATGTTCGATTATGACTTTGAAATCATATACAAAAAAGGGAAGAAAAATGTTATTGCAGATGCACTCTCAAGAAAGGATGAGGATGTCGAAGAATTGCTCTGTGCCATTTCTATTATCCAACCTAATTGGATAACTGAAGGAAGGGATGAATTGAAGAATGACGAAGAGGTGTGGACACTTATTCAAAACTTGCAGCAAGATCCCAGTACATCTGATACATTTAGCTGGAAAAATGATTCATTATGGTACAAAGATCACTTATATATTTGTAAGAATTCCCAACTCAAGAAAAAGATTCATTTGGAATTGGAAACATCCCCCTTAGGAGGGCACTCAAGATTTTTAAAAACTTACCACAGAGTCAAGAAGGATTTATTTTGGATGACCTTAAATCTGATATTCCGAATTTTGTGGCAGAATGTTTGGTTTGTCAAAAAAATAAAGTTGAGACAATGTTGACGGTGATGGACCCACCAAAAAAGGGGATCTCCTCGATGTGAAGTCCCAACTATACCTCACACCATTTTGTGTAAGATACCCAATCAATATGAAGGCTCAGGTGCCATATACTTAGATATCTTCCTTGGCTCTAGTTTTCAGCACATGAGAGTGTTACATGGGTATCTTCAAACATCAAGGTGTGTGTGCCTGGTGAGTGCGTATTGTAACTGTGTCGAGGTTCTCTTACTACAAAGGGGGAGAGTAAAGTGAGCCTCTAAATGAGAGGTAGTAGCACCACCCAGGAAGAGACACACATGAACCAAAAGGTTCTATCTAGCACCCAGTGGAATAGTCCACAGTGGATGTAGCAATTGTTAAAACCAAGGTGAAGGGGACAACACATACACCACCCAGTGGAGTAGTCCACATGAATGTGATGGTTGTTATAACTAGAAAACAAATATGGACTGGCGAGTATCCAACAGAGTAGTCCACAAGGATGTGACAATAGTGATAGCCAATACACAAAGTTGGTTTGTTTAGTATCCCACGGAGTAGTCCATAGGGAAGAGACATCAGTGATAAGCAATACAACACATCTTCAACAATGTGAGTACTAAAATAACCAAAGTGGCTCAACTATATTAGTACAGGTTAATAAAACATGCATTACAAATGTTTAAAGAGTAGTCTTACAAACATCTACAAAACATGCGTGAAAATGTGCTGGCCTTAAGAGGCTTCTAAATTAAGAAAAAGTCCCAAGACGCATATGTACACCATACATCACTAGTCCCAGTAGTGCGACATTGGATCCACTCCTCGCTCCTCAAAGGATCGACTATAGAATCTCAAGGCTATGTGGGAGGAGCCAAGGTGAAAAAGTTCTTTCCTCATACAATGAGGGGGTATATATAGCCAATGGTGATGCTTGACCCTTGTGACTCTTGGACTTCCCTCATGACCATTCAACTTCATATGAATTTTCAACTGACATGACTCTTCAACTTCATGTGTGTGTCCATTGGACTTTCACTTTACATTACATTTGATTACAACAAGTATGGTCCATAGTAGTGATGTGGCCGAGAAACCTCATGACACAACTCGACATAACACTGGTGATATTTATTGGCTGACTCTGGTGTCCATGTCAAGCTGTTGTGCTGCTGAGTGATGGATGTGCTCTCGGTGTGTTGTGTCTTCACCTTTGCATGGCTAAGTGTTGCAGGGTCTTCGATGGTCTTGGTTTCACATGATGGTTTAGTGCATGAGTTCCTTTCGCTTGTTGCTCATTGTGCTTTGTACGTTCGTCCAAATGCAAACAAGTCTTCTAGCATGTGCTCCTTCTTCATCCCATTCTTCGTCTCGCCATGTTCCATCAATGTACCTATTCCTGCTATTCACTCATGACGGGACAACATCAAATCCAAAAATAACCTAGTCTAGCATGATGCATTATTTTCTGTGTTTGGGTCCAGGTGATCGGGAGAGAGGAGAAGACACTGAAGCTGCACAGAGCATAGCTCAGGCCGAGATGAGGAATTTTGAAGTTTGGTCTTCACTGTCGGGAAAAACTACGCAGTGGTCACTGGGAGATAGATTTTCACAATCTGGGACACTAGTGACAACTGCAAGGTGGGACACTGAGTGACATTTCTACACAGTTTCTGGAGGGAGAGAAAGATAAGGCTGCAGGGTACCTGGTAGGTAGTTATGTGTAGTTTTCCACAGTAAGGCATGACAAGGCTGCTGGGACCTACTGATCACGACTGCACATTTCTGAGTAACAACATAGAGCAAGGTGTCAAGAGGATTGCTAGACATGACTGCGTAGTTTTTAGGAACAATGGAGCACAAGAAACAGAGGACCTCCCAGAAAGGACTGCGTAATTTCTAAAGACAATGTAGAGTAGGGTAGTAGAGTACTTGCTAGTCAAGACTGCGTAGTTTTCAAGAAAAGTGCAGAGCAAGGCAACAAAGGACTTGCTAGTAATGACTACACAGTTTTGAGGAGTAGCACAAAGCAAGCTAATAGAGGAATTTCTAGACATGATTGCGCAATTTTTGGAGACAGTGCAGAGCAAGGCAATAGGGACCTTGATGATCATGACTGCACAGTTTCTGAGAGCAATGTGGGGCAGGCAACTGATGAGCCTCCGTATTGCAACAAGAATTTTGCAACTCCCAAGGTGAGCTTGTGTGGCTTCCTAGAGGTTTTTCCTCAATTCAGCCTCAAAACAAGCCACTACAGGAAAACCTTTAGGATGTACTAAAAACCTACAGGATCCCCTGAAAACCTACAAGATACGGACAAGAGAAAAAGGATGGATGTTGAAGGTTATGAAAATATTAGGGAAGGTTTTTTTTGGATGGAATGAGGTAAGGGAGTGCCTAGGACTGCTTCAGAACTCAAAACCAAAGTTGGGAGATGGATGGATTTGCTCAAAAAGCTTGGAGAAGTTTCCTTGTGAAATGATGAAATTGGTAAGGGTTTAATGACCAAGAAAATCAAATCCAAATTGGATGGGAAAAATTTTGTTATTAACTAGGATGTCTTAGGTCCCTATTCCAAGTGGAATAACTCAGAAATACCTCTATTAACCCATGCAAAAAAAAATAAAAAACATTACTAGTCGAAAATCTAGAAATTCGAGAACTAGTGAGCTAGTAAATATAAAAAATGCCTAACCAAATCAAGTGAAAATGCAATGGGGTAATTTTTTTTATGAAATAGAATGTTTTTTTGATCTAATGCAATTGGAACCAACTCAATTGAATCTTGTTAGCATGCTCTAAAAAATAATATAAATTTATTGTTCTTTGCTAAAAAGGAGGTCCAACAATCTAGATTTGGGAATAAGAAGACTAATCCAAGTAGCTCAATGATTACTATGAACTTCCAAAGCTTTTCCAAGGATGAAATAATTCTTGTGATCCTGAAAAAGAACTTACATCAACCATTTAACTCAATCCTACAAAAAGAAATCATTAATACTAAATGTAGAAATAGAAAGAAATAAAAACTAGAGATGCATGTGAATAAACAGTGAAAAGAAGGAAAGAAAATGATACAAAAGGGCTATGAGGCTCCTAGGATGGCCAAGCCCAAGGAAAATAGGAGACCTATGGAGGAGAAAAATATTTAGAAGCTAAACATGACACCAATCTTCATTATTTTCATTAATAGAATTACATCCCTGCAAGAAAATACAATGGAGCTTCAAAAATACAAGCTCTCTCCACAATAACACTAATGAAAATCTATCCCTAGAGGAAAATTTGACTTGGTACTTATAAAAAATTATTAAGAATCATTCCCCATGAATGGAGGAATATTTCCCCACCAAAATCCCTTGATTAGTGGATCTGGTCCCCAATACTAGGAATCTGCATTAAATGACAGGGAACACATTCCTAGATTTTCTCAATCATTGGAGTTCCACAATTTGTGCCATACTTACATGATAACTTGTTGATTTATTATTTATTATTGATCCTCCTGTAGTAGGGAACAAGTCCCTAAATTATCTCCTCCTCCAAATCTTCATAATCTGCCAATATTCTCATAATATTCCACAAAAATAAATAATATTAGGCACAAATATGCAATTATTCATAACCCTTCCTAATGAATATATTAAAGTTAAAAATAAATTATCTAATGCAAAAATAGAGGTTTAATGTGCTGAAATATGGTCATAGGCCTTAATTTATGTTTAATTTAGAGGCATGGGCCTTAATTTATGTCTAATTTAGAGGCCCATCAGCAACAAGGGGATCAACTAGGCATGTCTGAGAAATTTTGGAGAGCAGTGTGGCCCTGGGTCTTAGTGCAGTTTAGGTTTCTGAAAAACCAGAGGGAGGCTTAATAATTGTGCTTGAGAAATGCATAGTTCAGTTTGAGCATGAAGGCATTTTCTGTACAGTTCTAGGAAGCAGACTGGCTGCTCACTTCCGAGATTGCGTAGTGCAGCTGACCTAGAGGACAGCCTCAGGCATTGTACAGTTTTGGGTAGAAAATAAGGGTCACTGAGGGCTGAGACTACATAGTGCAGCTCAGTTGGGGTCCGGTTTGAGGAGGTTGTCTGGTTGGAAAGATTTTCAGGAAAATGGCTAAGTGTGGGAGGCAAGTGAACTTGTGCAGAATTGACATTGTGATCACACACTTAGTATACCTTGAAAACAAGATAACATAGACTAACAAGACAAAACATGTGCTCAGTGAGACTGTCTTAATGCTAAGAGCGACAAGTGCGACACTTGAGATAGACCTTCAGATGATCGTGACGACACTTGCACGACTATCCTTACAACTTTGTGTGTGAGTACGACCGATGTTCATAGAGAAAAGACAACTCATGCACAAAAAAATCAACCTTCAAAATCACCATAAAAAGATCGCAAGCATGACAAAGCAATCGATATGGAAAAATATGAACGCTAGTCAAACTAGAAAAAAGGTGAAAAATACTTCACAAGAGCTCACGGGGGTGAGCTTGAGTGTTTGCAACCATCAAAGGAAAAACCAAGGAAGGCTCCAAAAGTTGGATGCAGACCAAAATTTTGGAGGGTGTTGCAGCCACTACAACACTTGGTGACACATTGGTTGAATACTATCTTCTCTATTTCGGTTCATTTTCAGCACAAGGCCTTGGTATTTAAAGGAGTATTGATTCATTATGCACATCACTTCAGCTTCCCCACTTACCCCATGGACAGACATGGTTCACCTTGTACCAACTCAGTTGAACACAACAAAAGATTTAGCTGGATCACAAAGTTTCAAAATCGAGAAGGGTAGTTTGGCTCACAAGCTTAAGATTTTCATAGTATAAGTTTTCATCTCTAGGGTTGCTCCGCTGCCAACAGGCCTATACAGTACCTTGATGGATTCATGTAAGAACACAAGCATTGCTCCACTACCAGTGAGCTTGGTTAGTACCCTGGTGGAGTTGCCTGCTTCACCTTTTTTCACCGGAAGCCTTTCTCTTCTTTCGCCTTTGTTATTTTTTTTTTGAAAGAGGATTGTGCATAGGAAGTTATTTATTTTGGGGCGGAAGAGGGATCCTGAATTATTGAGAGGAGAGGTTGTTTCTTTAGAGAAGCATGTAAAGACCTCTAGTTCAAGTTTACTCATTTAGATTTCCCCTTCTCTATTTCTACTAGTTGGATAAGCTTAAACACACTAGAGTAGAAAACTGAGTATAGGCATGAGGTTTTCTAGACTGGATGCAGGTTCATGGTTCGACCAAAACTTTCCTTACAGATGGATCATATTTTTTGTCAAGAATTCATTGGCTAGAAGTTACAATCAAGCACAAATAATATGGACACAGGACGGGCCAAATGTTGTAGTGTCACAAGGCTCTTTGAACTTTAGCCACATACCCATTTGGAAACCAGAACACAGTGTAGGCACAACACTTATTCATGTAGTGAAAAAAAACGTAAAACTGAACACGAAAGGGAAAAACAAGATGAGAGGAAAGGAGTACATAACAAAAACTAGAAGACAAGAAAGCAAAATGGTCAAAGAAGACAAGATGTAAAACCAGAATAAGAAAACCATGATGGACTACGAGTGCAAAACAAGTGAAAGTAAAGGAAAACTAAGATGAAACTAATCGTATTCCTATCCTCACAATTGAATGATCATGGTTACGTGAAATGAAATTTCTAGTGAAGCCACTGTAGTCACTCCCAACCTGCATCCACAAAGATACAAACAATTAAAACAGATAAAAAGTAGTGTGCAACAAAAAATACAAAAACTTGAGAAACTTGCACATGGGAAGGAAGGTCTTGCCTATGGGCAAAAAGATGTGTCACAATGACCCAATACATGTGCTTACCTTTTTGATGGGTACACTTTCTAAACAAACCTCAAAAACTCTTCGCAGGTGTGTCCCTATCTGCTTCGAGCTTCTTAGCAACAACAAGGAAGGATTGAAGCTTGTTGTCTGCAACATGGCTTTCCAAGTAAGATTGTTCCATCCATTCAATGATTAGATCATAAGATTCATAATGGTTGTTTGGACAACCTCATGATCTATGAGAGGGTGAATTTTCGATTTGACAGACGAGATCATGATGGGAACCTGGTAAGAAAAAATAAATCTGATCATTCTCAATAGTCATGTCAAGATAGTGAGGACCTGCCATAACCATCAACGCAGGCTGAAGTGTCTCACCTGCTTGGCAGAAGTCTGAAGGGAAATATGGTGAACAATGAAGATTAGAGTGTGTGAAGCAACTATCATCAGACATGCTGATGGGAAAATGATAAGCCAAATGACAGTCATCCAAGATAGAGGAATGATTAGATGAGGTGGTTAAAAAATTAGATTCCTAGTTTGAAATGAACAAAGAAAAATTCATTTGAACAATCTTGCGAACGCTGTGAACAATGGAACCAAGTTTGCTATGAGCTAGACACGATGGACCACCTTCCTGCAACTAGTGAAAAATTATGCAGGCACCATGGTCATCACATGAATGTAAAAAGGATGCTAGCATTGTGAACGCATGAAACCAGTTGGGGCATGGCGAATGAAGAGGAACTTGATTTGTTCAACATCACCAAGAGAGATTTATGGTGTGATGAGTGGAAAAATTTGCAGTGCAAGGATTGCAAGAAGACCAAGGAGCTGATCATGAGAGGGAAAATTCGATAAGCATGATCATGGGCAAAGACAGTCTTTGAGATAATCAATTTCACAATTCCATGATTTCCTGAGAGACGGACACTCCCAACTTGAATTTGTTGTAAGAGATTTGCATGAAGACGGATGCACTATAACCTATTCATGGATACGGTCATCAGTGAAATTTTGAAAATTTGGAAGATTACACTTGGAATATCAAACATTTGTTACACAGGGATCCACACTGAATGAAACCATGGAGATAAATGAATTGTGAATGAGAAACCAGATGTGATTGGGTTCGGGGGGCTTACCAGAGTCGTGAGGTCTTAACCTAACCATCAATGGACATTGAAGTGCCTCGGATCCCTGACACATCCTAAAACTTTCTAGAATTACATAATCACATCTTGAAGCGTCAACCAGATCATGCATGGCTTGAGGGTGGCTTCTATTGCTGATTTCAATCCTACTCTTATCATGGTAGCCATCTCTATCATAGGTTGCACCAGATTTTTTTGCTTTAACATTCTAACTTGAAGAGTTGTCTTCATGCAAGAGAAGATATGAAGTGGAATGGGAAGTACACTCTACGATTAGACTAATTTCATCATGGACATCCTCACTGCCTTGTGTCGATTGAGGAGATAGCTCATCGGATGAAGAAGCAAGAGAACATGGAGTATCTCCGACGCTTGTGGATGCGTTGTGAATGGTAGGACACAAGGGCAAGTCAGGTAAAGAGGAAGTTTTGATATGAATGTCTTCTTTGAGAGGAGCACATTCTAGATCTGAGTTAGAGTCTTCATGAGAAAAAGGAAGATAACATGATGTTCTTAGGAATTTGTCACATCATATGGAAACATGGGAGTGATGACTGCCCAAGACTAGGGGTTGATTGAAAGAATTAATTGTACAAGATGTTCCACTAAGATTAGCATATTGAGAATTGTTCAAAGATGGAAGCTCATTGTTTTGATGTGAACATTTTTGAATCAGAGAGGGAATATTGATAGTGTCCTCACCTTTCTTCTCCTCTACCTATGTAATGTGACTACCTTGTGCCTAATCGCAATTTGAGCCAGCATCTTGAGAATCAAGAGAATGTGAGCAGCTGTCTGGTGAAGTCAGTTGATCAAGTGAGTCATGCTGCAAGAGTCATGGCTTGTAGATGATGAAGGATGGCAGAGATGGAGATCAGATTTGAGATTTGAGTTATGAACGTGACATCCTCTTGTGGACTGGAGGAGTGACTCTTCATTGTAGGTTTCTTGAGCCATTCTGGAATTTCCTCCATTGAAGCAGGAGATAGGTGAGAAGATGGGTTGGGGACATGCTGCGTAGATTTCACAGCTTTGTAATCACCGGAAGGGGGCACCCACATCGAGATCAGAAAGGGAGGAGGACAAGGAACAAACAGGGTGTTGGGCTCCTCCTCTGCAATCTGAGGTGCCTCATGATCTGCAAGAGTTGGGGAGGAAGAGAAATCAGGAGGTTCAACATATTGAGAACTATGAAACAAGTGTTTAAACTCTTCTCTCAAGAATTCAAAGTTCATAAGATGTTTAGGAATTTCATAACAGAGGTGAGGAAGCATTCAACAAAGTCCTCAACTAATTCGTTAGGCTCCATATTTAAACAATAGATTTTCTCATGGAAATATCGGTAGTTATACTTACCAAAGGCTTGATGGAGCTCCTTGAGGAAAGGATGAAGGGAATGGATGAAAGAAGGTGGCATGGTATGACACCACCAATTAGCATGACCTTCAAGGGTGAGGAAGAAAAGCACACAAGCAGACTCTTCATTATCGATTTCATAAGGTTCGCAAAATTGAAGATAATTAGAAATGTGCTTGGTTATGGACATTCCGTCCTCACCATCAAAATTTAACTGGTACAAGTGATTAAGAAGCTCATCGGGGGGTGAAAATTGATCAATGGAAAAATGGGAGAAACAACCCGGGAGCACAATTTGCATATGAGCCATTTTAGATAAGAGATTCAAACTAGATGCAACAGGATCAACTTGTCATTTGGCCCTCCTTCTACCACCATTTTTTTGATGGAGCTAGACCCACTGACAAAGGGGATCTCCCTGATGTGAAGTCCCAACTAGACCTCACACCATTTGGTGTAGGAGTCCCATCCGGTATGAAGGCACAATTTCCATATACATAGAGATCTTCCTTAGCTCTCATTTTCAACACATGGGAGTGTTACGCTCATATGTTTGAACAACAAGGTGTGTTTTCCTAGTGAGTGTGTAATGTAACTATGTTGAGGTTATCTTAGTACAAAGGGGGAGAGTAAAGTGAGCCTCTAAATGAGAGGTAGTAGTACCACCCAGGAAGAGACACACATAAACTAGAAAGGTCTGTCCAGCACGCAACAGAGTAGTCCACAGTGAATGCAATAGTCATTAAAACCGAGTTGAAGGAGAAAACACGTACACTACCCAATGAAGTAGTCCACATGGATTTGAAGGTCGTTATAATAAGAAAAAAATATGGTCTGTCAAGTATCCTGTAGAGTATTCCACAACGATGTGACAACAGTGATAGCCAATACACAAAGGTGGTCTGTCTAGTATCCTGTGGAGTAGTCCACAGGGATGAGACAATGGTGATAAGAAATACAACACATCTTCAACAATGTGAGTACTAAAATATCCAAAGTAGTTCAACTATCTTAGTACAGTTTAAGAAAACATGCATTACAAATGTTTAAAGAGTAGTCTTACAAACATCTACAAACATGCGTGAAAATGTGCTGGCCTTAAGAGGCTTTTGAATTAAGAAAAAGTCCTAAGGCATATATGTACACCATATATCATTAGTCCCAGTAGTGGGACATTGGAGCCACTCCTTGCTCCTCAATGAACTGACTACAGACTCTCAAGTCTATGTGGGAGGAGCCAAGGTGAAAAAGTCCTTTTCTCATACAATGAGGGGGTATATATAGCCAAGGGTGATGCTTGACCCTTATGACTCTTGGACTTCCCTCATGCCCATTCAACTTCCTATGAATTTTCAACTGACATGACTCTTCAATTTCATGTGTGCGTCCATTGGACTTTCACTTTAAATTACATTTGATTACAACAAGTATGGCCCATAGTAGTGATGTGGTCGAGAAAACTCATGACACAACTCGACATGACACTACTGAGATGTACTGGCTGACTCTGGTGTCCATGTCAAGATGCTACGTTGTTGAGTGATGGATGTGCTCTTGGTGTGTTGTGTCTTCACCTCCACATGGCTAAGTTTTGCAGGGTCTTCGATGGTCTTGGTCTTGCATGATGGTTCAGTGCATGTGTTCCTTTCGCTTGTTGCTTGATGTGCTTCATACGTCCATCTAGCTACAAAGAATTCTTCTAGCATGTGCTCCTTCTTCATATCGTTCGTCATCTCCACATGTTCCATCAATGTACCTATTCCTGTAATTTACTCATGATGTGATGACATGAAATACAAAAATCTCGTAGTCTAGCATGATGCATCATTTTTTGTGTTTGGGTCTAGGTGACTGGGAGGGAGGACAAGACATTGAAGCTGCACATAGCACAACTCAGGTCGAGATGAGGAATTCTGGAGTTCGGTATTCACTATCAGGAAAAACTACGTAGTGGTCACTGGGAGGTAGAATTGTGCAGTTAGGGACACTAGTGACAACTGCAAGGTGGGACACTGAGTGACATTTCTGCATAGTTTCTGGAGGGAGAGCAAGACAAGGCTGCAGGGGACCTGGTAGACAGTTCTGCAGAGCAAGGCATGACAGGGTTGTTGGGACCTGCTGATCATGACTACACATTTCTGAGGAATAGTGCAGAGAAAGGAAGTAGGGGGGTTGCTAGACATGACTACACAGTTTTGAGGAACATTGCAGGACAGGTAGTAGAGGACTTGTCAGATAGGACTACGCAGTTTCTGAAGATAGTGCAGAGTAGGGAAGCAAAGGACTTGTTGGTCATGACTCCGTATTTTTCAAGAACATTGCCAAGAAGGGAAGCAAAGGACTTGCTGGTCATGATTACACAATTTTGAGGAGAAGTCCAAAGAAATCCAACAGAGGACCTCCTTGATAGGACTGCACAGTTTTTGGAGACAGTGTAGAGTAAGGTAGTAGGGGCCCTGCTAATCATGATTGCATAATTTCTAAAGACACTTGAGATAGACCTTTGGACGACCATGATGACACTTGCACGACTTTTCTTACAACTTTGTGTGTGAGTACAACCAATGTTCATAGAACAAAAACAACTCATTCACACCAAAACCAACCTTCAAAATTAGCAGAACAATATCACAAGCATGAAAAAGCAATCCATATGCCAAAAGACGACCGTTGGTCAAACAAGAAAAAAGGTGAAAAAGACTTCACAATGTTGGGTTGTGTTGTATTCTTTTCACGACTAGTCCACATAGTTAACCAGGGGGTTAGAAGGGGGGCAAAGCTGCCCCTTCATTGCGTCGATTACGTAGCGAGTGGGTTCACAGGGGGTTTGAGGGGTGCAAGTAACCCCACTCTATGGGGTCCGCGACAGCACCCCAGAAAATTTTGTTTTTGGACCCTATATTAGGTTGCGTGGACCTACCTATGGTTTTGTGCATGATTTTTTGCACATGGTTTTGGACGCGATGGTTTTTGGTCCATGGTATTGGATGCCTCCGCATGTATAAATATGTATTGTAACATTGAAAGGAATATAATGAAAAATCAAGCTGGTAGTCCTGGTTTTGGGATCCATGGGGAAATCCATGTGTATATGTGTTTTATGTGTTATGCTCTTGCATTGTTTATTTTTTGTGTTTTAGAATTCGTATGCAGGTAATTTTCTGTACGGGGTTCAAACCTACACACAAGAGATCATGGGGTGAGCCCGAGTGTTTGCAACCATGAAAGAAAAAACCAAGGAAGGCTCCGAAATTTGGACGCAAGCCAAAATTTTGGAGGGTGTTGCAGCCTCTACAACAGTCAATTAAGATCCTAGGTATGTTACAACCTTTAGCCATTCGAAGTCACCGTTGGGAGGAGGTCTCAATGGATTTTATCACAGGTTTACCCAAGTCTAAAGGAAAGAGTTTTATCATGGTGGTAGTTGATAGACTTACCAAGTAAGCACACTTTTGGGGATTTTCTCATCCTTTTAAAGTCAATATAGTTGCTACTACATTTATGGAAACAATTCAATAGCTACATGGAAAAACAAATATTATTGTAGGTGACAAAGATCCCATTTTCACTAGAAATTTTTCGATGGAATTATTTTCTTGTCTTGGTACTCAATTAACTCATAGTTAATCTTATCATCCTCAATCTGACGGAAAACTAAGATAGTGAACAAATGTTTGAAAGGATATCTTCATTTTTTTGTATCTGATAAACAAACATAATGGGTCAAGTGGTTACCTCTTGCTAAATGGCGTTATAACACTCCCTTCCATACTGCAGAAAAAATGACCCCATTTATGGAAATTTATGCATATCATCCACCATCTATCATATCATATTTAAGAGAAAATTATAAGGTTCAAGAAGTGGAAGATCACATTGAGCATGAAAAACAAGTTCTCCAACTCTTAAAGGATAATCTCACTTTGGCACAAAATCGAATGAAACAATGGGAATATCAACATCACAGTGAAAGAAATTCTAATGTAGGCGACTGGGTAATTTTACTACTACAACCATACAAAAAATGTCCCTCACGCAAGCTAAGGAGGATAATAAATTATCACCCAAGTACTATGGTCCTTACAAGGTGTTGCAAAAGATTGGTACTATGGCATACAAATTGGAGCTTCCTGCATCTTCCCAAGTATACCCAATTTTCCATGTTTCATGTTTAAATAAGGTTATCAGTCACAAGCTCTTAGTTCAAACAATGTTTCTAGAACTTGAAGAAGAAGGAAAATCATATTTGATCTAGAAGAAGTCACAGAAACAAGAACCCAACAACTACAAAATCGATTAATTTCAGAGTATCTCATTAAGTGGAAGAACCTACCCACTGAAGATTCCACATTCAAGGATGAGAATTTTATACAGATGAATTTGGAACTACTCAAGCATTGAGGACAACACTTTTTTGAAGGAGTGTGTCATGTTAGGTCCCTATAATACTAGTGTATTTCCCTTTTGTTATTGTTAATACTAGTGTATTCCCCTTTTTTATTGTTAATGTATACCCTATTGTTATTGTTTTTCCCTTACATTATTATTGTTATGTAGGCTCTGATTATATTGTGACCCATTAGACTCCTATATATACCAAGGAGTTATTATAATTTTTATCATCCAAGAATTGTTCATTTATGTAATGTAAAGGAGGTTTCCCCCTTGAAGAGGATAATTTTTAAGTCATTGATCTATCTTTTATTCTATTTTGTGAGCTAGTTGCATAAAAATATCGCCCCTATATGTATAAATATATTTTTTCTCCACATAGTTGTCATAGGAAGATCCATCTCATTTTCTTCTTTGACACACCAAAAATAAAGCATGTCTTCTTTATCCAAACTAATATATAACTTGAATCTATTAGAATAAAATCATTCAAATCACCTCTTCTTTATTGCACTCACCCTTCTCAGCTCAGACATCTCCTCCTCTGCTAAATAGTTGATTGATCCATCTTACTAAGGTTTCACATGTAATAAGACAATACATGTGTTGATTGTTAAGGCATTTGTTACACAACATTTTGTCATTGTCCCTGTACTCCCCGTTCCTTGATCCTGGAGGGCCTCTATAGTGAACCCCACATGCTTTTCCTTCATGAAGAAACTCCCATTGTGTCCCTCTTCATGAGCAGATCAATTCCATTTTTCACAATTTCCCCTGAAACTTCTGTTTTGCCTAGTTTACAAGACCAGCGCTAATGGCCTTTGTCTCACCTACACTGATGTGTAGAGATTAGCACTATCTCTAGCGCCGACTAGAGCGACTGAGCTATGTTCTAGTCACGTCGGTCCTGTTATGGAAAGTTTTTTGAATTAAGAGCTAAACCTTCAAGCTCTAGAAGCTTTGTAACGGAAGTCTGGTAAATGGTTTGGCTAGATCGGATTGAGAATGTCAGTTTGGGCTCCTTTCCCCTATAATGATGGAACTACCTCAAGGGATAAGACCTTCTCCCATGAGAAGAGGATCCATCACCCATCCATTCATCTTATATAAACCTCCCTTCTTCCCAAGCACAATCTAGTGTTAATGTTGGTGTTCTAGTGCTATTTTGGTTTGGAGTAAACAACAAGCTATTCATAGTTGTAGCTATCTAATTGTGTGAGGGAGAAGTGTGTTTTGGTTTGGAGTGAAGCCTAAAGGGAAGAGCCTTAAAACTGTTGTTGATTAAGGCCATCATGGAATGCTAGCAGAAGTGTGTGGGAACCTGCTCTTGTCAAAAGAGAACCACAACGTCAAGAATATGGTTGTAATCTCTTCTTGATATCAATATATATGCAACTATCGATTGATTTCCAACATGATTTTTCATCTTACATATTCATGGCTTAATGTTTCTTGCCTTGTTAAGTAGGTTGAATTACAATTTTTCTATTATCACAGTTGTTGTTTGCTGTTGTTTACTTGTTTCAGGTGTTTGAAGAAGGAAGCGAGAGATAGCTGGAGTGAGTGAGCAAGGACATCATCAAACGGGATAAGTGTACTAGGAGGTAGGCCCTCTTAATTGGTTCTAACCTAAGGAAATATTCCATAGAATGTATTTGTTGTGGCTAGACCCATCATCGGGCTAGAGGAATTTGTTTGTGTCCACACTTATAATTTTACTTCACCACAAATTGGTGACTTCGTTGGGGAACCAATCCTTTTGTTTGTCTTGGATTTCATGATTTTGTGAGAACTTTTCTAGTTCCACTTTTTCCCTTTGGTTTTGTTTCTTTTCTCCTGCTTATTTACCTGAGTTTGAAATTCATAGTAGCAGATTTGGTCTCTGTTTCAAATTTTGTTTTATTTTTTTCTTGGCTCCCTCGATCAGTGCACTTAATCCACTTGCAGTCACACTGATTAGCGTGATATGCTAAGGAACAGTCATGCCGACTAGCCTTTGGTACTTGTTGACAGTTAGGCAGTCATGCCGATGCCTATAAGTGAAGATTAGGGTTTGAACCAAATCTTGGCCATTGTGTTCTACTCTTTTGATTTTGACCTTGTAAGCCTTTTGGACTGCTTTCTCCCTGACTAGAAAGTTACTTTTCATTTGGTTTTGTGAGATTGTTGGCTTATCATCTTTCTTATTGATTGCTTGAATCATTGGGTGGTCAGCGACACTAGGGCATATAGATTGTCATCCATTCATCTATTTGTGAACTCAGTGAGTCGGGTTGTAGGTGTACTTACTCCTTGCATTTCATTTTCAGTCTTTTATGACTTTGACCTCTATTACACAAGTTTGAAAAGTTTTCGTTTGCTTGTCTAAACGTTTCTTTTCCGACATGGATCACGTTGCTTGTCTTGTTGTTGGTAAATTCGGTATTTCATTAGTCTAAATGAGCCTCTCATTTCATGTTTTCATCTCCTTGAAGAGCTTATTGTCTCAAAAAAAAATTCATTGAAGAATTGTATGTGAAAAAATTATTTCATTGTTTCATGAAAAGGTATGAAATTCCAGTTTTTCGCATCATTGTGCTACGATAGCTTGCATCACTAAAGAATTAGAATTGCATTGGCATTTGGCAAAAGGAAAAGAACTCTTTTTCTTTTGAAAGGACTGTTAGATATGTGCTTGTCAGGAAATTAGGAATTGGAATGCATTTTTCATTAGTTTATTTTTCTAAAAAGTAAGGTAGTGAAAGATCATTTCACTTTCAATTGCTTGGTTTTTTGCATTTGATTGAGTAGTTTCTACTCTCTCTAGTGTAGGCATTTCATCGAATTGAAAGGGTATTGTCTCATTTAGTTGGATTTAAGGTTTTTCGAGTTGCATCACTAAGACCTAAAAAATGAAACATAACTCAAGATAAACTTTAAAATGAATTCAATTAACCTAAGGCGCATTTGACATTTAATGATCATATCTAGAAGGTCTAGGCTAGAGACATGTTCCAACATATTTAAACCTAGCATGTGTTGTTAGCTTCATCATTAGACAGTCCTAATATGGATTTGTGCTCCCCGTACTATAGAGTATATAACGGGAGACCCCTCTAGGCTGCAATCCTTTATCCTTAGGAAGCTAAGACGGCTGCCTTACAAACGTGATATAACAAACACAACATTCGGGGAGATTGCCTACTCATACTTCTCGGTTTGCCAGGAAGTATTATGTAGTTCATGGTTGCCTAGTAATCCTGTTTACCTAGATCACCCAGACCAGTCATTTGATCTTTTTGACACATTAAACTTAAAAGATTGTTCGAGCACTTGTCCTTTCGAGCTCGTTTCCAATCGAAAGTGGTAAAGTCATCTTTTTTTTTTTTTTTGTGGAAAAACCTCTGAACAGTTTTGAAACAAACGTTTTGGACTAGCTTAGTGAGTCCATCATCCGGGAAATGGGATTTGTATTTTGAGAAGAGAGAGCATGAGATTATGGAGCTTATTAATAGTTAATTGAAAATTTTTTGAAGTCATCTTTGTTTCTTTCTCAACTCTTAAAAAATGAAAGAGCACCAGTCTTTTATGCATCTTAATAATTGATTGCCCATGATATGAAAACACCCTGTTAGTATTTTCTGAGACCAAACCATGAGTTTCCCTTAAACAACATTTTAAAGCCTTGAAGTTAATTTTTCTGTTGACTAAGACAAGGTCATTATGGTTAAACCATCTGGTTCACCCAGATCCTCTTCCTCTCCTCCGTCTGAAAGATTATCTGAGGAGTTGTTTCCTAATTTACTAGAGTCACTCGAGGACCAAGGTGTTGAACTCAAAATTGTTCTGAGCTTTAGCCTTTTCCATCTCGTCCTCCGCCTACTTTCGATACTAGGTCATCTGTTGATCTTGGCCTGGAATATCTAGACAAACACGTTCAAACTCCCGAGAACTCATCGACCACTAACGATCAGCATGGACTGGTTATCTACCCTTTGAATCCTCTGTTTAAACCTATTGTGATATCACCACAATGTCCTTACAATCCGTACAACCAGCCGGGTGTTCCTTTGGAATTATCCCCTCATACTTCTTTGTCCATTCATCATCATTTGTTTCCAGACATGGAACTTGAAGGCGATGCTCTAGTCACCTCTCTGGAAGAGTCCAGAATTTCTACTCCACACACTATCGAGGAGGAAGAGCTACCTTTTCCTCTTGAAGGTTTCCCTATTCAAGGGGTATTACCACCAAATTTCCACCCAACTATGTGTCCTTGGCATAGTTGGTTTCAGGTTCAACTACTGCCTCGTCACTTTACCATAACCCTGTTTGGGTGTTAGGTGCCATGCCTACTTCAAGTCCATTCATTGAGAACATGACTTCCTAACAGGCTGTTAACTCAATCCCGGTACAACCCACCATTCCGAATACTCTTGTATCATCAATCCCAGTTACTCGTTAGGCACAACCGGTAGTTTTGAAGAATGTCTCTGTTAGTTCCTCCATCCCTCTAGTCAGTGGCCAGGTTGTGCCACCACTTGGGGGGAAAAACTTGAATGTTTCTATGGTGTCAGGTGCCACCAATGTGAGTGGATCACAAGCTCACATGCTTGGTATGAACCAGTCTTCTTATGGTATTATTCACAACCCTGTTGATCATCAAGCAATGTCCAGTACTAACAGGTTTAGAATCCCATTGGTTCATCTGGATCGAGAAATGTTCAGTATCAGCAGCCCTATGGGGCTCAGGTCCAATACCAAACTCCTTACGTTCCATATGGTTCTCAAGGAATGGTTAATCAACCTTAAACCCTCCAATCTAGGCAGTACATTCAGCCTGGCTATGGCCAGATTCAGTTCAGAAATTTCCCAGGAACTTTTCAAGTACCCTTGCAACAACAAGGAAAACCTCTACAACAACAAGGGTATGGTTTGTTACTGCAAGGGAAATCTTTGTTGCAGCAAGGGCTCTCCATGCAACTACAAGGGAAAATGATCCCATAGAAAGGTCAACTGCAAAAACCACAAGGTCAACCCTTGTAACTGTGGCACCAAACCGTGCAACAAAAGATGTAATATGTTTCACACACCTCTCAGCCCATGTCCTCGCAGGGCCAACCTCTGCAGTCTCAGGGACAAATTTTGCAACCGCAAGGTCAACCCTTACAACAACAAAACCAACCAGGGTAGCAGCAACCCTTGTATACATATCATCAGGGTCAACCCTTGCAAGGGCAGGGTCAAGGTCAAATCCTACAGCAATAGGCTCAAAATCCTAATGTCCTAGGTAAACAAGTCCAGAATCCTACTGGCCAAGGGCATCAGGTACAAAACCCTAACGCCCTAGGTCACCAGGTTCAAAATCCTTTTGGTCAAGGGCAACAGGTATAGAATCCCTATGTCCAAGGGCAACAAGTGTATCAACCTTATGCCCAAGGACAGCAGGTCCAAAATCCTCTTATTCAGGGGCAACAAGTTCATCACCCGTATGTTCAAGGACAACAGGTCCAATATCCATATGTCCAAGGTCAACAGGCTTGACAGCTTTTTAACCTATACGTTGCTTATTAGCAACCTATGGCTAGACAGTTCCAAGGTATCCAAGGTCAAAATCCTCCCTATGGTCAAGGTAATCTGCAATGGGAACAACCAAAGGTGCCATATGGCCAAAATTCCCCACTATGGGGCCGAAATCCTTACCAGCAGGGATGGGCTCTTCTGTTCATACCTACTTATCAACCTCCCATGCCTTTTAACACCCAAATGCCATTCTTGGCTACACTCGAGTTTCCAGATGTATCTCACCTTACAAATGATCCCATCCTTCATTTGTTGTACTGGCTTCTAGTACCATCTAAGATACCAAGTGATTGTCCAAAGTTTGATGGAAAGCTAAAGAAGATCCTCGGGTCCATGTGATGACATATCACCTCTGGTGCTCGTCGAACTCATATGTTGACGATTCCATTTGTCTCCGTCTTTTCCAACGAACCCTCACGGGCGCTGCAACTAATTGGTACGCCGAACTACCTCAAAGTACTTACCACAACTTTAACTCTTTAGCCATGGCTTTCCTCATGCATTTTTAGTTGCCGCTTTGCTATGAAACTGGCACCTATTTGCTCGCATTGCTTAAGAAAGATTCTGTGACACACATCTTTGATCACATCCATGAGTGGAGACATAGACGTTGCCTGATCAAATTTGAGATTGTTGATTAGCTGCTCACTGAATGGTTCACCAAATCATTTGTGGCCCCAATTTCTCATGATATAGCTATGGGTGGATGCGTCACTGAAGAGCAAGCCATCGCTCATGCCCAGTACTTGGATCTAGTTTACTCTCAGTCTGGCACTTTGTATGAGTTATTACCCAATGCTTTGTGGCCATCATCTAATCCTGCAGCATCAAAGTCACAAGTTGTACCTCCCGTTGATGGAGTTATTGGTTCAGTATCTCAAACCCCTGCTAAATCTTCTTCCAAATAGAAGTTGGTCTCAATTGCTATTCCTAATAATTCATCCCAGAATCCACCTAGCCCTGGTAAAACCTCAAAGGTCCATGCTGTCCAGTCTACCATAGCAGAAAAATGCTCAAAAGGAAAGAAGAAAGGAAAAGGCAAGGGTAAAGCTGATGCCCAAAAACAGGGTCCTCCCAAATCGTCTGCTGGCAAATCTTTGCAACGGAAACCTAAGTATCCCTACCTCATTTGTGAGGAAGATCACTACACTAAGGATTGTCCCAAACTATCCAAAGTTAGTCACTTGCTCAAAGGGACCCCCGCTGTCCTCAAAGAGCCGTTTCCATCTCAGTAGAACCAAATGGTAGACCAACCCCAATCTGCTTCCTCCAGATCTCAAGTGTTCATGATGAGTACGCCTATTAATGTGGCTACTAGATTGAAAGATTATCAAACTCCTGCTTCGATAGCTAGGAAAGAGAAAGAAGATGCACCTTCTTCTTCAACCCTAATTTCTGGCCCTATTCATATTGAGCTCCCTAACCCTGATTCCACTATACGGCCCCCTCTCCAGGTGTGCTATAGAAATCCTTGTATAATCCCAATGCCCGGGCTACTCAACACTACAATATTGTTGAGGATTTGGCTCAGGCGTCATCCACCATTTCGGCTCTCAAGGTGCTACAAATCTTCCCATCATAGTGGAAATATTTGTTGTCAGCTATCGAAGGCATCGATCCGACCAACTCCAATTTGATATGTTTTTATCTAGAGAACCCTGTTCCACGTCTCCCTCATCAGATTTCCTTTCTCATTTAGGTAATCATCAATGAGAAGACCATCCACCAGACTGTCATCGATGAAGGTGCTTCCACTTGCATCATGTCAACTGCATGTTGGAAGGCTATTGGTTCTTCTGTTTTGAACCAATCTCTGAACACTTTGGAAGCTTTTGATGGGCACGATTCGTGACCCTTTAGTGTCATACCTAACCTTGCCATCACCCTAGAAGGCAAGACAATGCAAGTCGAGGTAGAAATTGTTGATTCCAATCTCAATTATAATCTTCTACTCGGCCGAAGCTGGCCCCATGCCATGCATGCCATGGCCTCCTCTTTATTTCGCATGATTCATTTTCCCCATCAAGGGAAGATTGTCACTATTGAACAGTTGTCTTTCTTTGCCTCTTCCTCCTCAGATGGCAATGTTCAGTATTTCAAGCACATTGGTTCTCCCTATGAGAGTGTGGGGGCATGTCTTTTCAAAGATTCTGCCTTAATGGGAATTTTTCCACTCTCACCTCCTCATGTTGCCTCTGTCAACATGATCTTGGTCAAATCTGATACTTGGGTCATACCTTCACCATATCTTGTTGACACCTGGGGCGAGGTTATGCTGCTTAGTCCCTCCAAAGTCAATTACGTGGAAATTATTTCGGTTTCAAGTTCTGCATCCTCTTATTCTTTTATGTAAAATACCTCTCTCAATACGTACTCTCAATCCCCATGGCTTGGCACTTTGGAATCACCTGATCCCTTATCTGAGACCTTTCTTGCTGATGAAGGTATCATGGAAGTCATGTCTCTCGAGGAACTACCTTGGATCGATACTCATCATCACTCCTCGTTCCTGCCTCGTCCAGAGTTTACATCTACTTCTCTCGAAGAGTGCTTTTCTTCGTTGACTATTGATGTGTCAGTTTATCCTGACATGATCAAGATCTTTCAACTAAGGGAACCTTTATCCCTTCATGGATTCTAGATTTTTATCCCTCCCCAAGTTTTTATCGATTGCCCATTATTGCAATGGGGTTTCCATCTGACTCGTAACCCTCCCTCACCCAAGGGGCATGGGGGCAAAGCCTTATATGAGTTCTACTCCATTATTTGGCCGAGTCGATGCTTACTGGTCATGGCAACGGTTAAACTCCGGTGTCCTTCTGTGTTGATCGAATACCTGAGTCCCAGCATGGACTCCCATCTCAAGAAGTACTATGCTTAGGTCATCTTGCATGGTTACTTATGTACATTAGTGTGTCATTCATTTTTGTGTAGTGTGGTTTTGTGTGTTAGTTTTCAAACAACTTTCCTGTTTACTATGCTTTTCTTGCTTTGCAGATGTCTACAACTCCCCAGATTTGTTTCACTGATGGTGCTTGCCCTATTACCCAGAACCTATCGTCTGCGACATGGGCTATTTATGACCCTAATGGTAAGTTGATTAACCTTCAAGGTATTTTTCTAGGTCACACAACTAACAACATTATTGAATACAGTGTGGTCATCGAACTACTTTCAAACTCCATTGCTCTTGACATTGGAGAGTTGGTTGTCAACCTGGATTCACAGCTTTTCATCCTTCAACTCAATAGGAAATACTCCTTCAGAAACCCTCAAATATTGAGAATTTATCTCCGTATCTGTCTATTGGCAAGAAATTTTGATTACATTACATATCATCATATTCCTAGACGCATCAATACATTGACAGATGCAGTAGCTAATCATGTGTTGGACAGACATTTACGAAACATGTGAAAAGATAAAACAAACCATTTGTACCATAGTAGACAAGAAAATACAACATATATATATGGTGATAATGTTTGATACATCAGAACCCCAAAAAATAATATGTGTGTCGAAAATAACATCAACATCTCACACGCCTCATATATCCGTGGCACGCAGGCCTCAAAAAATGTAAGTGCTGGATAGAGGAACTAATCAGCATGGTGATCGTGGTAGCATGATACAACTTTTGCAACACGAGTCAGCAATTGGCGGATCTGATCTGAGACTCCCACTGTGTGTCTCTGGTATTGACGAGGAATGTCTCCTACCTGAGCATACTTCGGGATGCCATGAGTCAACCCCTCAATGTTCCTCTCGATCTCCTCCTTGTTGCCACTCCCTTCCTAATAAGGAGTGACAACATCAATAGGACAGGGGATGCACCTGGCTATTGGGGACATCCCAGTAGTCCGCTCCAGTCCAACGTCTGTATTAACAAGAGAAATGTTATAAGCACATATATGCCAAAAACAATTAAAAAAATCTCAAAATTAAAAAGCTGATTTTTTACCTTCATCGTTAAAATCCTCTCCATCTAGTAAGGGCATGTACGGATCTCCACGGAAGTCGGTGCCACTATATGGCCAGTCCTCCATGGTGATTTTCTGTCATCGTAGCCATGAAAAGAATGCAGGTCTGTACGACATGTGATGACCCCTAATGATCGTGGGCATCAAATGACTCCAAGGGCCATCTGTAGATTGTGTGGCATAGGAGGATCTACCTCAGTCAGCTGATACTGGAATAGTGGTACCCGTTCCAAGAAGAAGGTCACGAGCATAGATCCAAAGCAAAATTGCTTCAGATTCCCACCTTAGCTTTGGAAAGCTGGCACTTTATGTTGATCTTCATGGCCTCTGCCCAGTTGAATATCGTAGGTGTTGTGTAGTCAATTGCATATAGGAACTTCGACTTGTTGGTCTCATGTTCTGCCTGGGACCCCACCACTCTGTTGATGGTCAACAGAAGCACTCTCAGTGTCAAATCTCAAACATTAGAAATCTCAATCTTCCCACTCTTAGATTTCAGGGCCTTAGGCTAGTGTTCAACAAGCAATGAAGATATGCTTGCCCCAATCAGTCGTGACCCGTACAAGTTTACTGGTTCCCCTCTTCAGGACAGTCTAGTGATGAAGTATATATCTAAAGTTTCCGACTCCAACTCCTAGTCACCAATGACAAATATCTCCCAATTAATGTCACAAAGACTAATCAGGCATTGAAGCAACTCAGGTTGGGCCCGCATCCTTGGCATGAGAAAGAATTTAAGGGGCCCACAAGCCCTCAAAGCTTCTACACAATTTGGGTCATTCATTGCCTGGGTGTCAGCATCCTCATGTTCCCATTGTTTCCAGTCCACCATTTTCAGCGATTCTTTCCAGCAAAAGCCATTAGTTTGAGTAAACAATCATGCTTGGCCCATTAATTTGAGTTTTAACGATCATTTCTTGAAGAAATAAGGTTTTTCCCTATTCACAGCGTTAGGGTGCCATTTTTAAAAATAGTTGCTGTGACGGTGTGAAAGGATTTGTTAATCATTCTCGGCTTGCGCGATTCCATGCCTGGAAGTCGTGCCGATGGAGGGAAAATTTTTTTTTGCAAAACCCCCTCAAAAAAATAAAAAAAATGGTTAAAAATAGAAATAAAGGACATGTAAATGGAGCTCAGGGGTTTGGCTTTTACCTGTAACTGGTGGCTTGGCGATTGACCTCCTGGATCTCCTACAATCTGCTTCGGAACAATTAGGGAAAAAGTGAGTAAAAGGTTTTCACAGCAAGGTAAAATGGTAAATGGTAAAAATATATTTACTTTTCTCCTTTTTATTCATTTTTTCATGAAAATATCAGGTTTTTGTAAATATTTCAACCTATTTTTCCTCAAGAACTAGATAATACACTTTACCTGTTTTTGCAGCGACAGGTGATGGATGTTCGACGATGATGACGAGTCACGTTTCAACTCTTTTCTCTACTTGTTAAACTCATATGAAAAGATTGCTGAGTATTTTTTCCCTTTTGACTCTTAAAATAAAATAAAATTGGGTGTCCACTTTCAAGCTCTTTTTCGACCCTTTAAAAGCGAAAATATGGTCAAGCCCTTGTCATTTCGAACTTGTTAACGAATGCGAAATGTCATGTGCCTAGTATAAGTTTACCCCTTTTCGGGCTGGGAGGCACTATTTACGAAAAAGGTACTCCTTGACTGAAATGGTCAAGCGGTTCTCTCAAGTATCGTTTTCTACCCTTTCGGGCTTGAGAGACACAAACATATGAAAAGGGACCATGTGGATTTTTCTTTTATGTGTCTTCTTCAAACTCTCTAAACATGAAAAGGATATCGACTTACACCTTTGTTGGACTTGTTAAACTATTAAACGACATCAGATTCATCATCATGACGAACATGAGCTTCTCCTTCCTAGGGCTTGTTAAACTTACTAGGTCGGATTCGTCCTAAGGATGAAATTACAATGCAAGCATATGTTATCCCCTTCAAGCTTGCGATTAAAAAATAATTGGGGTACCTGCCAGAATTGGTGGGGGGAAATTTGGAAATCTATGAGTTGTATCGGCAACTCACTCTTGAACATGATGCCCTTTTCTTTGTGTTGGGTTGGGATATCCTCCTTTGTATTGTTGAACTTCCTGGGTTTGGGCCGTTCATTTTTTCCTTCCATTTTCTCTCTACCACATCATCATGACCACCGATCCCATCAATCCAAAAGCTGCCAAACATCTAGTTGTGTCGCCAATATATTCAAGATTTGTCCTTCTGTAGTTACACTTACCTTTGTTTCTCTGTATCACCCAAAATCATTTTGCATCCTTTCGTCTCGTTTCGATGATGTGGGAAACATTATGGCCCTCCTTCGACATGGTCGCTTTACATCGACTTGAACTCATTATCCGAGAAGTTGATCGAGAGACTACCTTCCAGTACCTTAGAGCCCGCATGCCCTAGTGACAAGTTCTTCACACTCGATGAAAAGTTCACATGATTGGCTTTCGATGGAGTGATTTCACGAGTGCTTGAATTTAGTTCCTCTATTCACATTCCATGAATTGTTCTGATAGTACCTTGAGGACCATTTTCATTATTGGTGGTTTCTCTCGCACTTGTTAACAATTTACATCATTGACTGGTAATCAAGTGACTTTCTAGCATGTTCGACGTCAACACATCTATTCACATGTTAGAATTTGTACTTTGATTGGGTCATGTTGGAGCACAAAACCCTAGACTCAAATCACAAAAGTCCAGGTTGAGAAGTGATGTGACATGGTTATGTTGATATGCATGTCTCTTTCCGATGGATGGCTGTGACCATACCATGAGTTATCAGATGTGATCCTTCTCATTATTAGATGGATGCACCCATACCTGGATCCATTTACATGATCATTCTCTAGATGGTTGTGTCCATGCCATGATTCATGTATCATTTGATAAAGTTCTCAGTTATGTATATGTATCTGTACTTGCTTGTAGGTTTTCTGATGGCAGACTATGGTTCTCCACACTAATTCATAAGGCATTTCATCCCTCACTCTATCTCAGCCTTCATACTTTAGGGTGCATCTGTTACATAACATTTTGTCACTATCCCTGTACTCTTTGTTCCTTGATCTTGGAGGACCTCGACAGTGAACCCCACATGCTTTGCCTTCATGAAGAAACTCCCATTGTGTCCCTCTTCATGAGCAGATCAATTCCCTTTTGCACCATTTCCCATAAAACTTATGTTTTTCCCAGTTTACAAGACCGACACTAATGGCCTTTGTCCCTCCCTCACCGATGTGCATAGATTAGCACTATCCCTAGCACCAACTAGAGCGAGTGAGCTATGTTATAGTCACGCTGGTCCTATTATGGAAAGTTTTTTAAATTAAGGGTTGAAGCTTCCAACTCTAGAAGCTTCGTAACAGAAGTCTGGTAAACGGTTTGCCTGGATGGGGTCGAGGATGTCAGTTTGGGCTCCTTTCCCCTGTAATGATGGAACTACCTCAGGGGATAAGACCTTCTCCCATGAGAAGAGGATCCATCTCCCATCCATTCATCCTATATAAACCTCCCTTCTTCCCAAGCACAAGCTAGTGTTAATGTTGGTGTGTTAGTGCTATTTTGGTTTGGAGTAAACAACAAGCTATTCATAGTTGTAGCTATCTAGTTGTGTGAGGGAGAAGTATGTTTTGGTTTGGAGTGAAGCCTAAAGGGAAGAGCCTTAAAACTATTTTTTATTGAGGCCATCATGGAATGCTAGAAAAGGTGTGTAGGAACCTGGTCTTGTCAAAAGAGAACCCCAACGTCAAGACAATGGTTGTAATCTCTTCTTGATATCAATATATATGAAACTATGGATTGATTTCCTACATGATTTGTCAACTTACATATTCATGGCTTAATGTTTCTTGACTTGTTAAGTAGGTTGAATTACAATTTGTCTATTATCAAGGTTGTTGTTTGTTGTTGTTTACTTGTTTCGGGTGTTTGAAGAAGGAAGCGAGAGATAGCTGGAGTGAGCAAGCAAGGATATCATCAAATAGGATAAGCGTACTAGGCGGTAGACCCTCTTAATTGGTTATAACCTAAGGAAATCTTCCACAGAATGTATTTGTTGTGGCTAGACCCATTATCAATCTAGAGGAATTTGTTTGTGTCCATACTTATAATTTTACTTCACCACAACGTCCCACAAGAAACATCTAAATAAAAACATCTTATGCAAATCAAGGCATATCATAGGGTTCCAATGTCATCACATATAGTTACCATGAGATGCATCATAAACATTTAAAACATTTTTTTTATAGAAACCATATAGTTACTATGATTTCTAACTATACTAGAAAGATCCATCATATCATAGATATCATACACATTCAGTTACCATGAGATGCCATCATAAACATTCCAATAAAAAAATGCAAATCTATTTCATACAAAAATGAAAATTGACAACTATGAGATCCTCCTCATAATCTTTGGCCCTTGCTTATAGTGGTGACCAATATTCATTATGGACTTACACTCTTTTCCGTTCAATTAAAATTATACCTATAATATATCTTTTATGAAAAAACTTTAAATCAACCAAAAAACCTATGCGTAGCCATAAATATAATCTCTTCATTGCACATTGTGACAACATCCCATGAAATGATCTGAACATTATAACATCAATAATTCAGTAACTTTCAATTATCAAAATAGTAAGTGAAATGAAGTACCACACACTATGTATGCCTTACCATTACACCAAGAATTCACACAATTCAATCAAACATGTGTGCCAAATTCCAATATTCATCCATGCACAATAACAAGTTTCACATTTACATTATTTTCTTGTGCACATTCACTCAATGCATCCTTGCAATGATTAAAGAATACCATAATTATAATTCCAATTCATGTGATATGTCATGACAATTTGTAGGTTTAAACCAATGCCTCGATACATTATCTAGCCTCCTCCACAACAATTGTTCAATCATCTAAACACCTTCCTCTTTCTCTTAAACACAACACCAAGAATATACTCACAGCCTTCTAAAAAATCCCTCATGAATAGTAGAAGGCCTTTCCTTTCTCTTCTCAATAGTTCCTTAGGAAACCTTTCCTCCTCTTATGGTGCTACTACTATTGGAAATAAGGTTGCAATTTATGGTTGCAACACAATCTGGAGACCATGGGACACTTTTGCAAGTGCTAGAGCCTTTCCAAAATCCAACAATGTGTGGTTTCACACATGGTTATCTCACATGGAATCCATTTCATAATATGAATACAAATACTCATTTACTCTATTTATCCACTCCTAACCAACTCAATCATCACATACTAACTTACTAATGAAAAAAAAACAATGATTCTAACAATACTTAAATACCTAAGTATTTTACATTTTCCTCACCTAGGTAAAATTTGCATAATTTCACTCAAATAAACATATCAAGAATGACTAATGGAATGCTTACCCAATTACATCCATCACTCATGCAATACAAGCATAACCAAATTAAATATATATGTATGGTTTCCAACAACATATCTTGTGTTATATAACAAACCAATGCCTCATAAGAAGGCACATGATCCCCAAATCAACATCTTGACAACCTCTTTACCTATATTTTTCCTTATTAGGATGCCTACATTTTTATCAACTATTCCTAGCCATACACTAGATCAACAACCATATTTAGTCATCATGCCATACTCATTTCATAAAACAAAATATGACTCTTGATCAATATGCGACATCACATATATGCATGCTATCATAATTTTTCCCTTAATATGCTTATTGTTAGAAAATTATATATTACAGAGCAATGGAACACATAAAATATTGCAGAAATATAAACACAGAAAACGCATAAAACAAGAGAGGCATAGATATACGTGGTTCACCCAGTTCGGGCTACGTCCATGGAGAAACAACTAGTCCTTCCTTGTATATTATCCAGCAAACTAAAGAGATACAACCTACAACAGATCCGCTGTAACACCCTCTTTTCTCTCAATCTCCTCTCTCTTCCTCACTCAAAATATAGATCTACATAGACACAATAAAATTCCCTCATATATAGTGAGGGGTTGCCTTCTAGGGAAAAAAAACCTAAACTAAACATAACTTCTACTGTCAGATCATCCACCTAATGAACGGCCCAGATTGACTAGAAATTACTAGACTTTTACAAGGCAATTTCACAACTATTTTTAGCTTCGGGGACACTGCCCCCGAACCCCCTCCAGGGGACCGCTATCCCCCGGACCCATGCGGGGGGGACAAGTCCCCCCTGCGCCCCCCCACATGGAGGGGTGTATAGTCTTCCTCGGGTATACGTCCAGCTGAAACCTTTGAATACAGAAGATAATCAAGCTCCACACCCAACACTTATGGATTCCAACTATTCTACTCTCTCACATTCTCAACATTTCCATGCGTTATATTATCTACTAAGCTTCTTTCTATGTCTAGAGAAATATAAATAACGAAGAGAATGTTCAAGAAATTATCCCTTTGACTCTCCGAATAGCATGGAATTCCACAACATAATTGATCTACTCAATGTCCTTTCTACGAATTGATGGCCCTCAATGTTGTACCAACAATGCTAAAACTCACAAGTGTCTCATATTTAATTATCAACCTAGGGTATGTACAAACCTAAATGGGGTCGACACTATATTTGCAATAATCACTATCTTATTCTTTTGTTGAATTTGATATAGATGGAGGTGTTGAGATGAGATTTGGTTACATAAAGACCATTCTAATTATTTTATGCTATAAGAAAAACTTGAAATTGCAAGGAATGAAATAAAAAATGTAAACCTATGCTAATTGAAATGAAATAAAGAAAACCATATTAACTGTAATGAAGGGAAATGATATATATTCTACTTATGCAAAGAAAGAAAACAAATTATTGAAGCAAAAGATGTAAATAACAAATCCTAATTATGCTGGAAAAGGGAAATTTCTATAGTAAACTAGGTAAAGGCATCTACTTGGTATCCATGCTTCTAAATTTCACCTTAAGGGTTCTAGGTACATTGTAACACATCAAAGAATGTGGACCATGACTTGGATGCAAATATGGGAAAGTTTTGGAAGTAATTTGCAAACTGCCACAAGAGTTTATGTTTTTCTACAGGAGACATTCCAACGAGTAGTAAAATGTGCTAAAGACAAGTTTGGAAAGTAAAAAGGGAAAAGGAAAGGATAAGAAATGGTAATTAAATCATGTCTGAGTCATTAAATGATTGGTGGTAGAGTTTCTTCATCAAGGTACATGGTTGTAAGGTTTCATGTAGTTGTAAAATAAGGGACTACACAAGTACAATGAAACAATAATTATATACAACAAATAAATAGTAACAAATAAAGTTAAATGAAATGAATGAATAAAGATGTTAATTGAACAATATAACCACTACCAATGTTATCATCTAATTCTCAAATACTTTGCAAGAAAAAAATTGTTCAAAAATAAGATAAGTAATCCTACATAAAAGAAATATTCATAAATGAATGCATAAAGAATAAAGGTACAAAATGGATCTTGATAAACTGAGGTGGACTCTAACCCAAGGAATCTAAAATCCCTAAAGGAAAAGAAGGCTAAGAAATAAAACCAAATATAACTTTCATTAATTGAATAATTACTTGAACATGGAAAAAAGTCGCAGAACTTGAAAACTAGACTTTCTACACTGGTATCCTCTTGCTTCTACTTTCTTCTAGCTACCTAGTGGGATACTTTAGCCCTCTATTTATACAAAATGATTGATGGGAATCCCACTTTAAAGGAGGATTTCTTTCCCCATAGAACCCCTAGAAAACAAGATCATGTTCCTTTGGTGACCTCGCGACTCAAGGAGGAGTATTTATTGTCTCAAGCTAGCAGAGTTTGAACCTTTTGTAGTAGGGGGTAATCCCTAGCAATCTCTATCGATAGATATCCTCATAATCCATGCAAAATTGTCTTAATATTCTGCACAATAATCATGTTAGGCATATAAAGCATGAAAAACCCCTTTAACCATCCTAATAATTCGTTGAAGCTAAGAAAGCATTATGAAGTGCAAAAGGAAGACCTAATACATATTTTATGTTCTTAGGAGAGGCTAGATGGGTATCATTTTTTACCTAAAAGGGAGGCCCATTATTGGGTCTCTAAATTGTCATCTTTTTCACTATTCTAAACAACCATTTTAGTCATTTTACCACACTTCTTTTCCCTTCTATTGCACATCTTGTTGTGTTTCTTCGTGAATGTGCCAAATTAAGATTATGAATGTACCTTATTTTGATGAATTTGAAAGGATTATTGTTGGTTTACTAATGATGGTTTTCCTAGTGTTGTTCTTTTGGTTCTTATGTAGTAACATTAACTCCCTCTGAGGTTGGTATACTTATGGAGCTCTAGGAGAAATTTTTAAAATGGGTTTTGTTCCCATGGATGTTGACATCGATTTATGTTACTCAATACTTACCCAATTCATCTCGATTAGGCTCCAACTCATGATATCTAGTACATACAACTTGTGCTAGGAAGAATCAGGTGACTAACTTCAGATGTGATTTATGGAGGAATGAAGATGAATATAGAAAACATGAGACATTTTTTTCTCATAAGATCCCAAATTAGGTGACTTGTGACCAGTTTCTCAAAAAAACTTGTGGATTTGGAGTTACATGCAGTTCTTCCAAGGATAATTTTTTTGTTGCAGCTATTAACTAGTGACAATCCAAATAGAGTGACCAATAAGCAAATGAAACAACTATAGCCTAAATTTAGATGGATTATATGCTAAATTAATCCTATGTAATTAGAAATTCAACCAAGAATGCATAAAATATAATACTTTGTGAATATTTCCATGATTGATAGTCCAAACTTGGGGAAATTAGTTCTAATTCCCCCCTACTCTTTTCTTGTATAAATGTATTGCTAGAGAGTAGATTTGCATGTTTGGAAGGGTGTTGGAACCATAATCTTTGTAACAATGAATATTGTATTTTTATTTTGGAATTAGTGCAATCTTTGCAAGTTTGTGGCTTATATATGAGTTTCTAGTTTGTGAGTTGTGAATCACTAGTCCTCTACTAGGGAGGAACGTCCCTCCTCTTCAGCAGGGATCGATGTGTTATAGAGATAGAATAATTAATTTACTTCAATTTGTTGTAGGTTCTGATATTCTAATTCTTATTAAGTTTAACTTGATATTGTTACATATTCTTGCTAGGTAATTGTTGTTACTCTTGGATTAGATTGGTTTGTGGAATGTCTTGTATAATCACTCATGTATCAACATAGTTTCCTTTTGGATCGATCCTTACTAACCATGTTTTGCTACTATTCAATTTCCGCTACATATTTATAATTTGTGAATAAAACAAAATGTTAGTTGGTTAATGTTACATTTGTTACATTTTTTCATGCAACTAATGAATGGTTGATTCTGATTGGCATAATGGTTTTGTAGTTGTCTTTGAATGGTTTTGTTGGCCTTTTGGGGCTTGACCCAGGTTCATAAGTGATTTAGCCTCCCAGTACTATTGGCCCTTTCAGTAATAGTCCGTGGAGCACGGACTGAGGTCTCACCTGAAGTAATATGGGAGGGTGTTAGAACTAGGTTTCTGCACCCTAGGGATGTCTAATATGTTGGGATTAGTGTGCGGTGCAACCTTCACACTCACTGTGCTACGCGCACCAGTGGACACTTTGCAACCTGTGATGCTATCTTCACGCAGTTCTATTCACAATGCGATCCTTGTTCTTTACCCAAGTCTTTCCTAATTATGTACTATTAGCTGATTACTTAGTTTATTTTCATATATCTAGTATTCTGAACCATACAAGAATTTACTTAACTGTGTGTAGTAAATAAACAGAGTAAAAGTAATACATAACAACAGAATAACGATTCAAGACTAGATGCAAAGAATTTAGGATAAACTTCTCTTTATTAGCTTTTCTATCCCAATTCCAGACTTGACTCCACCCTGTGCACTCAGCTACATAGCCTCTTCCTACTACTACAACCCAAGACACTTAGAATTCTACTCTAAGCTTGAACCATTCCTTCGCTACCTTCTCTAACTCTCTATCTTTACAACTTAGAGCCTCGCTCTATTTATACAATCCCATGGTCCATAGACCATGGGTAGGCCAACACGACTCTACATTGCATTATAATATTTTAGGGTGGATAACCCTATGAATCATCCTATACTTTGCGCTTCGTGCCCATAATTCGTGGAGTCTTTACAATATACTTGACCAAAACTTGGGCTTTGAGCCCCAAAAACATGCTGCAGGGGATCCCATGCCCAACAGGCCCCCAACACAATGATCGTGACTCATCCCGAGTCACTCTGTTGCTGCGGTCATCTTGGCATAGAGCCCTTCCAACCAATCCTGTGCTGTGCGGAGGTCCGCAGCGTACTTTTCTATAGTCTGTTGGATCTGCTCCACTCTTTTGGTTGAAGTCTCATTGTCAGGGGAAAATCCTTGTCTTAAGGCATGCATCGCCTTCATCTGTGCGAGGTTTCCTTTGATGTTTGTAGTGATGAGAAAGGCCTTATCGATCCAAGGCTAGATGTGCGCTTTAAGGATTGCCTCTTTTTGCCACGCGGTATCCACCTGTTGCTTTAATTCCTTTGCCTGATATAGCTTCGCAAGCTGTTGGGTCAGGACAACTATCTGCGTCGTTCCATGCACAATGTCATACTGCACTTGAAGTTCCCGTGCCTCCATTTCCTAGCACTGTATGTTGGGGTCCTCCTATAATGAAGTGAGGACTGTGAAGGATTCTTCCAACATAGCGGTGTAGTTCTGTACTACCTATCCTATTTCCTCTAGCCCTTGTTGAATAGTGCTAGTGCACTATTCCCTAACTTTCAGGGGCGTAGAGGACTACGCCTTTAATCACAGCTTAGTAATCTGAAGGTTGAGGTCCAGTTGTACCCTCGTTGCTTCCTCCTTTGCCTCGCGGAATCCACTGGCTAATTTGTGGATTCACACTCCAACTGGTAGGTCTATCGCGATTTCTAGCTTTGGAATGCGATGACATGCTTCCTCTACCATTTTCTCCAGCTGCTGATTCTGTGCAAGCACTTCATCATGCTGTAGACTAAGCTACTCAATGTTGATTCTTTGTTCACTGAGCATATGCATTGTGCGTCCTTCCCTAGCACAGAGTTCTGCTATCACACTGTCTTGTAGTTGATATAATGTATCCTGCGGAAGGGCAGCCAAGTTTAGGCCAAGTCCCTTGATCCTGCCCACCGTGGCTCTGTCCTCCTCGCTTTCCACTGTTAGTTCTCCTTCCGACAGCACTATGGTGTTGGCCATTTTTGCATGCAGGAGCTGCTTCGCTGTTGATGTACCTGCAGCACCATAAGTGGATACTGTTCCTTCCTATGGGGGCCACACCTGAAGTTCCTACAGTTGTGCCGTGAGGGCTCCTAACACATTCTGCTACTCCGTCATAGCTTCATAGAGCACTTCCCTAGTGACCTTGCGAACTGTGTCACCGATGTCGTAGAGGTCACCCTCTGTCAATGTAATTGGTTCACTGTCCAGTTTGGAAGCCTTGGTCTTCTTCCATGGGCCTGCTCTTTCTGTACCACACAGCCATTTCAGCTGTGTAGATGTTGTGCTTGGGTTCACACCTTCTGCTATGTCCTCTGCTCCTTATCCTGTGGTAAAGTCCAGGCCTCCTTCCTCCTGCGTCATGGTGGCCCCTGTTGCCTGTGCTGCTGCTACTTTTTCGATGACCTTGTCCTGCTCTGTGACTGCCTTCACTGCCTCACAGGCAGCCCTTACCTCCACGGCCAACTGCTCATTGCACTTTTGCTAGACCAGTTGGGTGATGCGCAACTTGGTGGCATCCTTCTTCTTTTGTACCGCTATTCTATCCTGCTCCACTAGATATGGGGCGCACCACTCGGGAGGCCATGAGTTGAGCACGGAGAAGGTGGCATCATCAATTGCGATGAAATGAAGCTTGGTCTAGTTCTGCACCAGATCCTTACGCGCCTTGATATACACATTTTGCATATCTGCCTTGAAGACTACAAAGCTCCGTAGACTATTATACACTATGGGGGATAAGCACTGCCTTATGTTAATCCACATCCAGATGCTTGCCTCCATGAGCACCCAGAAGATCTTAGCCTCGCGAATCCGCGTGGAATCCTTCGTAGCACAAAACGACACATATTTTGTAGCCTCCGGCAAGTCCTGTTCAATATGAGGGAACTGACTATCCTCAGGTAGTTCTCCTGTCACCAGTAAGATAGATAAGAGCAACCACACGTAGTGGAAGGTTTTACCGTGCTCTTGGGCCTCCTTGCAGTTTGTCAAAAATTCCTCATAGAGGAACTCATCCCAATTGAATTGGACCACCTTCGTGCAATGTTCTGCCAGTGCAATGACCTATGCTGGTACCTCGTCTCCACAACATTTTCTCATCACCTTCCTGGCTAGCAGTTGGGTGGCTATGCACAACCCTTTGTCTTTAATGCTACTGATTATGTAGCCTCTCTTCTTCTTTTCCAATTTGTACTTCTTCTTCATGGCCTCTGCGAGTACCAAATCTCCGCTTTTGCCAGCTATCTCCGTGGGGTCCTTTCCCTTATAAGGAAGCCGAGAAATCCTGTGGATAAGCTCCATCGTGATGGGAATAGGCTCCTCCAGCCATAAGTACCCATCGTGCACCAAGCAAAGTAGCTGCCTGATGACAAAGATCATGATGGGTGCACATGAAAATGTGGAATCCATAGTAGGTGGAGTAGCCCAACCTTCTCCACACCACGCACCCATTTCTGTGGCTCTAGCACTGTAACTGACCCCTCCTTTCTCTGTTTCATGAAGATATCAGTCTATAAATGTGGGAACTTTTCACTGTCCGCGAGGTCCTTGTCTTCAAATTTCATTATGGGCATGCAGCCCAGGGCCGAGCCCTTAAACAGAATTCCATATGGGAGGAGCGGAGTTTGGAGTGTGCTCTTAGCGACATCCAAATCCTTGGGTACCTTAAATTTCCCTTTCCGTGGAGGAATGTACTCAGGAAGTTTTGTTGTCGCGTGCACCAGTTGGATGTCTTCTACCATTTCTTCATCCACCTCTATCTCATCTACGAGAGACTGTAGGTCCTCTTCCTCATCGTTTGTCTCAAGGTTGACAGCCTTGCCATTTTCTTCCATGGAAAGTTTACCAAATCGTGAATTTCGCAGGGACATGCAAAATGGTCCTACTGCTTGTTTATCCTTCTTGGGCCTCAGCATCTGAGATGATTTCAAAATTTCTGGCACATCCCCCACCTGCACCGTAGGGCTCTTCACGGCTTCCTTGGCAGTACTCTCAATAAAACCCACACCTCTCCTATTAGTTGTCATCTTGTTTGAACTGTCTGTGGTTGTTCGTAAACTTGGGGGCTCAAATACCGATTGGCACTCAACACTCTGTGCTCTTCGTAATAGCTTAAATCTCAACTGAACAAGTGTTGTCTCATGGCTAGACTTGGGAGTTTTATAGTGTCTTTTGAATTTGAATTTGACCGTTCCCCCCACTTCTGAGTCATTAATGCATTCTTGTCGGCATATCATCCTAAAGCTAGCTCTTAATTCGTGTCTTAATTACCCATCGCCTGCTCCCTTTTTCCTTAAATTGGACATCCCATCATGAACAGTGACACCAACAGTCACTTCCAAGCCTACCCGCATGGCCACGCAACCCTTGTGACATTCTGATCCTGTGCGCAACCCCCTTATCGCATAGCTCCCACACAGACTCTTTTATAGTCCCACGCTCTCTTTCAACTACCCGGAGCGATGAGACTGTGCTCCCTACGACTAGTCAGGTGGTCACACCACTTGTGTGAGACATTAATTCGCCTTCTGGTCTAGTCTGCTAGCACTCCTCAATTACCCTCGTGATAGTCAGCACCGTGCGTCCTACCTTATGTGGTGCACTCCCCTGGTTACTACGATTGGTAAGGTGCAGTAGCAGCCATGGTAGCAGAGTCATAACTTCTCGGTGACAATCTTCTAATGTAGTGGTATGATTATCTGTATCTTGCCTTGTCACCCTTAGTTTATCGACAATACATGCTTATGTGATCTCATTTTCCATTTTTTTGATCTCAGCGTCCATCAACATGCTCTTATTCCTCAATCGTACCCGATCTTCCTCAATTTTGTGAAGTTTAAGGTTCCCTCGCCAAATGGCTTCTTGAATCCTTACATGTTCGTCCTCGCATAGCTGTGTGATTCCTTCATCCTAGTCTTCACGTACTGTCCCAACTGTGGGAGTTATTACGTTAGGATTCCTTTCTTCTAAGATTACGGTTTCGACTCTGTTCTGCCTCTTTGGAATCATCTCCACACTTAGGTTTGTGCACATGGTCCTAAAGGCCCATCGAACAACTGCTACACGCAGGTCCCAATCAGTTTGTCTAGCCCGGTGAACCTTGTTTAGGACTCTGCACACCTTATTGAGTGCTTCTCTGTGGAAAATTTGTAGTGCGTGATGCCTTTCCTACTGCTGCGATTTGCTCCGACTTTCTATTCTGGGGTTGGGGTGCGCTTGTGCGGGCTATACAACATATGTCTATACCCATCGAGAAAGGTGGGCATGCAGGTTGTTCCACCCTTGCTAACCGGCTTTCACTCGAAGTTGGGGATTTCCAAAATGTAGGTGCATCATCCTTCTGCATCCACACCAGTCCTGAAAATTTCCTTGATGTGTACCCCACCATCGTGTGGGTGTTGCCTGTAGTGCCCACTTTAGCACATCAAACCACTACTGCTCTAGTACTACGCTTTCAAATTTGCTCAGAAATTCATCCATCATTGACAATCCATCATATGTAGGCAGCTCCCTTGCCTCTGTTGTCACGCAATGCAATGATCTAATCATCATGTTGCAATTAAGCATTGTTACTTTGTGCAGCCGATTCTGCCATCGCTCTACTTCTTCGTCTGAATCTGAGGTGCAGGATCTTTCGTGCTCCCACGAGATTCTCCCATCGGCAGTCAAATTCACCCAATCCTAGTCTCGCGCAGTTATCTTGTAAGTACAATCAAGATCATCATCACTATCATCGTCGTGCACTGGTTCAGTGTAGCGTGCTCCTTTGGCTGGATCCAGTGGTACTACTACGCGTAGTGAGTTTTTCTCGAATATCATTTTGCACTTCTTTAGATTTATGACTCCATTCATATCAGTGGCCCAGTCTATCCCTAGCAGCGTGGGATAGGAGTTACTGTCATTGAAAATCTCTATTACTTCAAAATCCACCTACGTGCTTGCACCCTCAATATCTACTGTTACACCTTACAATCTCCCCATGCGCAAAATCTTTTGTTGGTTCTCCATTCGTAATTGAATAGGGGACCATTGTAACATGGGTTTTCCCATGCATTCCCATGTTTTCTTTGGTAATACATTTGCGTCCGAACCCAGATCTAGGATTACCTGATCCATTTCATACTCACCAATCTGTGCAGTCAACCCCATTCCCCTTTTAGTGTGCAATGCATGCTTCCCTAGTTTTCGAACCACGTGTGGTTCTCCTAACCCTATGCACCTAGTGATCAGTTCTTGTAGTCCCTTAACTGCTTTGCTATCGCGCAGCAGTTTCATGCATGTCTCCAGAAAGGTAGTGAGAATTGAAGGATCCATTCCTAGTTCTAGTTGATCCTTACTACCTGAAGTGGAGGCCTCTGTGAAGCTATTCTTAGCTTCCATGAATGTCTCCTTTGTGCATTCTAAGTCAAACTCGGGTTCCTTTGTAGGAGCCTTGCGAACCCACATACTTTCTTCTGGTTGCTTCCCCTTATCATCTCCCATGGTCATACCACTTCTGAGCATCATGTTTACATTTGGGTCTTCTTCGCGCGACTTAGACATCATCATTTGTATATTCTGAGTCGAAGGAGGCTGGAATACCCCTTTTTCACGCATCCTTGTGATCAACGTAGGACAGTCTTCTGTCTCATGATCAAACTGAGCACAATACAAACATGATATCCTTGTCGAGTTGGTACAATCACGGGCATAGTGCCCTGGCCCTCCACAATTGTAACAAATTAGTTGTCTACAACCCCTTCCTGGTCCCATTCCACCTCATCCTCAACCACGCCCCTCAAATCTAGTGCGCGCCATCCCCGCATTTGGTTCGAGGGTTCACGTTTCGGTCTGCATCCTATAGGTAGGGGTTCGATCCGTCATTAGTTTGTAACTGCAACAATTCATTGTGGCCTACTGACCTAGAGAAATTACAAAACAATTGTTGGGATGTCTGCGTATACTTTTGCAACAAATGACAATTATCTGTAGTGTGTTTCCCTCCTATCTGACAGATCACACACCATAAAGAAAGTGCCATGCTCAGCCCTGCTTGTGCCTCCGGTCTCAATGGCATCGACCCTCCTCCTGCTAAGTAGTTTGTGAACACTGGACAGTGATCTTTGTCATGGCCCTGGCCTTTGCATTTTATGCACCATACTTCCTCGCATGCTTCTGGCCGCGGTGCCCTATCCTGCTTCAAACTCTGCATTTCCAGACAAAGATTCTGTAGTTGTGCGTGGATTTGTTGGACTCCCAACCCAAGGTCTTGTATAGGGGTCTCATGTAATGTCATTGCCATTTCCAACGCTTTGGCTTGGGTGGAAAGTTTCTACTGTGACAGCACCGTCCTCAAGTGTGGTGTCAAAATGCTACAAACCATGCGCGATGTTGTCCATTCATTAATGTCATATTGTCTTTGTGGATCGTACCCTTCAGCCATTGATCTAGATCCCAGGGGGTCTCACCTCGAAGCATTGTGATCTCTTTAAACCTAATGATTGATTGTGTTTCTGACTTTGGCCTGCTAAATTTCCTATTCAGCACAGCCTGGATCTTTGTGATTCTTGCATTTGGGTGGTTGTTAGAATTCTTGATATACCATGTTAATGCGCGATCCTGTAGCATGCTCACCAATGTAGCCTTCTTAATATTGTCGTGCATGACACCTTGTGCTTCCCATACTGCTCTTACCACGAACCAAAATTGGTCCTTATCTTCATTCCCTACTCCTCTGAATACTGGTAGTTTTATCGTGTTCGCCATACTGAACTGTGGAGGTGACGGAGGTGGAGTGGTTGGAGATGGAGGTGAGGGGGGTGAACGAGTGGCAGTGTGGGTGGAGGTGGTAAATATGGAATTCGTTTCCTTATGAAATTGATCGCGCTTCTTAGAGAAACCTTTGCGAGCTCTTCCTCGCTCTCCTGCAAGGGTGAAATTAAGGGACTATTTGCTAATTCTTCACTACTTCCACTTTTGTAGATCTTCCTGCTCCGCGTAATTCCAAACATTAATTTATTCACATAACCCGCTTTTCACACAATAGCATCTTAATCCAAGTGTTCAAATATTTAATATACTTACCTCGCGGTCCTTTGAGAAAAAATCATTATGCCTCACTGTAGCTCATAATTGTGTCTACCGCAAACTCAGTGATAAATCCTCCTATTATCCAGTTGAGCCAATTTTCGACAGCTCGTGCGATCTTATCTTCTGATGCTTCTAGTCTACGCACTAATTCTGGAGTCCACACTATTGGTTTATCGAGCCTACACCTTCCCTAGCTGTTTGCTAACTTCGTGATCCACTCATGTAGCTTAGAAGGAAAGGATGCAAAGAAAATTTTGTGGATTTCCGTATACAAGTAGCACTCCAACCACTGTTCCTTAGATACTCGCGGAGTTTTGTTTTCATGTGTCTTGAACTTGTGAATCTTCTTGTCCAATCACTCTTCAATTTCTTTCTTTGTTGAGTTCTAGTGGCATGACATTAGACATCCCTTATGCAGATCCAGGTCCTAGCAACGGAACCATTTGTTGGCTTGTTGGGGCCTGACCCAGGTTCAGAATTGATTTAGCCAAGAAAATCTCGGTACTACTGGCCATTTTGGCAACAGTCTGTGGAGCGCAAACTGAGGTCTCACCCAAAGTGGTACGGAAGGGTGCTAGAATTAGGTTTCCACACCCTGGGTATGTCTGATATGTTGGGACTGGTACGCGGTCCAACCTTTGTGCTCACTGTGCTACATGCACCAGTGGACACTTCGCAACCTCCGATGTTGTCTTCGTGCAGTTATATTTGCAACGCGATCCTTGTTATTTACCCAAGTCTTTCCTAATTATGTATTGTTAGCTGATTACTTAGGTTATTTTCATATATAATTATTCTGAACCATACAAGCATTTACTCATCTATGTGCAGTAAATAAATAGATTAAAAGTAATACATAACAACAGAATAACGATTCAAGACTAGATGCAAAAAATTTAGGATAAACTTCTCTTTATTAGCTTTTTTGTCCCGATTACAGATTCTACTCTGCTCTTCGCACTCAGTTGCAGGGGTCCATGCACTCAGCTGCAAAGCCTCTTCCTACTACTACAACCCAAGACACTTAGAATTCTACTCTAAGCTTGAACCATTCCTTTGCTACCTTCTCTAACTCGCTATCTTTACAACTTAGAGCCTCACTCTATTTATACAATCCCATGGTCCGCTAACCATGGTTAGGCTGACACGACTTTATAGTACATTAAAATATTTTAGGGTAGACAACCCTATGACTCATCCTATACTTCACGCTCTGCGCCCACAATTCGTGGAGTCTTTACAATATACTCCAAAAACATGTTGCAAGGGATCCCATGCCCAACAAGTTTTGTTCAATTGATTGAAGGAGTGATCTTTGTTTTCCTTGCAAGAGTGATTTGAGAGTGGATGGGTGTTATTTTATTATGAAAATGTGATTTCATTTCCAACATTGCGTGCAAAGTGTTATTTTTATGCAAGTGAGGGTTTGATAGTGAGATTAATTTTCATTCCTAGAAGTGTGAAGAGTGACAACAAGTTTTTCTTTGATTGAGTGCCAATTTTTGTAAAAGAAAAACTTATAATTAGGAATAAACCAATTCCAATTAGCAATTATTTCCTATATATGCATTACATAATAACCTTGAAATAAGAAAAATTACCTTGGTTGATAATTTATGTCTGAGAAAAATGATTTGTTTTATTAACACAATTAATTTTCTGAACATTCTAGCATTGTTGCTAAGGATTTTATTAAGGGCACAAGATCATAACTAGAATTGTTTCTTTTCATAAATGCATTATTAAAATAAAATGCATTAGAAGTGTTCCTAGCCCTGAGGTGATAGGGTGATCAGATGAGAGGTAAGAAGTTGTGCATCACTTTGACACACTGAAGTGGGATCGACCTCATAAAGAGTCTGGAGACATAGTTTTCATGAATAGAGACGTTCAACCACTACTGGATGAAGGCCCCAACCTCCTGAAATACTTAGAGCCACACTTTCATTTATTTTCAAACTAGACTCGAAGGAGAACTACAATGCTAAAAAATAATGCATCAATTCCTCTACAAAATGATAAATCTGATCAAGACAAACACTACATAAGATAATATGATAAACACATCAAAAACAACAAAATACTTTGGGTATATATTCAATATTATCTTTGCTCCAAATCCTTTCTCTCTTCTCAATATGTTAGTTTAAACACATTTCTCCTACCTTCTACAACCTCTGCAAAATGCTTCATATTTTCTGCATAATGTCCCTCTCAACTTTCACACTCTTTTTCTCTCACACACTTGTTCAATCAACAATACAACAAAATCCTTAACACAATTTCCAATATATAGGTTTCTATAATGATTAAAGCAATAATTGCAATCAGTGTAATGGAGAACTAAACAACTCTATTCATACAATGAAATTGGTCCAGTTCATAGAACTTTTCTCGTTGACTCAAATCACCACCACCTTCATTAAATGAGATATATTTTACCACTTTGATCATCTTCTAGAAGAGAGAAAAACTCAAGTCAAATCTAAACCATCAAAAACATCATGAAAATACCTTGGGAAATTCTCATGGGAAATTATGTGCGTGCATAAATTGGAATTTCCCCTGTAAATCTATCCTTGTGGGGACAACACATTCTCCCATAGAGGATCCTCACTAGGATAGTTGGGCATGCTAGTGAGGATAGTGACATCCTCGCTGTGAGGACAACTGCTTCCCTACGAGGATGCAACAAATTAAGGAAATTTCATCCTTCTTCCACCTAATTTGCAGCCCAGCTTCAGAATATTAATGTGCAAGCCTAGAGATTGTCACAACCATACAATATCATCCATAAAACTCAAGACAAAGAATAAAAATCATCATTACAAGGAAAATAGTGTCGAGTTCTGGTTGACATCAATGGAAACACTATAATGCCAACATCCTTGTCTTCACAATTGGATGTTTTGTAGGAAAAAAAAGTAAGCTGAAGTTGAAAAAGAACTATCAATATTCTACCCCAACTATAGGAAGACAAACTCCCTCAAATATTGTCCACTTAACACTGTGAAATTTTGTGGTATTTGTGAGTAGGCTCACTCAACAAAAAAATCTTGTGACTTCCACTATTAAAACAAATATTCATGGAATCAGGTGAGGAAACATAGAAGACATATTTTAGTGGCTTTAAGAATCCATGTCAAGCTCGATTTCTAGATATAGCTTAAGATCATTCATAATTTTTTAATACCTGGACTATCATTTATAATCCTTAGCAAGTTCCTCAGAAAATTCAAAATTCTACAATTGTTTGAAAACCTCCTAGTCCTCTTCCAATTCAGTACCGTAGACCATGGCCATAATGGTCCTCTAGCTTGAGTCATATATTCTTGTGGCCTCCAAGATGGTAGGGAGATTCCTTTCCAAGGACATTTCCTGTTCTCAAAAACCCGTGAAACAGAAACAACTATAACTCCCATCTAATGCACCACCAAGTAATCCTCCTCTATGACCCCAACTATTTATTCAACCTAACCCAAATCCAAACAATAAGGCTGCACAATAGGTAGAAGCACCTATCTTTCCCACATACTCCCCCACTGAATGTAATGACCTACATTTGAGATTAGGGAGAGGAGTTAATTCAGGTACTTCTCGTATTATCAAGGAGCATGAAGAAGATAATTCACTTTGGGAAGAAGCCCTGATTTAGAGATCATTAGAGGAACAATAGATAATTAAAACTCATGCTAAAGTTGTTGTAATAAATGATGTCATTGTTATTGTTAAAACCATTAAAAATACTATAAAAACTGATGATGTTGTTACTATTGAAATTTTTGTAACAAATGATGCTCCTCTTACTATTGAAACTACTAAAACTACTGTAACAACTGATGTAGTTATTAATGATAAAAATATTGAAACTTCTATAACAAGTGATGTTTTTGTTACTATTAAAATTTCTAAAACTGCTATAATAGTTTATGATGTTATTATTGTTGAAACTCCTAAAACAATGACCATGAAAATAGGAAAAAATGAATATTGTAAACATGGTGTATGACCCAGTAGCAATCAAAAATACATTTGCATCTCAGAGAGGAGGAGAAGAGAAAGGGACTCATGAGAAAAATGAAGGGGTAGATAAGAAATTTCATGAAAAATATCAAGAAGAAAACCTCAAAATTTTCTGTGATCATCCTTACCAACCTAAAGGAGAAGAAATAATTAGTGGAGAGTAGGCACTAGAACCTAAGATCGAGGAATTTATTTCATGCCTATCATTAGATCCACATTCAAGAAGGAAATAAAAAAACCTCAAAAAATATTCTTGGCATAATAAAGGACATGTCAACAATTGCTATTGAGCCAAGGAGCTAAGGATGCATAGATGATATTGAAGCTTAGTTCCAAATGATTTTTAGCACACAAAATTCCTCCATCATCAAACATCTCCCAACACCAAATAAGACAGAGTAGTCAGATCCTTGTATTATTGTCTTCAAAGCATATCTTCCAAATTTGAATATCACATTATTTGCAATTATGTTATGCACATGGATTCATAGGAAATCTTCCTACACTTAAAAGGACACTTCCTTTTTCAAGTAGAGTAGGATAGCATATCTAAATAAATAAAATAGTAAAGATAAAAATAAGTTTAACTATGAAAACAAGGACATTGGAACAGTTAGACAAGGGATTTGCTTGAAAACTAGGTTATTGGTTGGCAAAGTTCTCAATAATTTTTGCATAATGTTGTGGATCCTCTACAAACTATTCAAATATTTATATATATGCTCATGTTAGCTGATGTGGAATGCATTAAATCCCTCTTGTTAATGAGTCTTGACCCATCGAATTCAGCACACCATCCGGGTTCAAGGCTAGAGATTTAGTTTAGTACCTTGAGGCTTGCATATATCAATGGTTGATTATCTCATAGATAACAATGGGAATACAACAATGTCCCCTAATTATCAGATCTTCTAGATGAATGGAATTTAGAAAATTTATTTGTACCTAGCAATATGTACTAATGTAACTTGATGCTTATTTACATAAATGGTTACTTGTCTCATATTGGTTAATGACATACATTAATGGCTAGTAATCTAATGACTTCTTTCCATGATCAAATTCAACACATCCATTCACTCGGAAGATTTGTAGCATGGGTTTGGTTTCAATGAATATTTTGTAAAGAATTAAATAGTAGTTGCAACATTTCATTTTTTGTAATTAAGAGAAAGCAGTTTGATTTTTGGACAACCAAGGAAGCATCTATTTCAGCCTTCACCCCCTTAAAATTTTCAACAACCATGTTGAGGTACAATTATAGTGATTCCATATTTTCCCTACAAAACATTATTCATCAACAATCTTCATCATACACCAGTGCTTTGTTTTAGATCAACTAAAAAGGATCTCAATTTAAGATTCATATTTTCTTTATCGATGTGCCTAGCAACATCAATAAGTTGAGGTAAAACTTTTCGGTAAAAATAAACTTGAAACTTTTTGATTTGTTAAAAAATTATGGGATAATTATAGGAGACTACTGTAGGCATGGAGTTTCATTTTGTTTCATCTTGTCTTAGTCTTTCAAATATATTTCAACCCTCATCTCCTACCAACCCACTGGTCTTCATTATTCAGCAAGAAGGACTCAATTCTTTCTCAGCATTTGCATAAGTATTGACTATTTATAACTTTTATTTATGTCCCCAACAAACATTCTCTTCACTATATATTGTGTCCTCCCTATTTTATTTATCTACACATGTTGGGTCCAAACCTGTTTCCAATCATAAATTCAAATATTGTATTGTGGTTACAACATAAAAGCCTTGAGTAACAACTCACATAGTGTCATAGTAGTTTTTTAATGGTTAAGCTTGACAATGATTAGAACAACCTTTTGTGAGAATAAGAAAGGGGAAGGAAATTGAAGCTAATCCTTAGGTATCCTTTGTTGGTATCATTCCAACATGTATAAAGCTTTTAGAACTAGTAGACGAACCTTTTTGTGGAGGATTTATAGTGATGGAATTCAGAGCATGTGGTAGAAATGGAATATAGAACAGGGGCAAGTGCCAGCTGGTTCACTCTCATGTTGACAAATCTACCATGTTTGCATGAGGACATGAAAAAGTGTAGGTGTGGGGGAGAAGAAAGGGAAGTTGTATTCGTACATGGAATCCCATATTCTACTATATTAAGTCTTGTCCATGCATGGTAATAATAGGTTTCCAAGGACAAGGAAATTACTTCTGGTAATTTCTCATTTATTTACACATTTTTTCCATATAAAATATAGAAATTGATTCATGGATATTTCCCAAACTGTGCATCGAATCACAACGAAAGTTGGAGCAGTGAAGCATTAAAATAATATGAACAAACCCACAAAGTTTCAAGTAAAACCAATTTATAATATTTGATAAATTAAGCATCATCCCCTCAAATAATTTTTCTTATATCTCAAGATCTATGCATAAGATGAACACACCCACCAAAAATCACCTTATGTTGGCTTAAGGGGGCCTAACCCAGGTTTAGATTTATTCTGCCAACTAATAAAACCCTAACTACTGGCCCTTTTGAAAACAACTTGCATAGTGCAGGTTGTAATATCACCCGAAGTAGTATTGGGGGATGCTAGAACTAGGTTTCTGCATCCAGAGACCATGTGATGTGTATTCTGAATTCCTTTTAGCTAAGATATGCCTTCACGTAGATCTATACCTTCCTTCTATCTAAGCCTGCAACTCTATTCAATTGACCTTTAGGTCTTCGCGAAGGGATGCGATCATGCTTATCAGACATAAAAGAGGCAGATTCATGACTTTCGCCCAGTAAATAGCTACCCTAGACCATCCTTCGCGCAGATCTTCCCGATTTGAATAGTTACAATAATAGATCCACTTAATATCTTTGCGAAAATAATTCCTTATATTTTTCATGCATGAGTATTAAAAATCCAACAAATTCACGCAGAGAATACACTTTACTTCATAGAAAATAGATCATTAGGAAAAGATGCATAAACTTAAACAAAAATAATAACAAGTCACAGATGCAATAGATTTGATCCAAACTATCTTTATTAGAATAGCATTCAATTACAGACTCTTTTCGCCCTGTGCACCCAGCTGCAGGGGCCCGCGCACTCAGCTGCAGACATGCCAAGGTCTCAGTGCACTCAGCTGTAGGAGCCTTTCCCTCTCACCTAAGTACAGGAAACAGATCTTTCCTACCTTAGCAATTTTCCCTTACACTTTTTCTTCACCAAAAGTTATCTTTCTAGACTCACTATGACTCAAATATTGATAGCCTTTCTATTACAATACCCTGGCCTGCAGCCTATGGGTCAATCTCAAAACCATCCTATCACTTACCCATACAAGGGGCTGAATCCCCTTTGGATCTTACTTAGATGTGCATTCTGTTTCCACATTTCACGGAGACTTTACATTATTTACAAAATTCTAACCAAAAAATGAATAAAGTAACCAAAATTGACCCTAGGGACCCTATCCCAACATGCCCCTAAACACAAATATGGTGACTCACCATCGAGTCACTCAGCTAGCTTCTCTACTTTGTGGCAGAGCTCACTGAAATCCTGCTTCAATGCTTCTAGCTCTATGATGCCTTGTACTGTAGCCTGATTCACCTCTTCGATTGGATTTTCTGTAGTTGGTCCCTCTATCACAAGACGCATGGTCCTATGAGTCTACTGCAAAGCTTTCAGTTTCTCCTTAATAGTCTGGGAAATCTGGATGGCCTCTTTTGTCCAAGGTTGAAGCCGAGCCTTTAACACTTATTCTCTTTTCTTCAATTCCTATACTTGTTCTTGTATCAGTTTCCCTTCCTGTAGGCATGGGAAGTAGTGGACTGGCACCAATGTGCGTGCAATTTCCCTGAACTCATCATATTTCTGCTAGGCCTCTCTGATTTCTGTACTCAATCTCTATAAGTTTGGGTCCTCCTGCAAAGTGTCCCATAACTCCATGACATTGTTAAAAAGAAAGTCACAACCTTTAACTTCATTTTCTAGAGTAGTCATGTGCTCCTTGATGGTTGCGTCGTGCTTCTCCTTGACCTCTGGCAGAGTAGTCAGTTGTAGCTTCAGCTGTAATTCTGATATTTACATCTGGAAGTCAAACGTGACTCTGCCTATCTCATCTTTTGATTCTCAAACTACAGCAACCAATTTATTGATCTTCATCATAGCTGTGACATTTTCCAGAATGTGTAATTCTAGCACTGAATTGCACCCCTGTGTAATTGTTGTTTCCAAGCTCTGACTTCGTGCTTCTAGCTCTTCCTTTTCTTTCAGGGCCTGAGCCTTCTCAACGAATATTTGTTCATTGTTTAACTTAACCTCACTGATCACTGCAAGTGCACATTTCTCTCTGATTCAAAGCTCATCCGAGACCCCCTAATGGAGTGCATGGAGGGCCTGAAGTGGCAGCGTGGCTAAGTTCACCCCCATGCCTTTGATCTTTCCTAGATGGGCATGGTCTTCCTCTATTTCTGCGCTGACTAATCCTTTTGGTAAGGAGATGACTCTGAGGTCTAGATTCCTTTCTATCTCCAACACACTCTCACTCACTTATCTTAGGCTCTCTTGCACCTTGCTCGCTTCCCCATGCTCACTTGATTCTTGCTAGTTTAGATCTACAGCTCACATAGATCCTTCTGGATGCTTCCTAGTGTTTTCATGTATTTTTTTTCAAAATGCATCTAGAGCTCGGTTGTCGTATTGAGAACCTTATCCCCGATCTCATCTAAGTCACCCTCTGTTAGGACCATGGGGTCCACTTGCGACTTTCTATCGGACTTTTTCTTTTTTCTTGGACCTGTGGTTGTTTCCGTAGTGCACTTCTGCAACTTGAAGGGAGTATGATTCTCATCACACCCATTGCCTCCCTGCTCAAACTAGTCCTGTTCTTTAGTATGTTGGGAAGCCGATTCATCGACTTCCACTGTGTATTTCTGGCCAATGCGCTCTTTCTTAGCATGCTCCTTTTTAGCATGCTCATTTTCATCAGTTGCCTTAGCAGCAACATCTTTCTTCTTTTGAGCAGCCTTATCGTGTGTTAATTCTTGCTCTACTGCTTTCTTCTTCTGCTCAGCGGTTGTCTGCGTGGAACAAATTTCTCTGCCCCTACTAGTACCTACACCAAGGTCTATGGGCTCCCACCACTCCACTGGTCATAGTCCCACGATCTCCTGCACATCAAATTTTGTAACTAAGTATGGAAACTTGTGCCATATCTTCTTCCGATCTCACCTCGCCTAGATGGAGGCATTATGGAAGTTGGCCTTAAACTCTGCGAAGCCCTCAACTACTCGAACAAGGTTGGAGACAACCTTGGCCACTAACTTATTACTGTGTGGAGTTTCATTTCGACCAAGATACAAAATACCTTTGATTCCATGATCCTCTCCGGATCATTTGTCACCCATAGCGAAGCGAACTTTGTTGCCTTTGGTAAATATTCTTCCTACGGAGGAAACTGACTATCCTCCGACAGGCACCATGCTACTAGTAAAATTAGCATCATGAGCCAAGCATAGTGAAACATATTTCTCTCCTCCTGTGCTTCGCGACAGTTTGCTAGGAATTCTTTATATAGGTATTGCACCAAGTTGTACTACACCCCCTTCATGCACTATGCAGCCAACGAAATTAGTGGCATCAGAACTTCGTCTGCACAACATTTCCTCATTATCTTCCCAGCTAAAATTTGGGCAGCAAACTGCACCGCTTGGTCTTGAATTAAGCGGATAGAATATCTATGCAAATTTTTAATCAGCCCAAACTCAGTCTTCATTGTATCTGCCAACTCCTTTTCTTTGATTTTTCCTCCAAACTCCTTGGAGGGGTCAGCCCCTTTATAGGGAAGCTTCCTAATTCTATGAATGAGCATATTGGTTATAGGGATGGGTTCATCGAGCCATAAGCACCTATCATGCACTAGCGCGAGAACTTGGCACACACAGACAGTGTTGATAATCGACCGGGGGAAGTGTGGCATGTAAATCATATGCATTAATCTGGCTTGCTCGAAGTCTTTGACCCATTTCATGGGTTCTAGCCTTGTGACCCTAGTTTCATCATAGTAAATCTTCATCATGTACTTATTGGTAGCTAGGTGAGGTAATTTCTTGTGTTCAGTGAGATCCCAATCCTCCATCTTCAACACTGGGATACACGCTAAGAGCGCACCTTCAAAACCTACCTCTTCTGGTAACAGTGGCATAAAGACCATAAATTTATCCAAATTTGGGTCCTTGGTCACCTTTTCTTTCCCTTTTCATGGAGGGATATATGTCAGGAGCCTTGTGAGAGGCTCACCCTCCTTAGCATCCAACTGCTCAACTCCATCATGGAGTTCCTCTGCCTCCAAGTCCACTGGTTCCTCCAGCTCCTTTACCTTATCCTTCTTCTCTTTTTGTCAAACCTCCAAGTTCTTCCTCGGTGAATGCCTCACCGGTACAGGTTTCTTCTGCATCTCCTTAGCAACTAATTGCTTTGGCCTAGGTGACCTCGGCACCATAGGCATAGAGGCTACAACTTCCATGGACATGACATCAGGGCCTTCCGCTTTAGAAACAACGGCTTCAAAACTGACTGGTGTAGATATTTTCAAGGATGATCTTCTGGTTCCACTCAAGTAAGGTTACAAATATCGAGCTTGAAGCTAAATCCTCCAAACCTGTCGACTCATGTAGCGGGAACAAGATGGCTTATACACAATCGTTAGAATTAAAAGTGTTCTTCGACAGACCAACATGCCCAATTTATAGGTGGTTTTGAATTCAAATTCGACCATTCCCTCTATTTTCTGATCATAAATGCATCTTTGGCAGTAGATCTCCAAATAATTTCACCATAAATGTCACCTACTCGGTACTCCTAACATAATTTTTTCTATCTAATCATGAACAATGACTTCAATGACTACTTTTGGACCTAACTGCATGGCACTATCCCCCATGGCTCAGCCCTCCAAGCACAGCTCTTCCTGGTGTACTCCTTGCTTCCATCGCACAACCTCCCTACTTTGTTTTTCTTTTCTGCGGGAAATGTAGTTTATAGTCCTGCAATCCCTTGCAGCTGATTGGATTACTAAGACTCTTATGCTTCCATATAGTCATTGCACAGGGGTAGGATCCCCTGTATACAAATTTAGCTTGCTTCCATTCACTCTTCTAGGGAATAGTTCACCATTCAGCTTCACGAGTTGAAATGCACCACCATCTGTGATCTCCTTAACAACATATGGCCCTAACTAGTGCATTTGAAATTTTCCTGGAAACTTTGTGAACTTGTTGGCATATAGAAGCACTAAATCATCCACTTTGAAAGTGCATATCTTAATATGCCTATCATGCAATGCTTTTTCTCATTCCTTTTGCACTTGCTAGTGAAATCCTACAAGAAAGTGGTCCTCTTCCAATTCCATTAGTTGTGCGAGCCATTCCTCCAAGGTCTCGTGATCTACCATCTCTGTCAAAGCTATAATATGTATACTTGGCATAACATATTCCATAGGCATCACTACTTCAATCCCATAGACCAACCTAAATGGTGTTTGTCCTGTCAACTTCTTGTAGGTCATCCTATATTCCCATAGAACTATGGCTATGTGCACATCCCATTCATTCCTCTATGTGTTACAGACCTTTGTCAACGTGTTTTATAATATTTTATTAAATGCTTCCACCATTCCATTCACCTGTGGGTGATAGGGCGTACTCTTTTGGTGGTATACCTGGAATTCTTCAAGTATCACATTGATCATTTCATTCAAGAAATGTTTACCCCTATCACTCATCAACACCTTAGGGAATACAAACCATGTTAAGACATATTAAAACAAAAACTTCTTAGTGGTGGCAGCTATACAATCCTTCACTGGCTGCACTTCCGCCCATCTGGTTAAATACCTTGTTGCAGTAATAATATACCGCGTGCCCGTCTTCTTTCTTGGTGGTTGTATTGGAGCTATGAAATCAATAGCCCACTTATCAAATACCCACAACAATACCTGAGGATTTAAAGGCAATTCATCCTTTGTGAAGGCTTTCCCATTCTATGACAAGCATCACACACCTTGCAGTATGATTTAGAATCCTTATGTAATGTAGGTCACCATAATCCTGCGTGCAAAATCTTTTGTGCAGTCTCTTTTCCTACATAGTGTGCTCCCACCGCTCCTCCATGTGCTTCGGCGAGGATACTAGCACGCTCAAACTCTGGAACATACCTTCACAGTATTTCATATGTTCCCATCTTATACAAGTGACCCGAAATCACTAAAAAATCCGTAGAGTGGACAACTAATTCCTTCTTTTGCTGAGTGGAATACCCTTCTGGAGTTGTACCCGTGGTTAAAAACTGAATGATATCAACAAAACGATCATTTTCAATGTGCACAACAAAGAGTTGTGCATCCGTCAATCCTTCCTCCAAACTAATTGGTTCTTCACCTGTTTCAATCCTTGACAGGTGCTCTGGTCCTGCATTCAGCCTTCCTGTCTTCACAATCACTTCAAAGTCATATTATTGAAACAAAAATAACCATCAGCAGATTCCCCCCCCCCCACCACAGGCTTATTGACTAGGTATTTCAGCGCAGAGTGATCTGTATACATTTTAAAATGTGTGCCCAATAAATAATATCAAAATTTTTACAATGCATAGACCATCATCAACCCTTCGCACTTTGTAGTGGAATAATTCTTCTTAGCCTTTGATAACTTTCTTCTCGCGAAAGCCATCGAATGATCAATTTCTCCTTCTCTTGCTTGGGTAAATACCGCACCAAGCACAATGTAAAACACATCCACATGCACATGGAATTCTTTCTTCCAATCTGGGAACACCAAGATTGGTGCAGTCACCATCTTTTACTTTAGCACATCCAAACTGTGTTGACACTCTTCATCCCAACAAAATGTGGCGTCTTTCTTCAATAGCTTTTCCATTGGTGTGGTAATCTGAGCATAAGCGTTGATAAACGTTCTATAATACCCAATGTTCCTGAATGTCATGCGTATCTGTTTTACATTGATGGGAGCTTCCAAGTTCACAATCACAGTGATCTTCGCAGGGTCCACCATCAATCCCTGTTCACATACTACATGGCCAAGAAAAATTCCAAAGGCCACACAGAATATGTACTTCTTCAAATTCAGCGCGATCTGATACCTTCGACATGTGTCCAACATAAGGCACAGACTTGCAACATGGCGCTTCACCAACCCGAAGGAATTCCAATCATCAAAATATACTTCCAAGAATTTATGAATAAACTCCTTGAACGCGACGATTACTACCCAGGAGAATATTGCAGGCGCGTTCTTCAATCTGCATGGAATTACTATATAATGAAAGCAACCCCACTCCATCGCAAGGGTTGTCTTGCTTTGGTCTTCTGGCGAGATATTTATTTGATGGTATCTTGAGAACCCATCAGTAAATGAATAAGCCTCCTGTTCGCCAACATTCTCTAATAGTTCATCTATAAATGGTGTTGGAAACGGATCATGCACACATGCATCATTCAGTTTTGTTAGATCTACACATATCCATATTTTGCCTTTTTGTTTCTTCTCTTGGACAACCATCGGGCTCACCCAATCAGATTCTTCTACTGGTTCCATAATACAGGCATCCATCATCTTATTAAGCTCTTGGCATACCTTTTCTTTATACTTCAGATTTAGCTGATAAGGTCTATGTTTGACAAGCTTCGTGTAAGGTTTCAAAGTGATTTTCATTACACCCAAATCTCCTACAATCCCCTTCAGATCTGAGAACTTTGTTGGGAATATATCCTGGTATTCGCACAATAGTTCAGACACCTTCTCGAATGTATCTTCATCCCAATAGTCTCCTATCTTCGTGAAATTAGGCTCTGCTTCAGATCCAATATTTACTTGTTTAGTTTTCAAAGGCTTTGATATATCCAAGTTCTCAAATTTTGGTCCTTCGATTTTGCGTTGTCCTTCTGTCTTTGGAATGTTAATATTTCGCAGGTCTTCTTCTTCCTCTTCAGTAGTCACATTATAACATTCTAGTGCATGGTGCAACTTTGTACTCCAATCCGGTTGAGCCCCTTCCATCGACTCCTTAGGAGTTCTGAATATAGTTGCTTTTATCTGCTAGAGCACTTCATTAGTGCATTCAAACCCATCCTCAAAGATGAAAGTCAATAAGAAACTCTCTCTTAAGATGTCCCATTCAGTTGTCCCATGGTGAAGCTTCGTTTCCAAATACCAGTTCATTGGGATTGTATCTAAGGTATGATAGAAAATGTGCACCCATTCTAGTTGGGGCTCCATTCCCCAGGCCTTAGTCCATCGTGTGAAATGATCACGCGGATCATCCTTCCCACTGTACTTTTCTGTCATCCAGGTATTAACATACCCAAAGCTTAATCTCATAATTCGTCTATATTCCTTCCACCTAGTGCAACTTTCCTTGTTCGTACCCCACCAACGGGCAGGGGTAGTGCACAGTGCCAACTCCAGTGCTTGGAAGCGATGTTCTTTAGATACTTCCCTTTCAAATTCATCTAAAAACAGCTCCACATCAGTCAAACCATCATAATGTGGAAGCTTCCTTACCTCAATTGAGACACACTGCAATGATTTGGTCATCATATTGCAACACAGCATAGATACTTCATGCAACCGATTCTGTGAGTGTTCAAGCTCTTCATCTGAATCTAAGGTGCAGGAGCTATCCCTATCCCACACAATTTGTCCATCAGTTGTAGGATTGATCCAATCTTCATTTCACATTGTGATCTTGTATATTTGATCCAGATCATCATCATCCTCCACAAAGTCATGAACATGTTCAGTATAGCATGCTCCCTCAGCAGGGTCTAGTGGCACTACAACCTTGAGCGCCTTACTTTCAAACGTCATTTTCTGCTTCTTCAAGTTGATTACCACATCCATATCAAAAGCCCAGTCAATTCCCAGTAGCGCATGGTACGGGTTACTATCATCCACGATTTCAATGACCTCAAAGTCAACCAGCGTGCTCGCACCCTCAATATCTATCGTTACGCCATATAAGCACCCCATCAGAATAATATTCTGTTGATTTTCCATACGGAGCTGAATAGGAGACCAAAGCAATGTAGGTCTCCCCATTCTTTTGCACATCTTCTTTTGGATTTCATGCGCATCAGAACCCAAATCCAAGATGAATTGGTCCATTTCATATTCGCCTATCTACGCAGTCAGCCTCATCTCATGTCCTATCCTCTTCTTATGCTTACTGAGTTTCCTTACGGTGTGTTGTTCTGAAGGAACTTTAATCTTATCTACACACTTGTCTATTAGTTCTTGGAGCCCTTCTACTATTGTCTTATCATGCAACAACTTCATACAGGTCTTTAGAAAAGTAGCTAATATCAAAGGATCTACCTCCTGTGTCGTGCTAGTTTCCGACATTTTCTCCTGGTTTCCTAAGGTGGAGGTATCAACAAAGTTCTTCTTTTCTTCCATGAAGGTCTCTTTAGCTCGATTAAGATCAAAGTCTATTTATTTCTCGCCAGCCTTGCACACCCACCCATCAGTCTTAGGTTGCTTGCCCTTATCTACACTAGTGGCCATACCACTTCTTGTTACTATGTTTATGCTATGATCTTCTTTGCAGGGCTCCACCCTCATCATCTGGATGTTCTACGTAGGTTGTTGGTGCTGCGTCTTCTTTTCTTGCATCTTTGTTATAAGGATCAAACATTCCTCTATCACATGGTCAAACTGTCTATAGTATTGACATGACAAATGCATTGGGTTTTGGCAGTCACATGCGAAATGTCCAACTTCGCCACAGTTATAACAGATCACTTTTCCATGACCTCTACCAGCCCCTCCTCCTCTTCCTCTTCCATGACTTTGGAATCCTTCGCACGATGCCCCTGCACCCTGATCGTAAGGTCAATTTTCTATCTGCAATCGGTGGGTAGGTGTTCTGTCCATCATTAGTTCATAACTCCAAAAATGGTGTTCATCATGACCTATGGACTTATAGAAATTTTAGAAAAACTATTGGGTTGTTTGTACAAACTGTTAGTTCTAGTCTTCGCAGCCTGTCACCAGTGATCAACATGAGCTCTTACTATGTCTGGTTTTGTTATATGTTTTGCACACGATGTTCAGCACAAAACATGTCACAAGTGTGTCCATCAGAAGAAGCTCAGAAAAATATTTCCAATGGTATATCACACTCCCATAACCAATTTCTAGATTAGAAGATATGATCAAAATGAATGAGTGATTCTTGGTTATGCATGTTTTGAGGTCAGTTACTGCACACAATGACAAGTTTAGTACAAAATCATTTTGTGAAATAATGGTAAGGAATTTATCAAAAGTGAAAGAGGTTTTTGCTCATCACATACTAAATAAAAAAAACCTCCTTCATTTTATGCACAGGTGCTACTATGTGGGAGATATACAGTGATATTTGGAGCCTACATTAAAACAAAGCAAATTTTTCATATTTTTTACTGTTTTAGTCATTTTAGTGCGGGGTCATTTTACAATAGATGGAAAGTAATTTTGCAAAACCCAAGGACATTTTTTTAAGTGTGAGCCATACAACATAAAACTCTTTCATTTTATTCACAGGTATCATGGATTGGGACATGTGACTAGATCTTTACAACTCATTTTCACATATTTAAATTTTTAATGATTTTCTGTTTTAGAGATGATTTTGTGGAATAGATTGCAAGCAATTGGAAACAAATTTCCCAAATTTGAGAGAGGTTTTTCTCCAACATGAACTTATCTACAAAAACCACTTTCAGTTTTGTAACAGGTGCTATGGTTTAGGAGATACGAGTTCATCTTCAACACCTATTTTCAGAAATTCGTCCCAAGTTTAATATAATTGATTCTATTTTGAAGAAAATGGTTGAGTTCAATCCCCTAGTACAAGGATGAGAAAATGTATAAATTTTATTAATTTTATAGTGTAGGGGTTGGATTTTGGTATAATTTTTTACTTTTGAGAAAGCCTTGAGCTTCATTGTACACTCATATCAGCATTTTGGCTAAGAAATTGAGACCAGGATTTGCAACACTCTTTGGGATTCATGCGGAAATTTGTCTTGGTACATTGCTTTTCTTTGTAATTTTGAATTTGCTTATATGTCATGTATTCTATTCTCTATATATTTTCTTTTGAACTAAACAAACAAAAGTGTAAGTAGAATCCATTGAAATTGCAGTGCTCTACTTGAAGTTTTCTTTAGTTTCTTGATGTTTTCAGCTATTTGGGGAGGATCCATGGTTGCTCTTGCCCTCTTCAACACCTCACCTGTATATTCCTTCCATATCATTCAATTTTAAGTGAGAAAAACAATTGCCTACCTTGCCCCATTGAGATCCCTGCAGGACTGAGCCTCAATCCCCGCACCCAAAATCTGTCTTTCCATCTGAGCCAACAAAAACATCATTTTATTCAATCAAACTCTCTTGCACATATAGCTAGCCTAACATCAGTATTTCTATCAGTCATCTCAAGCCCTCATTGATCATAATTTGCTAAGACTAACCCAGAGAGAGCCCTCTCCTGACCTGGTAGGGTTAGCTACTAGGCTGAGCGTGGATTAATGTTGGCCCTGGATCCTACCTTTTCAGCCTGAGGTAAATCTAGGCACTAACATAGTGGTGACCATACTGGGGAAGAAAAGTTTATTTTTTTGTTAGTTTTCTTTGTTTTATAGACTACAGATGGAGCCTGAAGTTAGCCAGGTAGCCTTCGAAATGCTCTTGATTTGCATTAGCAAAAGTAGATAAAATATGCTTCAGTCAATCTCCAGTCTAGTCTTATAAATGGAGTATCTAACTTCCAAATTGCCCCAGTAACATGTATCATGTTTAGATCTAATTGTTGATGGTGGACAACAATCAGACACATATGAAGGCTAAAATCATCTACCTAGCGACTCCACTATTCGAAGTCTTGAGTTTCAAAGTATTGATGGTGGCTCAACTGGCTAAATGAAGGACTCAGATGTTGCTTCTATTTGTTCAAGGTATTCATGTATCGATTTTTCTAATCTTCCTGGTTTTCCTAATCAATTACCAAAGGATGCATACATTTTGAGTAATGGCCCTAAATTCAATGGGGAAGATTTGACTTTGACTCTAGAACATATAGAAAATTTTAAAACATTTGTGGACATTCTTAGCGTTAAAAAGGAAGATGTCTTCATCAAATTGTTCTTTGATTCGTTTCAAGGCAAATGTAGAAAATGGATTGAAGGTTTTCCTATCAGATCTATTAAGTCCTTTGCGGATTTTTGGCATATCTTTCTTGAGACATGGATGGAGAAAGGGGAAGAATTCAAAATAGAGGTGCCTTCTATTCAAGGTTTTAGAGAATGGGAAGATATGTGCACGGATGATGAGGTAGATGAGAACTTTGCTTCATCTCTTTCTTCTTATCTGAAATCCTCTCGATGTAGCCATGAAGTTAAGATCAATTTTTTGCAAGAGTTTGCCATCAAAATTGAAGGAGATATAATTGAATTGGAGACCCAAATACAGCCCCAAGATCTGGACTGTCGAGTCCCATTCTTTGGGGATGTTTTTTAGCAGAAGGAACAAAAGATAAGGCTGCCCGTGGATATTTGCATTGATAGTTTACAGCTGGAAGCATGTATTGAGGAGTTGGTGTAGCAAATAGAGTCTGGTTTTTTTTATCCTATTGCAACGTACATGGAAATTCTTTTTAGTTTGAATGGTAGATCAAATTGTCTTTTACACACCCAAACTCGTTATGTGCTTGTATGGCTGTCAGCATTTACATTTGTGTCCTGGTTGAAGCACTTTCAAGCAGCATCCTTGTCACAGTTACTTGATTGGTTGATATGGAATTACAACATTACTTGATCTATCAATTTTGTAGCAAATTGGGTTAGATTTGTATATAAATAAGCTGCCCGAGACAACATTTCAGTTTTCGGTATTTGTTTATGTATAGGTTGCAGTATGTATATGTTTTTAGATTGGTATGAGTTTTTTTGGGTTTGCAGTTGTTTGATTCCATTGACCAATAGATGTGGCACTTGGTCTACAGTGTTCTTGACACCTCCAAGGAGATTCCATCTCCAATGGAGCCAATGTTGGTTCCAGTCTTCACAGCCTGTCACCAGTGATCAACATGAGCTCTTACTATGTCTGGTTTTGTTATATGTTTTACACACGATGTTCAGCACAAAACATGTCACAAGTGTGTCCATTAGAATAAGCTCAGAAAAATATTTCCAACGGTATGCCACACTCCCATAACCGATTTCTAGATTAGAAGATATGATCGAAATGAATGAGTGATTCTTGGTTATGCATGTTTTGAGGTCAGTTGCTGCACACAATGACAAGTTTAGTACAAAGTCATTTTTCAAAATAATGGTAAGAAATTTCTAAAACTTTAAAGAGGTTTTTGTTCATCACATACCAAATAAAAAAAACCTCCTTCAGTTTATGCATAGGTGCTACTATGTGAGAGATATATAGTGATATTTGGAGCCTACATTAAAACAAAGCAAAATTTTCATATCTTTTATTGTTTTAGTCATTTTAGTACGGGGTCATTTTACAACAGATGGAAAGTAATTTTGAAAAACCCAAGGAGATTTTTGTTAAAAACGAGCCATAAAACATAAACCTCTTTCAGTTTATTCACAGCTATGATGGATTGGGACATGTGACTAGATCTTTACAGCTCATTTTCACAGATTTAAATTTTTAATGATTTTCTGTTTTAGAGATGATTTTGTGGAACCGATTGCGAGAAACTGGAAACGAATTTCAGAAATTTGAGAGAGTTTTTTCTCCATAATGACCTTATCAACAAAAAATTCTTTCAGTTTTGTAACAGGTGCTATGGTTTAGGAGATACAAGTTCATCTTCAACACCTATTTTTAGAAATTCGGCCCAAGTTTAATGTAATTGATTCTATTTTGAAGAAAATGGTTGAGCTCAATCACTTACTACAAGGATGAGAAAATGTATATATTTTATGAATTTTATAGTGTAGGGGTTGGATTTTGGTAGAAGTTTGGACTTTTGAGAAAGCCTTGAGCTTCACTGTACACTCATATTAGCATTTTGGCTAAGGAATTGAGACTAGGATTTGCAGCACTCTGTGGGATTCATGTGGCAATTTGTCTTGGTACAGTGCTTTTCTTTGTAATTGTGAATTTGCTCATATGTCATGTATGATATTCTCTATATTTTTTCTTCTAAAATAAACAAACAAAAGTGTAAGTAGAATCCATTGAAATTGCAGTGCTCTACTTGAAGTTTGCTTTAGTTTCTTGATGCTTTCAGTTGTTTGGGGAGGATCCATGGTTCCTCTTGCCTCTTCAACACCTAACCTATCTATTCCTTCCATATCATTCAATTTTAAGTGCCAAAAACAATTTCCTACCTTGCCCCATTGATATCCCTGCAAGACTAAGCCTCAATCCCTGCACCCAAAATCTGCCTTTCCATCTGAGCCAACAAAAACATTATTTTATTCAATCAAACTCTCTTGCACATATACCTAGCCTAACATCAGTGTTTCTATCAGTCATCTCAAGCCCTCATCGATCATAATTTGCTAATATTGACCCAGAGAGAACCCTCTCCTGACTTGGTAGGGCTAGCTACCAGGTTGAGCGTGGTTTGATGTTGGCCCTAGATCCTACCTTTTCAACCTAAGGTAAATCTAGGCACTAACACAAATTTTTATAGTAAGTGACAATTATCTATCACATTCTGTCTAGTAACATGAAAAATAGTGCACCGTGGTGCAACTCCTGCACTCGAACCAACGGTAGCCTCTAGCTTCACGGGGACAAGCCTTCCCCCTATAAGATAATTATGGTAAAGAAGAAAATGGTCCTTATCATGACCACAAGCCTTACATTTTAAGCACGAGACTTCCACATGCACTGCCAACTCGGTTTCCTTGCCTTTCTTCAAGCTCTGCAACTCTAAGTGCAGGCTTTCCAGCTGCAAGTGAATCTATTGCACTCCAATGTTTGTATCTTGTATTGGTGAGGCTTCCAACCTCATCGCGATTTCCACTGCTTCTACTTGTGTTTCTATATTTTGATGTGACAATGGTAATATTAAATGTGGTAAAAGCGACACAATATACCAATCTCGATGCTGAGAATATGAGATCACCATATTGGCCTGCCTGATCAGGCATTTCAACCTTTGATTAAAATCCCAAGGTGACTTTTCTACCTTTTATCAAATTTCTTTAAACTTAGTCACCAACTGTGCCTCTGATTTAGGCTTTCTAAACTCCTTGTTGAGAGCTTGTTGGGTCTCTGCCAACATCGTGTTGGGGTTACTAGTGCAGTACTTGATGTACCATGTCAATGCTTGATCTTGTAAGGCTGTGACCAGTTGCGCCTTCTTTATGTTATTATCTATAATCAGTTGTGTTGTCCACACAACATCCGTCACAAACTAGAACTTTTCAGGGTCTTCACTCCCGACCCCTTTAAAAACTGGCATCTTCATCATGTTTTCCATGTTGAATGGTGGAAGTGGAGGTGGAGGTGGAGGTGAAGGTATAGTCGTATGAGGTGGAGGTGGAGGTGGAGTGGATGGATGAGGTATCTGTGGGATACCCTACTTGATCAATTGTACTGCACTTCACGGTGTAGTCAACCCATCCCTTCGTCATCACTTGAAGGGGATTCAATGAGCAGACTGTACTCTGAGCTCGTTCCTTCGTTTCTTCTAAAGAATTTACCACTTCACGTAGCTCCAAACATCAAGGTAATTGAATAACCCTATTTTCACATAACAATATTTTAATCCATGTTTTCAATGATTTCAGATACTTACCTTGCGGTCCCTTGAATAGCCTATGTTCTGCTTCACCATAGCTAATAGTTCAATCAACCGCGAACTCAGTCACGAAATTTCCAAGTGTGCAATCTGTTAGTTTCCTATACCAATAGGAGTCATAATTTTGAATGAATAAGGTTAAGCTTGTAATATTATACATACCTTTGCTTTCTGCAAATTTTTTCCATGTTATAAAAAATTAAAAAATGTAAAGACGGTATGTCTTAAAAGAATAATCAAAGGACAAAAAGAACAAAAAGGTCAAAAACGATGAAAAATATGAACCCCAAGAAAAGAAAAAAGACCATGAAAGTGAGCAAGTCAAAATGCCACTATTATTTAATTTTATGCATAATAATGATTGTGTGCAGCTTGTTATTCATGCCACAATCCATGGCAATCAAACTATTTAATCTCAATTATGCCATGCTTTAAATTTCATGTTAATAGTTAGAGAATAAAATCTGACCAAACTGTTTAATCTTGGCAGATCATTAGATAGGTAGAGTAAATAAAAGGAGTTCATCAGTTTAATCTGAGCCCTTGGATGATATAAGGTTAGAATTAGATAGTTTCCTGCTTTAAAATAAAATGGATAAGGGTTTTCTAGCCTATATGCACCCAAATAAGAATAAAATATGGTAGGATGATTAGATGGGTAAGTAGAAGAAAGGTTGCAGAAATATCATGTGATTACATAAAAGCACTTATGTCATTATTTTAAATGAATCTTTCCAATATGCATAAGTAGAGGACAAAGCAATGGCAATAGTTCACAATGTGATTTAATTAACATCCCCCATTCATTTCACCCCTTTACTTTAATAATTTCCCATAAATAAATTCTAAGTACTTAAATCCTTTAAGTCAAATAGGCTCAGAGCATTTCTCTAACTTTTGGAGGGACCGGACCTTCGGATAAATGACTTAAGGAAAATAAGTACTAGATTCCCCCTCATCAAAAAATTCATCTCCCTTCATTCCCCCTCATTTTCCTAATAACACCCCTTTTTCCTAAGGTTAAAACACTATTTTCCTAGGGAAAGTAATCAACCCCATGTAAAACCCCTTTTTCCAAAAACCCACAAAAATACTTTAGCCTAAGTTATAATGCATATATGCGAAAAACAAGCAAATCATAGAAAATACATTATGCTTAGCACAATTCATTTCCACCGTTTTCACATTGACTTCTAACTTTTCTATATTAATTCCGATTAATACCTTTTCCCATATGTATATATTAAATCCCTTACATTAATATCCCTAGACCTAGTTTTAACTATAAAACTAGGAATTTCACCGAAACCCCAACCAAACCTACTAACTAATCAATCTACAATTATGTTAGGCAAAACCACGATTAAATCCTCCGCTAATCACCCCGATGGCTTAATCCTGCCTTAACCCATAATTAACCCCGATACCACTGCACTTAAACGACCGTCGGCCCCCCCACTAGCCTCCATGCAACTTCCTCACCCAATCACCATGCGATCATCTCCCTCCACATCCGATGGCCCTTATCCATATCGAGCCAACCCATTCGCCGAACGATACCCACCCGAAAAAGTGGTTTTCCGCCCGACCCCCGATGCTACGTGTCATTCAAGGAATGGAATCAGGCCACCCCTCTCAAATACCATCAAGCCCACAAAATTTGTGCGAAATGAACTACTTATTGCCCTCTCACTAAATGACAAAACCATCTACTATTCACCTTGCGCCAAAATTCAAAAAAATCAAACCTTTACCAGTTTAAACACGAAAACCTCAATTTTTCTCATTTTCGCCTGTTTGTGCAGTAAAACCCTGTGTAACCCTTCTGTGCCACCTGAAACCTCTGCTGACCAATTCAAGCATGGTTTACCTCCAAAAATCACTTTGTACTCACTCCATAGACCTATAAAGCTTGATAAAACCATTAATGACCCTCCCTGTCAACCCAACATTTTCCTAACAGTTTATTTTCATTTACAGGTGATCAAAAGACTGCAACCTTGGATAAACAATCTTAATGCTAGTCATAAGAGCTGTTTACTCTGAGATTGTTATCAAATCATTCAAACATAGATGGAAAATAAAACATATAGTTTAAAGACAAACAGAGAAAACATGAAATTAAATGATTCACTGTTGAAATAAATAGTAGAAACCTAAAATATATAGTGAAGGTAAAAGGACACAATAAATAATAGTCAAAGTGTATTAGGATTAAAGAGTATCATATTGAAGACCAAGTCAATTAAAGCAACTAGCATGAAGACAAACAACAGGGAAGACAATTACAAAGCATACATATTCATGTCAAAGTGAAGATAGATGAAAAAACAAAGCGGTAAAAGTAAATAGTAAAAGTAAACATGGAGTCAGCAAGGGTTAAACAGAGATGAAAACACTTTCACCATCAACAATGAAGTTTATCAAAAGTTAAAGTGAAAAACAGTTAATAGAAATTTAAGGTTAAAAGATGAAATCAAAGCAAAAATTGTACATTCTTCAGAAATTTCCTGTTTAAGTTTTTCTGAAACTAGTTTGCCCAATCCAAGATGAATTGTGTGAAACTGGAGGAGTTTTGTGTTCCTAAAAGGCTATTCTACAAAAAATTGTCTCACTTTTTACACAGGTATTACCAAAAGTGAGATAAGTGCATGTTTTCACAGCCTATTTTTTGGACTGTGCAAAGTCCTGTTTTTGATATCTTTTTGCAGAGAATATTGTGAACAGATGGAGCTGAATTTTTCAAAACTGAGAGAGGTTTATCTCAAAAGCTTACGTATCTAAAATAACATCTTTTACTTTTTACATATATATCTCTAATTGAGATATACAGAGGCATCAATGGACCCTAATTTTGCAGAATTTCTGGGGTAGAATGCACAAAGGAAAGAGGTAGTTGGTGACTTGGAAGCCTCATCATCAATTAAAATTTTCTATCAAATTCGAATTTCTCTTCTTTGTCACCCTCAATCCATAAATATAGTTCCAAATAGATTCATTAGCTTTGAGTTTCCTTTATTTAAATTCCATTAATGTAAAATAGTTTGAGATATTTGTAAAACCAATCTTGATATTTTTTCAAGATATTTTAGTTTAGAATTTGTATAAATACTTCTTCATTTGAAGTATTTTGGGTGGATTCCATGATATTTATATAGAATTTTTCTCTCAAATCAAAGTTCTATTGTATCAATGACTAGATTGGCTTGCTGGATCAAGGAATAAAGATCAAATATTTTACAGGATTTTTGTGTAAAGTGAAATACAAATAAGTATTCTTCTATGTTCAATGTTGTTTTTCCTTATGTTTTTTCCATAATATTTTGTGTAAATTTCTAAAATCTAAATTTATAGCAAGGAATGATATTTCAGAAATTGCTTGAATGCACTTTGTCTTGACTGCTTTACATTCTTAATATTTTCTCCTAAACTATCTTAGCTAGGGAATTCTTAACTGCTCCTTAGCTTCCATAGTTTCTCCTCTGGTCTATAGCAAAGGATTCTTAATTTCCCTTTGTTCATGATCACCCTATGTTCTTAATTCTGATCCTGGTCTAAGGATTTGTAAGTGCCCTTTCACCCTACTTAGAATCAGTTCACCCATTAGGCCTAAATATTTGCATTTTGCTTTGCTAGCCTACCCTGTGAACATTCCCTTTAATGATCTGGTCCAATTATGCTATCCATTTGTTGACTCCATAACCTAATGGCTTAAAGACCTAGCTCTATCCATCTGCTCTAAGAATTCCACCACCTAATCTTCAACACAAATCAAAACCCCCATGAACTTTCATAACTAGTCTAATATCCCATCAAACAAAGCTAAATCATATAGAGAGAGCCCTCTCTGGAATTAGGTTGGCTAGAGCCTAAGTCTAAAAGTTGGTTTGTGGTTACCCCAGTGATCTCTTTCCTTAACCTTGGGAAATTACTAGGTGATAACATAGTGGCGACCATACTAGGTAAAACTAAAATTTTCTTCAGAAATATTTTACAGGTTTAGATCTGATCTATGATGGTGGATAACGATCAGACACATAAAGGTTAAAATCATCCACCTGGAAACTCCAAATCAATTCCACAATCAAGACTCCACTGGAAGAATGAACCTGAAAGAACTATATGAAAAGATCATGCTTTTAACTTGGATTGTTATCCAAGACATTCTATTCTTTCTCATCAATAAAGTTTTTGAATGTATATTGTATTTTAGAGAATATTTTAGATTAAATTTTTATTATTTCCTTTTAATAATTGTAGATATAAAGTCCCCTTACACATTTGAACAACAGTCTTCTAACTCTTATGAAGATCATTTTCCAATTGAGCAGCATCAAACAATTAAGACTAATCATACAATCCCTGTACATATTCTAATACCTCATTAAGTTCCTGATAGATATAAGCCACTCATCTTACCTTCTACACTCCATGCTTTCCCTAACAATTATTAGAAGCATCTCCCTAGGTTGATGGAGAGAATGGTATCACTGCTCAAAAACATATTCAAGGTTTTGAGAATTATCTAGACTTATTTGAAATTGATGAAGATGATGTTATTATCAGACCTTTTTCGCTTTCTTTGCAAAGTAGAGTAAAGAGTTGGTTCAAAAATTTACCTATTTCAAGCATCTCAAATTTCCAACAATTTGTCAAAATTTTCCTTGATGGATGGATAATCGAAGTCAATCTTCTTGTGATCATAGAAGAATACAATCAGTTAAAAAGACAGCCAAATGAAACAATACAACAATTTTTAGACAGATTTAATCAAGCCTATTATTCAATGCCATCAAATATAAGACCTCCCCCTGATTCAGCTCTTTTTCATTACCCAAGAGCATTTGATCCAGAGATAGAATTTCACCTAAGAGAAAGAAACCCCTCAACACTGAAACAAACATAGAACATTGCAATAGATGTAGAAGTTAATATGCAAATTAGAAGAGAAAAGTTGAATGCAAAAAAAGAGGAAAAACTCGACATTTTGAGGAAGAAAATAGAGGAAAGGATGCAGAAGATCACCATGAAAGATGATTTTTTTGCTCAAAATCACCATGACACGTTTATTTCACAAAAGGAAAAGGTTGATATTCATGAACAAATTCCTATTAACTCCAACTACCATAGATCAGAAGATAGATTCATAGAGCAATATGTGGAGGAGAAATCTCCTGATCTAATGTGTATGTTTGATGACATTACTTCTTTTGATGATTTTCCCAAATATGATCAGTATGATGATAATTATGTTCTTCAAATCCAAACTAACTCTACAGAGCAATTAGAAGCTAGTTTGGGGAATAGGGAAATTCAGTTTTAGCAGCTTGAAAACAGTGATCATTTTATCCATATCAGCTATGAAAGTGAAGAAGAAAGTGCAGAAAATTTGGAAATAAGTGAAGCTTCTTTGCCTCTTTGTTTTGAATCATTTGAGTTTTTAAAGGAAATGTGGTATAACATCTCTAAAGAAAAGGATGAGAAGCTTGTAGAAACCTATGAAGTTCCATTCAAACATATATGCAATAAGTTGCAACATTCCTTCCAAGTTCTTTATGATCCAATAGCTGATAGGTTGGATGATAAATGAAATCAGAATTTTTGTCCATTAACAGACTATGAGAGTCAAAATCAAGATGATAATGGTTTCACTAGATAGACATTTCAATCAATAGAAGTATCATCACAAAGCTCATCTGAAAGTCTACAGGGTGTTAAAGATAAAAGTGACATTTCAGTTTCATGGCATGGAAGCCATCCAGAACAAGTGTGCAGTTGCTTAAATCAGTTCTACAATAGTGTATATATTTTGGAAGATCCTTTTGTACAGTTTTTAAAGCCTACAAAGGAAAGCAAGTATTTCCTTATCTTCTCTTTGGTTAACAAGGTTATATTTGGCTTTAGAACCTCAGTTTTAATCACAAACAAGCCCAAGTAGCAAAATCCATCAATGTATATAATGCTTGAATGGTTGCATTGGTTGTTTCATTTTACCTAACCAGTAGTCAGAAAGATGATTAGAGTAAGTAGGTAGGATTTCAGTTTGAATAAATTTAGTTTTCAGCAGCAAGTTTATGTTAGATAAGATTTCAATTTGCAGAAAAGGGTGTATTTTCAATTCAAAAGTTTTAGTCACAAAGATTATATAACAGAGCATATATATGTGTGGGATTGGCCCAATGGATCAAGCTACTAATTGACGACGTTCTTGACATTTCACAAGGAAATGCCATCCCCAAGTGGAGCCACTGTTAGGTTCCTATACCAATAGGAATCATAATTTTGAATGACTAAGGTTAAGCTTGTAATATTGTACATACCTTTGCTTTCTGCAAATGTTTTCCATATTATAAAAAATTAAAAAATGTAAAGAGGGTATTTCCTAAAAGAATAATCAAAGGACAAAAAGAACAAAAAGGTCAAAAAAGATGAAAAATATGAACCCCAAGAAAAGAAAAAAGACCATGAAAGTGAGCAAGTCAAAATGCCACTACTATTTACTTTTATGCATAATAATGATTTTGTGCAACTTGTTATTCATGCCACAATCCATGGTAGTCAAACTATTTAATCTCGACTATGCCATGCTTCAAATTTCATGTTGATAGTTAGAGAATAAAATCTGACCAAACTATTTAATCTTGGCAGATCATTAGATAGGTAGAGTAAATAAAAGGAGCTCATCAATTTAATATGAGCCCTTGGATGATATAAGGTTAGAATTAGATAGTTTCCTACTTTAAAAGAAAGTGGATAAGGGTTTGCTAGCCTAAATGCACCCAAATAAGAATAAAAAATGGTAGGATGATTAGATGGGTAAGTAGAAGAAAGGTTGCAGAAGTATGATGATTGATTAGACAAAAGCACATTTATCATCTTTCAACATGTATTTCAAATGTGAATGGACAATTAAGCATGCATAAGGTTTACAAAGTCAATTAATTAACTTCCCCCATTCATTTCACCCCTTTACTTTACTAATTTCCCATAAATAAATTCTATGTACTTAAATCCTTTAAGTCAAATAGGCTCAGAGCATTTCTCTAACTTCTAGAGGGACCGGACCCTTGGCTAAATGACTTAAGGACAACAAGTACTAGATTCCCCCTCATTAAAAAATTCATCTCCCTTCATTCCCCCTCATTTCCCTAATAAAACCCCTTTTCCTAAGGTTAAAACACTATTTGCCTAGGGAAAGTAATCACCCCCATGTAAAACCCCTTTTTCCCAAAAACCCACAAAAACACTTTAGCCTAAGTTATAATGCATATATGCAAAAAGCAAACAAATCACAGAAAATACATTATGCTTAGTGCAATTCATTTCCACCGTTTTCATATTGACTTCTAACTTTTATATATTAATTCCCATTAATACCCTTTCCCATATGTATAAATTAAATCCCTTACATTAATATCCCTAGACCTAGTTTTAACTATAAAACTATGAATTTCACCCAAACCCTGACCAAACCTACTAACTAATCGATCTGCGATTATGTTAGGCAAAACCCCGATTAAATACTCTGCTAATCACCCTGATGGCTTAATCCCGCCTTAACCCATCATTAACCCCAATACCACTGCACTTAAGTGCCCACTGGGCCCCCCACTAGCCTCTGTGTAGCTTCCCCACCCAATCATCGTGCGATCATCTCCCTCCACATCTGACGGCCCTTATCCATATCGAGCCAACCCATCCGCTAAACGATACCCACCCGAAAAAGTGGTTTTTTGCCCAGCCCCCGATGCTACGTGTCATTCAAGGAATGGAATCGGGTGACCCCTCCTGAATACCATCAAGCCCACAAAAGCGGTGTGAAATAAACCGCTTACTGCCCTCTCACTAAATGACAAAACCGTCTACTATTCACCTTGTGCCAAAATTAAAAAAAATCAAACCTTTACCCGTTTAAACACGAAAACCCTAGTTTTGCTCGTTTTCGCCTGTTTGTGTAGTAAAACCCTGTGTAACCCTTCTGCACCACCTGAAGCCTTTGCTAACAAATTCAAGCATGATTTACCTCCCGAAATCACTTTGGACTCACTCCATAGACCTATAAAGCTCGATAAAGCCATTAATGACCCTGCCTATCAACCCAACGTTTTCCTAACAATTTGTTTTATTTTACATGTGATCAAAAGACTGCAGCCTTGGATAAATAGTCTTCATACTAGTTATAAGACCTATTTACTCTGAGATTGTTATCAAATCTATTCAAATAGAGATGGAAAATAAAACATACAGTTTAAAGACAAGTAGAGGAAACATGAAATTAAATGGTTTACTGTTGAAATAAACAGTAAAAACCTAAAATATACAGTGAAGGTAAAAGGACATAGTAAAGAATAGTCAAATTGTATCAGGGTTAAAGAGTATCAAATTGAAGACCAAGTCAAGTAAAGCAACTAGCATGAATAGAAATAGCAGGGAAGATAGTTACAAAGCATACATATTCATGTCAAAGTGAAGATAGATGAAAAAACAAAGTGGTAAAAGTAAACAGTAAAAGTAAAAATGGAGGCAGTAAGGGTTAAATAGAGATGAAAACACTTTCACCAGCAACAATGAATTTTATCCAAAGTAAAAGTGAAAAACAGTTAATAGAAATTTAAGGTTAAAAGATGAAATTAGAGCAAAAATGGTACATTCTTCAGAAATTTCTTGTTTAAGGCATAGTTTTTCAGAAACTAGTTCGGACAATCCAAGATGAATTGTGCAAAACTGGAGGAGGTTTGTGTTCCTAAAAGTCTAATCTACAAAAAAATGTCTCACTTGTTACATAGGTATTACCAAAAGTGAGATAAGTGCATGCCTTCACAACCTATTTTTCGGACTATGCAAAGTCTTGTTTTTGACATCTTTTTGAAGAGAATATTGTCAACAACTGCAGATGAATTTTGGGGAACTGAGAGAGGTTTATCTTGAAAACATACTTATCTGCAATAACCTCTTTGACATTTTACATATATATCTTGAATTGAGATATAAAATGGTATCAATGGACCCTAATTTTGCAGAATTTCTGGGGTAGAATGCACAAAGGAAGGAGGTAGTTGGTGACTTGGAAGCCTCATAATCAATTAAGAGTTGCTATCAAATTCGAATTTCTCTTATTTTTCACCGTCAATCCATAAATATAGTGCCAAATATAATCATTAGTTTTGAGTGTCCTTTATTTAAGTTTTATTAATGTAAAATAGTTTGAGATATTTGTAAAACCAATCTTGATATTTTTTCAAGATATTTAATTTTAGAATTTGTATAAATACTTCTTCATCTGAAGTATTTTGGGTGGATTCCAAGACATTTCTATAGAATTTTTCTCTCAAATCAAAGTTCTATTGTATCAGTGACTAGATTGGCTTACTGGATCAAGGAATAAAGATCAGATATTTTACAGGATTCTTATGTAAAACGAAATACAAATAAGTGTTCTTCTATGTTCAATGTTGTTTTCCCTTATGTTTTTTCCATAATATTTGGTGTAAATTTCTAAAATCTAAATGTATAGCAAGGAATGATATTTCAGAAATTGCTTGAATGCACTCTGTCTTGACTGCTTTACATTCTTAATATTTTCTCCTAAACTATCTTAGCTAGGGAATTCTTAACTGCTCCTTAGCTTCCGTAGTTTCTCCTCTAGCCTATAGCAAAGGATTCTTAATTGTCCTTTGTTCATGATCACCCTCTATTCTTCATTCTAATCCTGGTCCAAGGATTCTTAAGTGCTCTTTCGCCTTGGTTAGAATCAGTTCACCCATTAGACCTAAAGATTTGCATTTTGCTTTTCTAGCCTGCCCTGTGAACATTCCCTTTAATTATCTGGTCTAGTTATGCCATCCATTTGTTGACTCCATAGCCAAATGGCTTGAAGACCTAGCTCTATCTATCTGCTCCAAGAATTCCACCACCCAATTTTCAATGAAAATCAAAACCCCCCTGAACTTTCATAACTAGCCTAATGTCCCACCAAACAAAGATAAATCATATAGAGAGAGCCCTCTCTAGACTTAGTTTGGCTAGAGCCTAAGACTAAAAGTTGGTTTGTGGTTACCCCAGTGATCTCTTTCCTTAACCTTAGGAAATTACTGGGTGATAACACGATCAATCCAATGATCCACTGCCTACGCGATATTGCTTTCTGATGCTTACAGATGTTGCACCAGTTTCGAAGTCCACACTATAGGGATGTCAAGCCTCCACGTCCCTTGATTATCGGCCAATCTAGACAACCACTTGTGTAGTTCATCAGGGAAGAAACCGAAGAATGCTTCAATCTCGTCTGTGTACAAATATATTGGAAACCATTGCTCCTTGGACAATTTAGGGTTTTTGTTCTCTTGAGATGCAAACACGTGCACTTTTCAGTCAATCTACTTCTTGATCTCTTTCTTCGTAGGGAACAACTTATTCAACATCACACATCTCTTAGATAGATCTTGGTCTTAGCATCGGAACCATTTGTTGGCTTAAGAGGGCCTGACCCAGGTTTAGAGTTATTCGCGCCAACCAACAAAACCCTAATTGCAGGCCCTTTCGGAAACAACCTGTGTAGCGCAGGTTGCAGTCTGACCCGAAGCAATATTGGGGGATGCTAGAACCAGGTTTCTGCACCTAGAGACCATGTGATTAGTATCTTGAAGCCCTTATAGCTCAAATCTACCTTCACGTAGATCTATACCTTCCTTCTTTCCAAGCCTATAACTCTATTCAATTGACCTTCAGGTCTTCGCGAAGGGATGTGATTGTGCTAATTAGGAATAAAAGAGGCAGATCCATGACTTTCACCCAGTAAATAGCTACCCTAGATCTGCCTTCATGCAGATCTACTTGATTCGAACAGTTACAATAAGAGATCTATTTAATATCTTCACAAAAATAGTTCATTATATTTTTCATGCATGAGTATTAAAAATCCAACAAATTCGTGCAGAGAATACACTTTACTTCATAGAAAATAGATCATTAGGCAAAGATGGATAAACTTAAACAGAAATAATAACAAGGCGCATATGTAATAGATTCTATCAAAATAGTATTTATTAGATTAGCATTCAATTATAGAATCTTTTTAGCCCTACGCACCCAGCTATAGGGGCCTGTGCACTCAGTTGTAGGAGCCTTCCCCTTTCACCTAAGTACAAAAAAAAAAAAAAAAAAAGCTTTCCTGCCTTAAGAATTTTCCCTTACACTTGTTCTTCACCAAAAGTTATCTTTCTAGACTCTCTATGACTCAAATATTTATAGCCTTTCTATTACAATACCCTGGCCGACGACCTATGGGTGAATCTCAAAACCATCATATCACTTACCCACACAAGGAGCTAAAGCCCCTTTGACTCTTACTTAGTTGCACACTCCCCTTCCACATTTCATGGAGAATTTATATTATTTACAAAATTCTAGCCAAAAACTGATTAAACTAACCAAAATTGACCCTAGGGACCCTATCCCAACACCTAAATATGAAGTGTTGTTTGCATGAAATATCAATGTCTTTGAATCAGCTACAACTCCATGGACATGTTGTTGCAACATCAAAATTGTTAAAAGGCTAGTTTTAAAGGTATGTTGGTTGTGGGAATTGAACATAAGACTAATAATATGTTCTAGGTAACCATGGATTGAAATATCATATGTTAAGAGAACCTGTTTTTTGTTCATGAAATGCTAATGGAGATGTGATTTAAGAAGGTCTTTCTATGAGAAATGAAATTTCAACAAAATGGGACAACCATTATTCAAAATGGTTTTAAGGTGCTAGTGAGTAATAATTATTGTCTTTTATCAATAGAGTAAGCAAATATATAACATGTATGTATACCCAGTAGATGTAAAAAATTCCCAAGGCAATAAAACAACAACACTACCACACAAGTACTAGTGTTGAAGATAGCACAAAATGAATCAATGTTGCCACAAAAGAACCACTGTTGGATATGGAAGGAAATGTTGCTCCACAAGAGCCTATTGTGGGAAATGATCAAGGTCATCAACCTTATTTTAGTGGAATCATTCTTGGAAGGACAATGGAAAGACAAAAATAAAACCATTCAAGGTAAGGGAAAATTATTGGCAGAGGTATTAGGTTGTGTCATAGTGGGACTTTTTGCAATAAACAAGAAAGTTTGATGCACTTTCAGTCCTAAGAAAAATCTTGAATAGAAATATCCACTAGAGGTAGAATTAAAAATGGTGACAGTTCGATGGTAGATGGTGTTCATGAAATTAAGAAAAACAGAGAGAGGTTGGAAAATTGCATTCCATTGCACTTGTTGTCAAACAAATGTTTGGTATAGACATGAAACTTGGGTGCCTTTGAAAGGTTAGGTGACTTTCTGTTGTCAAATCTATCTTTTTTACATGAAGGCATGCAAAAGATTAGGCATGGGGGAGATGTTGGGTTTCCAAATTGTCTTCTTTTTCACCATTCTAAACAAGAATTTCTGTCATTTTTGCACATTTTTTTTCTCGTCTATTACCCATCTTGTTGTGTTTCTTTGTGAATGTGCCAAATTAAGCTTATGATTATTAAAGTAGTTAATTATTGTTATTTTTCTTTATTTTGATGAATTAGAAGTCATTATTTTTGGTTTTACTGATGATGGTTTTTCTAGTGTTGTTCTAGTGGTTCCTATGCAATAACAACAACAAACTCCGAGGTTGGTATACTTATGCAGCTTCAAGACAATTTTTGGAACATGGGTTTTGTTCCCATGGATATTGACATGGATTTATGTTACCCAAGTCATACCCAGGTCAAATCCATTAGGCTACATCTCATGATCTCCAGTATCGAAAACTCGTGCTAGGTAGAATGAGGTGACTAACTTTAGATGCATTTTGTGGAGGAATAATGATGAATCTGGAAAATTTGAGGCATGGGTTTTTCTCATAACATCCTTAGTTAGGTGAAACACGTGTGATTTCTCCAAAACTTTCATGGATTGGTAGATATGCATGATTCTTCCAAAAATAAATTTCTTATTTTAGTCGTTAGCAAACAACAATTTAAATAGATCGACCAATTAACAAATGAAACAACTCCATCCTATCTAATTTAGATAGATTTTATGCTAAGTTTAATCCTATGTAATCAAATATTTAACCAAGAATGCATAAAAATTAATGTTATGTGAATTTTTCCATGATTGTCAGTCTAAACTTGGGAAAATTAGTTCCAATTCACCCCTACTCTTTGCTTGTATAAATGTATGGGTAGAGAGAAGATTAGGGTTTTAGGAAGGGTGTTGGAAGTATAATTTTTGTAATAAAGGAACTTGTATTTTTATTTTGGAATCAATGCAATCACTGCAAGTTTGTGGCTTATCTCTGAGTTGTTAACTTGTGAGCTATGAATGACTGCCCCCTTGCTAGGGAGTAAGGGCCCTCCTCTTTAGTAGGGATCGATGTGTTGTATAGATAACATAGTTAATTTACTTTAATTTATTGCAGGTTGTGATATTCTAATCTTGTTAAGTTTAAATTATCATTGTTACAGATTCTCGCTAAATATTATTGTTACTATTGGATTAGATTAGTCTGTAGAATGTTTTGTATAATCATTTGTGTACAACATAGTTGTATTTGGGATCGATCCTTACTAATCTTGTGCTGCTACTATTTGATCGATGTTGTAGATTTATAATTTGCTGATGAAATAGTATGTTAGTTGGTTATTGTTACATCTATTACATTGTGTCATGTAGTTAATGAATGGTTGATTCTAATTGGCTTGATGGTTTTGTGGTTTTAATTTAATGATTTCACGTAATTGATTCAAGGAATGATCTTTCTTTTCCCTGCAAGAGTGATTTGAGAGTGGATGGGTGCTATTTTATTCAACAAATGTGATTTCAATTCCAACATTATGTGTAGAGTGTTATTCTATGCAAGTGAGGGTTTCATTATGAGACTTATTTTCATTCCTACAAGTGTGAAGAGTGACAAGAAGTTTTGGTTTTATTGAGTGCCAAGTTCTGTAGTATAAATATTAGTGTTAGGAATTAGCTAATGTTAGTTAACATTTTTTTCCTACATAAACTTTGTACGATAACCTTGAATAAGTAGAGTTATCCTGGTTGATAATTTATGCCTGAGTGAATTGAATTTTTTTAGTAAGACAATTAATTTTCCCAACACCCTTCATACCCCCTAATGAAACTATTTCTCACCCATTGAGAAACCTACTACTCCCCCTTCCTCCATTTTTTCTCATTTATTTCTTTTATTTCATGTATAAAATTCCATTTTGTGCTTGAGGTGGTTGTTCCTGTTGAATGGAAAATTGCATTCTTCTCAACGCGTTACCACTCCCTTGACTCCTCTTCTTGACTATGATCTTACTGATGTCTTAGAATCAAAGGAGGATTGAATCTAAGTCCATTGCATTGGAATCCAAGCCTCTAAACAATCCTTTTATATAAAGGAGTCCTGGCCAATGCAAGATGTAACCTATCAGGGGATGCTATTCTTTGATTCTCATGCTATGAGGTAGTTATATCCATCACCTTTGGAAATTCTGGCAACTTTCTTCTCCCAATAACCTAAAATTATCCTCAAAGTGGAGTATGTTCTCTACTTGGCTCTATTTGTAGACCTCCACCAAATTAGGGTCCTCTGCCATGATTACATGAGTGGTGATGAGGATGGATGGGTTTGGGTGTTCAGGTCTAATCCATAATGACTCCTTCAACTCTCCATCCATGGTCCTTTTAACTTCATCTATGTATCTTCATGCCTTAGCCAAGATGATAGGGCCAATAAATGGGAATCCCCAAAATATGAATTTGGGTCCCATATGTTTAGTTCTAGGAGCACAAGGTTATGAAGGTAACATTCAAAAACCTTGGCCTTGTATTCTATTCTACATTGTAGGAAAATTTCAATGAAGTCCTTGACTTCTTGCAAAGGGATAGCTCCTTTTTCTCAAGCATGTTAATATAAAACTGGCACCACTACTCATTCAGGAAGAAGGAGTAAGGAGTAAGATTTTTAGGGTTTCTTGCAATTCACTACCTCCAAAGAGAGGTGTGCAATGGTGCCCAAAGATGTCTCCAAGGTTGAAACTTAAGTGTGTCTTTCCTATAGAAATCTTTGGGTATACTGTAATTATATCTTTAACTACTTGTTTTCTTTCTCGAGGTGCTCCATTTTATTTACTTCATCAAACCTTAGGATTGTCATTTCCTCTCTCATTTTCTTCATCTCATCTTCCATCTTGGCTATATTAGAGACACCTTTTGTTTGGGTAATTCTTTTCCATCAATGAGTTTTAAATTTCTCTTGCTTTACCTAGAGTAATAGCTATGGTGCCAAGGGTACATGAAGCATTTTTCCTGCCTCAATCCAAGGATAAAAGGAGGTGGATCTCCTTGGAGCTGGCTATTTTACTATCCTTTTAATCTCCTATATCTGTGTAGGTTGTTCCTATAGAAGGACATTTTGTTCCTATAGATGAGTTTCTTGCTCCCATGACTGTATTCATCGCCTCATTTCCTCAATAGGTGTTTATAATTATGTTGTCCGTACATCTAGTGCCTTTAATTTTTTCTTCTCCTCATCCTAAGGCTCTTATTTTTTTAGACTAGGGGTCTCTTCAATGGTGATAGGATTGGGAGAAGGTGGCCTAGGATTGTCACTATATTGTACTCTAGTTATTTTTCTCCTTCTGAAGTAAACAAGAGGTTGATTAGGTCTACATGGCTTTGTGGGAGTGTTAAGTTCCACTAATGTAGTTGTAGTTTTCTTTTCTTCTTCTGCCAAGAGATATTATCCTCTATTTTATAGGGCTTGCCTCTAATTTTTCTTTTCTCATTTTAGTTCACCTCTTTTTTGGTTTCTCATCCATTGCCTAAGTTTTTATTAATTATCCTTGAGGTCTTTCTAATCGTAACTGGAATTTTTTCTATGTTTCTAATAATTCAACCTTAGGTTTTTGAACTCTGTATTTGCCAACTCTATCTATTGTTTAGATTCTCTTCTGGATTCATCGCATAAGGATTCTTTTCCATCGACGTTTCGAACCAGCAATGATGGTTCATCTTCAGGATGTGAGAAATTATTGAAACACTGGTCTTATTTTTTTCTATATATATAGAGATGCTTAGCCGACAGATATGATTAATTTAATAATAATTATTATTTATTTATTTAATCTATTTAATTAATTTTTCTTCATTATATTTGTTTTCAATTTTTTTTTTAATTATTAATTTTAATTTTGATTATATAATTATTTTAGTTATTAATTTTTAATTGTTATAATTATATAGATTTCATAATTGTTTTATGCAAATTTTAATTATTTGTTTATTTTAATTGCTATTTTAATTAATTATAGTTGTATTGATTGTATTTATTATGATTATTTATTTATTTTAATTATTATTCTCATTAATTATTAATTATTAATTTTTAATTGTTAATTGTTATAATCATATTGGTTCTAGTTTATTTATTAATTTTAATTTTTAGTTTTAATTATTATTATTAATTGAAATTTAATTTTAATTATTCTTTATTTTAATTATAATTATTCCTTATATTAATTTTAACTATTTCTTATTTTAATTATAATTATTTTTAATTATTAATTGTAATTAAATTTTAATTATTCCTTATTTTAATTTTAATTATTTCTTATTTTAATTATAATTCTTTTAATTAATAATCTTAATATTAATTGTTATTTATTTTAATTGATTTCAATTTCAGTTATTATAACTATTTTAATTATTAATTATTAATTATTATAATTTTTTTTAGTTATTAATTTTTAATGGTTTATAATTATATTGATTTCATAATTGTTTTATGCAAAATATTTTTAATTATTTGTTTATTGTAATTGCTATTTTAATTAATAGTAATTGTATTGTTTATATTTATATTGATTATTTATTTATTTTAATTATTATTCTAATTAATTATTAAATTTTTAATTTTTTAATTTTTTTATTTTTTTTTTGTTAATTGTTATAATTATATAGGCTATAGTTTATTTATTAATTGTAATTTTGGTTTTAATTATTATTATTATTCATTCTGATCTAGAGGATTCTGGTTAGGGGTAGATTTGGATGATAGGATTGGAACCCAGTTTTTGCTTATGGTCCATCCATCGTCTCTGTTAAGGTTATTGGGGTGTTTGCTAATTTCTATGGCTTCCCTGAATTTCCTTATGAAGTAGTGATCGCTCCTGGCTAAGATTCAGGTGTCCTCTATACATATTTGGTGCTTAGTTTTATTAGAATGTTCAGCTAGGGCTGAGGATTTGGATCGGTTGTGTTTAATGTCTACTGAGTGTTCCTGGATCCTTGTGTTAAATAATCTTCCTGTCTTGCCTACATAGGGTTTGCCGCATGAGCAGGGAATTAAGTAGACACCTTTATGGCATTTAGGGTCAATTTTGTCTTTTACAGGATTAAGGCAATTGCGGATTGTGTTTAAGGGTTTGGAGGTGGTTAGAATTCCATTGTTTTTCAAAATGCGGGAGATTTTGTCTGTAGACCCCTGTATATAAGGGAGGTTGACTTTACCTTTTATATTGTCAAAGTTTTTATTTTTGTTAGGTCGTGTTTTTGCTTTATTTATGGCTGTGATGGCTTGATGTTTATTGTATCCATTTCTTAGGAAAACTTTAATAAGGTGTTCTATTTCTTTTTCTAGGTGTTCTTTATCAGAGATTCTAAGTGCTCTGGTTGCTAGGGTGTTGAGGACTCCTAGTTTATGGGTCGGGTGATGATGTGAGGAGGCATGTAAATATTGTTCGGTGTGAGTCTTTTTCCTATATACCTGGTGAGATATAGAGCCATCCTCATTCTTGGTGATGAGGATATCCAAGAAAGGGAGGCTTTTGTTGACCTCCACTTCCATAGTGAATTTTATGGAAGGGGATAAACTATTTAGGTTTTTTCTATGTTTCTTCTAACTTAGCTTGGGCTTCCAAGAATGCCTTCTTGTCCATGTCAACAAATTCTACCTAGGTAATGGGGTACTGAACATGTTCTAATGCATCCACGACTATTAATCTAGTTAGGTCGTGATGGCCCATATAATTCTATTTTCCCTCCTTCACCTTGTTGCTCATTTCTTTTAGGGATTGGAGGAGAAAATGTTGTATACTCAACCTCTACTGAATAGGCAAGTAAGCTTGGAAACTTAATTGATAAAGGAGCCTAAATTTGTATGCATAAACTATGCTTATCCTTCCTTCACATGAGATGTACTTTAGGATATGATATGTAGTTTCATTCAAAGGATGAGGTAATCTTTCCCTTCTAATCCCATTTTTGTCGTCATCTAGCTTCTCATTAGGGAGAAAAAATCCTCTTTTGGCAATAATGGCTTCATTCCTCTCCTGTTTACTCCATTGCATCACTTTTGGAAGGGTAATTTATCCTAATGATTAAGTCCTCATCAATGTATATTATAAACCCTTTTACTGCAATGACTAATTCCTAGCCCTTAGGGTCTTGTAACTTCATGGAAAACTCTAGGGAAATTTCATCACCATATTCTCTAAGTTTCTAAAAGAACCATAACCAGTGATATTTTCTAATATGGCCTTGACCTCAGGATTCTAATGAATATGAGTGGTATCAGTGGGTTCTCTCCTATTGAATCCTCCTCCCATTGTGTGACACAACTTGCATAAGTTTAGACAAAAATATTTTAAATGAAATATTGTATTTGTGCTGCTATAAGAATCATGGTTTTCTTGTGGAAAAAAGAATTTCTATAGGTAAATAAAATGCACACTCCACAAATTATATTCAAAATTAGCAACTTATATCTCCAATTCATATTTCCCAAATATGTGTAGAGGGAAGAAAATGAGGGGGTAAAAACACTAATTGTTCCTCTATTTTTATTACTTTTTGACACAAAAAGCCACCTAACTGAAAAATTCAATTAATTAAGCATTAATTATTGTGACAAATGAGAGTAAGGAAGTGGAGAGATGTTAGGCTTATGATTGTTGGAGGAAGCCTTTATTTCTCAACTTATTCGAGATCTCTGTGAGCATTTTTGGTGATATTTTGACTCTTGTAGTGGAACCCTCTATATCATGTAGCTCATTATAGATTGGTTCATGTAGCTATGAGTTTTTGAACTCAATATCCTATAACCTTCTCATGTATTGGTGGAAGGCTTCGTCGAGACATTTTAACACAATTTACATGCATAATGTGAATTGAGAATAGGCAGTGAGCGTGAAGTTGATCTTGAGGTTAAGTGGAGATAGTGCTAGGAAGGTAATGAAATAAAACTTAGTGCGAAGTAGTTGAGTTGGTCCCCACCTACCTCCATTGGTCTTAGTGTCATTGTACATCCACTTTTCCTTGTCACTAGTAGGTGATATTTTGATTTCGTCTTATTCACCTTGTCACATGTGAGAACAAGTGGAGTTTTCTACTAAATTTTTGTAAGAACTTAACCAATTTGTCTGGCTATAAAACCATTCACTTTGTGAACCCATAAAATTTCCTATTGAATTAAATGAATTCAAAGGGTAAGTGTAATAGGTCTTGATTCATGATTTTTTACCTTTTTATGATGTTGGAGGTTACTCTGATGTATTTGTAGGTGTTCTCATGTTGTTGTTATTGAACAGGTAACCTGTAGCAGTCTACAGAAAATCCTATACTTTCTCGGGGTCATTTTTTAGAGCTAAAAGGGGTGTCTACATTGCTAATTTTGTTGTGGAGATGTAGGAATTTGTTTCGTGTTGTGATCTTTCCTAGGAATGCTAGAGACTTGGGCCCGTAGGATCTCGGCATGGTTCTATAGGACTGTGTAGTCTCTTGTAGCAGCCACATAGATACTTCATTCTCATTAAAATATTCTTCTGAAACACCAAGGGGTATTGATAATTCAAGGAGGAGATGATGTTGGTGATGGAGAAGCTTTTGATGGTGATTGTGATGGGACAAAAAGGAATTTGAGTTGCTTGGAAGATTGAAAATGGTGAACAATGGAGGAAAATCTAGGTTGTAATGTACATTGATGGAATAACTATGTGTTATGATGCATTTGGTGTCTTTTCCCAGCTTCAAATTAAGGAGTTCCTTAATTTATATATTTTTATCAAATCTAGGTTATCCTGTAGTATTATAAGACTTTCCTATAACAATTCAGGGAAGTGGAAAGAAATGCATGGAAAGGATTTGGAGATAAAGATATAATGCTATGGATGATGGATGATGATGGGAAATGGTGTAGGGACACTATCTGGGCCCTCTGAAAATACATGTGTTCATGCCTTGGGCCAAATGTGTAGGCTAGTTTGTTTAACCCATCTTCTTGGTCCTTTACTCTATGATACCTACACACACATCATGGTAAGATAGAGAACATTTTCATTATTTTTCTCTTGTTTTTCTCTTTTCTCCTTTTTTTTAGGCCTACTAGTTGCCTCATGGATGTTTTTAGCTAGTAGGCCTACCCCAAGTACCTTAGAGGAGGTTTTCACCTGGGGTTATTTATTAATTTTCTTATTATTAGACTTATAGGTTGCCTCATAAAGGTTTTCAGCTAATTAGTCTGCTTCAAGTGCCTCAAAGGAAGATTTTGCTAATTTTTTTCCTTTTCTTTTCTTTCTTTCATGTTGGTTAGGGGTTAAATGGATTGGGAGCTCTAATGCTCTTAATCAAACTTATCTATGTTCTTATTGAATCAGTAAAGTTGGCCCTATAGAGGGGCTTATTATAGAATTTCAACCGCTAATCATTTACCAAAAAGGAGTCTACTCTTCATCTATAGATCTGATCCTTACTAAGACATTACCATAGCATATCTAAACCAGATAAGACCCTATCCATATAGTCATGAGATTCCCTTTAAGATCCTTAAAACTTTAGTAATACAAGAGGGCCCAATCACACTCCTAGAAGGATCTTTTTTTAATATGCTTTTCATGCCATATTCCTCTTTGTAAATGTACCACTTCAATATGAATTAAGGATTGCATAATGCATTCATCAAGTGCATTTAATTACTATAACCTTTCATTATGTACTTTAGTGAGATTCATATCTAGAAAGGTTGTCATCCTCAATGTGTTGTACTCAAACGTAGTAGAAAATAAGGCCTTATTTCCATATACTAACTCATAATGGGTGAATCTAGTAGTGGTATTCTAGGTGGTGTTGTAAGCCTAGATGGCCTCAATAAGTCTCTCTACCAATCCTTTTTGTTACTGTTGATCACCTTGGTTAAAGTTCTTTCTAATGCTCTATTGGTAACCTCTAGTTTTCCATTTGCTTGGGGGTGATATGGAGTAGAACTCTTGTGTCATATGTATTTTTATTTCATGATTCTCTCTATCAGATTGGAGGTGAACTGAGAGCCTTGGTCTACCACCAATTCCCTTGGAAAATAATATTTGTAGAATATTTTTTCTCTTAGAAGCTCAATTACCTTCTTCTATGTTGTTGCTTCTACTACTTTAATGTCGACCCACTTATTCAAAAGGAACTTGAGGTTGTAAAGGAATTTCATCCTTTTGAGTGGGTTTTCTCATTCTTTGGCACTTATCACATTGTGTTGTGTACCTTTGGGCATATTTTCGAAGGGTTGACCAATAATACATTGTGTCTAGGAACTTGTAGCTTGTCCTCTTCACCACAAAATGGACCCTAGAGGGTCCGTCATGACAAGTTGTGAGGATTTCATCAGATTCATCCTCTCTCACATCTTCTTAAGATCTTATTAGGCCCCAACTTGAAGAGGTTACCCCAATTCCAAGTGCAAGAGGCACTCTTTCTAACAATCTTGATTTTCTCCGTTGAAGACAGATGAGGAGGGAACTAACTAGTAGCTAGGAAGTTGGTTATGTCAGTGAACCATGGATATAGAATTGAGATGGAAGAAAGATTCTCATGAGGGAGCTAGTCACCCACAATTTCTTCATCATCTGTAGATATGGTTTATCTTGAAGGAAAATATGGAACAACATTCTCTTTTCCAGTGTTGTCAACAGTAGTTAGATTAATTTTTTACAGTAGTAGTAACAACCTAATTATGTGAGCATTTACATCTAGTTTATTCATTAAGTATTTGATTAGTGCATGGAAAGTATGTACAAAGACCCGATAACCAATATCATAGTGCCTAAATTTGTTGAAGCACTGTACAACAACAACGAGTTATTTTTCAGTAATTGTATAGTAAAGTTGATCTTTACATAGATTTTAGCTAATGAAATAAATGGAATAGGAAATTTTACCTGCAAGCTGTCCTAGTATTGACCCAACTACTTTACTTGATGAATTTATATGGATATGTCTTGGAAAATTCCGGTTTGGACCTCTAAGAATAGGTGCAAACATTAGTTTTCCTTTTGTTTCCTCAAATGCTTTTGACATAAATTTGTCTAGTAAAATTCTGGATCTTTTTTAGTAATGAAAATAAAGGAGAACCAATCTTGCTAAAATATTTGACGAATCTTCGATAATATCTAGCAAGGACTAGAAATATTTTAACATCCTTCTTTTTCTGAGGAATATGAACCTTTTTTATGATTTCTGTTCTTTTTGGGTCCACTTGGATTCCTTTTGAAGAGAGGAATTTCCCTAACAAAATCCCTTTGTTCATAAAAAGTAGGCATTTCACATGGCTCAATGACAGATTCATTTCTATACACCTATACAATAATTTGCATAGGTTTGAGAGAGCCTCTTGGAAGTCCCCATGGGGTGTAAAATCATCCATGTATATTTCCATCGAATCATGCATAAGGTCATAGAATATACTTAACATAACCCTCTAGAAGCTTACAAGGGCTTTAAATAGACCAAATGGGAGAACTCTATAAGAAAAAGTTCCCCATGCACATGTGAAAGTGGTTTTATCCTAGTCTTCAGAGCTGATGTGAATTTTATTGTACCCTCTAAATCCATCCAAAAAGGATAAGGAATTTCATGCAAGGATATTCAAAACTTGGTTAATAAAGGGCAAGGGAAAATGATCCTTTCCAATCAATTTGTTGGGTTCTTTTTAATCAACATAGATTCTTCATTTTCCATTCTTCTTAGGGATAATGAGTAGGGGAGACACCCATTCACTATCTAAGATCAGATAGATGAATCCTCCATCCAATAATTTATGTAATTCATATTTCACAATGTCTTTTAATGTGAGGTTCATTCACCTTTGTGGTCATAAAAAATGTTTATGACTTTCCTTTATATATATATGGTGATTTCACACAGAAGGATGAACTCCCTTCATTCCTTTATAGTCCCATGCCAATGCATCAACGTGATGTTTCAAGAATTCTTCTAGAAACATGAGGCTCACTAGTCATAAGCTATCCACTGTGATTGACATGACCTCTAAGATGCCTTTTCTATGAATTATCTTCTTTCTATCAATTCAATATCTCAAGCTATAACAAACCAAGCTTGTTCTAATTCATCAAGAGTGTGAGCGTTATCATGAATGAAATCGACTGATCAATATGAAATACTCCTTTGATCATTCGATCAATTTAGAATATCTAGTTGATTGGGAGATTGAATGGTCATGTAAATAAAAAGATTGATATAACCAAGGATATAATAATTACACTAGTACAAAATGACTAATTAGTTACTAAAAGAACAACTAAAATTTGCATAGAAATGATGATTTTTCAGTGGGTGACCAATAGTAGCTAATTTACAGTATCTTATAATGCAACCAACTTTCAGTCATTTTTAGCTTAGACATTAATTGGTTTCCTCAATTTTACCATCTAGTAGTATATTTAGTCATAAATTTGGTCATTAATATTTCATTGGTTTATTCATTATTGTCGCAATTAATGACCAAATATACAACAAAATATATTACTATATGAATCTTCGAGAAAACCAATTAATGACCGAAATGTTGGTCATGTTATAAGATACTATAAATTAGCTACTAATAGTCATATATATATATATATAGAGAGAGAGAGAGAGAGAGAGATATATATATATAGATATACAAATTTTAGTCATGTTATAAGATATTGTAAATTAGCTACTAATAGTCATATATATGCAAAATTTAGTCATCATTTTAATAAAAAAAATTATCATTTGCAGTAGTCATTTATCGTTTTTTGGTATTTTCATATTCATTATATAAACAACTGATTTAGTAGTTTCTATTCATTTCTTTTTATTTAATTCATAATCATTATAAATGACTAATTTAGTCATATATTCATTTTATTCGTGTTCATCATTAATTAATATAAAATACTAATTTAGTAGTTTTAGATTGATTTTATGTGTTCATTATTAATCAACATAAATTAATTAGTATGATTTTGTGACTAAATTTAAAAAAAAACCATACAATGTGCATGTTTATCTAATATGATAACACAAAGTTACATATGTTAATTACAAGACTAAATAATATCAAGTTCAAATAAAAATAATTTTAACCATATAAATTTTATTATATAAAATATCAAGTATTACAATATGAGTTTCCAACTTAATATCGGTTGGACAACAATTTACACATGAAATATTGTTTCATCATTTCAAAACATTATCACTGTGTTGCCAAAGCATTGCAACTGAATTCACCAAGTCTGAAGGCTTGACCATCAGTCTCTATGAGTATGTCGTATGCAAGATATTGGCTCTAAGGGTATCACTAGACATATTTTCTTCTCTCTCATTTATCATTTGTCGCTCCAGTGTTATTGTTCTCCTCTTTCTTCAATTGCTGCTTCTTACCATCAATATTGACTTCCTCTCCTAAAAATGATATAAGATACAATGCAAAGTATAAGACATGAAAGATGATGAATACTTGAATATAAAATAAAGTAGATTATGAAAGATTTATATGACATATACCTCAACATTTGATAGTGGCCACTATGCAGCTAGATGACCTGTATAAACAAAGCAAATAAAATGTCACCATAGAAAATAACACCTTAGGAACTTAGTATTTAACCTTGAACAAAACCTTAGGCAAAATCATGCCAACTAAGTTACATGTTAAAAATATCAGGAAATAGATAACTTGTCAAAATAAATGGAAAAAAAAGATCAGTGTAAAAAATATCCTTATTTCTTTTTCTAAAAGAGTCATGTTCCTTAAATTTGGATATTCTTTTGCCCACAGTAAAAGTTCATTGCTATTATGACCTATGTTTTTAGGATCATGAGATTGATCCAACATCATATTGGATTGTGGAGAGAAAATGATTAAACTTTCCAAGATGAGTACCTCACTTGGTTGAATGAAGGTGCTAGTTGTGCGTAGTGTCAAAACCTTAGGGAAGCAGAACAATAAGGCCTAATAAAATATATCACCACTCATCCATCGGAAGAAAAAATTTCAATCCCACAATGGCCTCTGGGAGTACATTTCTTTGGATGGATATCACACTCTGAGAGATTATTGTCTAATACAATGAGAAGTGTACATATATTGTCACAATGCCCCTCATAGTCAGGCCCTATAGTTGTGTCCTATAATATTAATCATATTATAATATTTAATTATAAATTATGACTATCAGATAATTATTAGTTTGAATAATTAGTCTGAAATTGCATTTTTAGTATTTCTGTATACATGAAAATATTCGGAAAAAAGAACTACTTTTTGTGACTAGTTAATTTTGAGTGAATCTAAATACACAAGAAATTATGGTGCCTCACTTTTTCTCTAGCGGTTATCTGCTCATTGTACCAATTTCTCCCATGTCCTCTACTACTTTTGGTGAATTACTTTTTGATGATGTCCAATGCCAATGCAATGGACATTTATCCTCAATGTTTTTCTAAGCCAAAGGGAAGCTCCACAAGTAACAACCAAAAAGTAGCCTCAAATATATTATTGGGGTCCAAAATGTAGTAATTATATGACAAGACAAGAAAAACTTCACGTTAATCATCTTCCCTTTAATATTTATTAATAATTTATTTGCATGATCATGTAAAACTAAAGTGTCAAGTAGGGACATTTAAAGTTAGTCAACCATCAATATCACCTTTAAGAGTTCTTAGTATTTAATACTTCCTATTACACACACAGTAGATCACCAACTTCAAGGGTAGCAATATAAACACAACAAAAATGAAATTAAAATAAATGCTAGGAAGTCGAATGCGACTATTCTTGAGTCAAGAAAATACGAAGCCCTTCACATTACCAAGGCATTCGTAGGCACTAAAACAAAAGTTCCTTCCATTGCATCATTTTCACCTTTTATTTAATTTCTTTAATTGAGAACATAACTTTCAGAAGAAAAAAAATTCATTGAAAAACGTCTCAAAATCCTAACAAATGCTCGAGTGATTGTCGTATCAATTAAACAACAAGACAGTCATTCGGTATGCTTTTAACTTTCAGAATATATTGAAGAATATGAAGCTTTCTCGTCCCTTGCTCCTAATCAAATTGTAATATGTGGATTCCAATCAAGTAATCAATTTCCCTCCAAAATAGTTAAGAGATCACTTTGGAAAAGGACTTTTAGAAGCATTCGGATAGCAGAAATGAAATTAACTAGGAGGAAAATGAAGCACTTTAGTGGGTGCTCCAAAATATTTGAATGCAACTGAAAATGATTTTATACTCCCTCCACACATTTCAAAATAGAAACCATTCAGCTACATCTCATATATTTTCAACCATTCTATAGTATGTAATTCTTTGAGCAAGAATAGAGCATTCGTAAATGTTGTTATGAAAGAGGACTCTTCATAATCCTAATAAGTTGGGCTCTGACAAATAAAAAATTTCATGTAATGAATAAATCTTACATGGTAGATTTGAGTGATTAAAATGACAACTTTATTCCTAATCTCATTACAAAAAAAAAAATTCAACCTTAACTAGTTGGGATCTAACAAATCAAGAATTTCATGTAGTAAAGTAAACTTACATGGTAGATCCCAATTATTTTCAATGAAAACTTTATTCTTGATCTTATTACAACATATATAAATTCAAGAGTACATACATATTTCCTTATCTAAGACAAACTTTGAACACATTCCGAGATTTCATAGAAATATAATGATACGATTTACCTGTAGGACATGAGAAAGCTATCTACATCTAGCACCCATCACTAGACAATAGTGTTATTGAGACACCATCTCATGGCATTAGAATCATGTAGATAGATAATGTTATAGAGATACCTTGCAACAACTAGTCAACACTACCTTGAAGTTTCAAATTCATCAATTGATTTACTTTAGTAGAAAATTATAGTGGGATTTCATTAAATACAACCCGACAAAAGCCATTTATCATAGTTGGCCTTGCCTTCTCTGGATCTATCCCCCTCTGGAAATAGAATAAGTGATATTCCCCAATTTTTGAGGTACTTGGTTGATGTTCAACTTGGGCTATTGGGTTCTTCACGTGGAAAAGGTTGCAAATATTAGATGTATAATGGAAAGAAGCATGTAATTCAAGGTTTCTCCTAAAGTCTCTTGGGTGAATTATAAAACACCATCTACTTAAAACATGATATATGGTAGTAACAAAAACCTAACCAAGATCCCACTTAAGAATTAAAAATGTTGCAAATAGGAGATGTCTTAAACAATATCAACTATTTAACTGCATAATCACACTAAAATAGACAAATCTTTAAAATGTTGAAAACTATGAAAAAATGGAGTTAGAATATTATAGTTATGTTAGGGTAGATATAGCTATGTAAGATGTAACTTCTATCTAAAACACATAAATGTAACTTCTATAGCTACATGAAATGTAACTTCTATATAAAAAATGGAGTTGGAATATTATAGTTACGCCAGGGTAGATATATCTACGTGAAATGTAACTTCTATATAACATTTTAAATATCCTTTTTTAGTCATTTAAGAGACTAACATTTTTTATCTTCAGTTAATAACTTAATACTCCACCAAAAATAAAATTGAATTGGTTCTTCACCAACCAAGGGGAAATTTTAAACCAGTGTAAAAATGCTTACTCATTCCCCTGCCATATTTCTGGTATTTTATTTGTGTGCGTATTTAAGCTAGTGTAATGTAACTTCTACATATTTGACAATTGAAATGTAAAAAATTACCCAGATTGAAGTTATAAAATTAACATATGCACAATAAGATACAATATGCATGATTTATAAGTAATATGACGTTTACATGTTATATCAAGACAAACGTTTTCTCATATGATTAACTCTTATCTTATAGTTGGTGATGGATATAGCCTTTAAAATTCTGAGCCATCCTTGTCATATCTTATATTTAATGATGGATATAGATTTTAAAAGCATCAACATTGTTTCTTATTTTATATATGGTCAATTTAAATGGAGGTGATCATAAGTTTATTCAATATTATCTTATTGTTGATGGTGTTGGACCTTCCAACATGTCAGGGGATGTCCCCAGTAAGAAGTCCCAATTAGACCTCAGACCATTTGATGTAGGAGTCCCAGCAGTGGGTCGTACGGTAATGCGTTGACCGTGATTTCGCATAGGGGCAAGTAAGATAACTCTGTTCGTAGTAAGGGTGTGACAGCTGTAGTAAGACAAGGAAGGTGCATGAGAGGTTCTAACACACTGAGGGTGAGGTGAGTGCGCCCAAAAGCCTATACAATGAGTTATGAGGGACTATTTATAGCAAAGGGTGGGGTGACCCTTGACATTCCCCTTTGTGACAGTTCAACTACCCTCATGACTCTTCATCTACTCTATAACTGTTACATCCAACTATTGACACTTGACTTACACTTGACAAGACATTACATTACAATGCACATGTACCCATGTGAGACAAAATGGATTGAGCAAGCCATATTAGACATCACTATGACTTAGACAACCATGGAAGTCCAACTCCTCAACATCCTCATGTTTATCGATAGTAACATACTGATGCCAAGATCGGTAGTCCTTGATGGTGTCCGTGTGCTTCACGGTGACATCTGTCTGAAACCTGACTCTTGCCTCCATAGCATCCAGATACATTTCTCGGGCTCCTCTGTCCAACTCGTCTGAAAGCATGCACATCATTGTCTTCAATGCATTTGGACCAGCAACATACTTGTGTATGATGTCTGCACTGATGGGCAAGTTTGGGCTGGTGGAAATGCACATCAACTCGTCGAAGTACGAGTTAAGCTCTACTCGGACCTGTGCCTTCTTCTTCGCCTGGATGAGAGTTCCAATAGATGGGATCAAATGTGTGCACACGAGAACATCCATACTCTTAAATACTCGTGCATGGGAAGCCTGTATTCTAGTGATGAGCTGCGAGAGCTCTTCATAGTTACAGATCTGATTCCAGATATGTGCCTTTAGCTCGACCGCATTTTCCCTCATCATCTTAGGAAAGTGAAGCGGGGCTCCCTTGTATTTCATTGTACATGTTTGCATGTCATGAACAATAGCATTCAAGTTCATCAAGATATGTGCTCTTCTAGCACATCACTGCTACCATCCGTTAAGGTGGATGACTACCTTATGCAGGGTACCAAACTTGGAGTACAATGCTCACATAACTATGTCAAGAGACAATACCCCATCAAGTATTGCCTTCTTTAGTTCAGCTCGAGCAGACACTGTCACCAACTCTCCTCCTTGCTTGGCCATCTATAGTTCCTTTGTCATTCGCTCATTCTCAGCTATCATAAAGTGAACACTTGAGCTAGTGGCTTCGACATACACTCTGGTTGCATCAGCCAAGGCTGGTGGATGTTTGTGCACATTAGTCATGATCAATAGTTCTTCAACTTGTGTAGGAGATGTAGGATCCTCCGGAGTTAACATTCTGCAAGACTACACAACTCTATGTTGAGATTCATCGAATGAGATTTTGTGCATCTCTCCTTCCGGCTGATCGCAAAGGATCTCAGTGCCTCCTTTGTCACTTGAGACTTTCTCATCATTTGGATGTGGTGAAGCGGGTGAGTTGACCTCTTGGTGGTGAGGCATGAGGTCAATGTCCTATTCCAACTCCTGCTACTCCATGTCTGCATCCAACTGTTGAAGTTCTTGCTCTATCTCATTAGCGAAGCCTTGCTCCTCCAATGGTTCACCCTGTTTCCCTAGTGCCAGTTGATCTGATAAGTCCACTACCTATACGGGCATTGTTTCATATGTTTGCACATGTTGTGCCCCCAGCTGTATCTGTTGTTGTTGCGCTTCCCTCTCCTGTTTGCGCAGGTCTTGTTCCTTCCAGAGTTGCTCCTTCAACTCATGCAACTCCTTCTATGCTTCCTCCATTATTCTCTTATCCCTCTGCCTTTGCACGATTTGCATGTTGCACTCATGCCTCTTTGCCTCTATAGCCATAACTTCTTTCTCTACTAATGGATCTACTCGAAACTTGCAACTTTTCTCCTCCTCCATGCGATCGACAATCTTCCTCTTACCCTTGTCACGCACTGGTATTCTTGCCTCTGTTGCTACTGCTGCTACTGGTGTTGGTGTTCTCTGAGATGCTTCTTCATGTTGCTTCACTAACCACTCCACAGTGAAGCTGACCTATTCATTGGGTCTGGAGAAACTATAGCAATACCTCCATGAGTCCTCCTCGGCCCAATGGAATGCCCCGTGGATCTAGTTGAACTGAACTCTCGTGCAGTGATTCTTCACAATGCAATGTGGGTCATACGGATTGTAACTTTAGAGGTTGAATGGGTACTTCTTCATCTATTCTACTTCGACATCTGCATGCTTGAAACTCCAGATCTCATATAACCCAATCCGCAACGGAAGAGCAGGCCAAGGTGCCTTCTTCTTCTGATGTAGTCTAGCCATTAGTCCTACCGAGATGTGATATGCTACTTCCTGCATGACAAGTATGTCCAAGGAAAACTTTGGTAGAACATGCGGAGGCTTTTCTACACTGAACATTCAGATGAAGGTGTTAGACAGTGAGGCATACTAATCAACAATGTTTATTAGTGCCTCCATTTCTTCCTTTGACATGCAGGGTGGATCCTGTTCGAATATCATCTTGTAAACTAGGGTGACAAAATGATCAGACAACCGTGTGATTACTCCTCTGAAGCTGCATTCGGACAACAACTTGAAATATGTGTTCACAACAGTCTCCATCGGTTACCATGCACACTCCAAGCCTGGGACCTCCTGTCGGTCACAGATTGCACCTAAGATGTAGGCGGACATGTAAATGTCTGCATGCATACCTCTGGGTGACTGTCGAGCCTTCGTTACTTATTCCTTCAACTGATGAGCCAACATGCCAGACCATTTACAAGGTTTTCCTTCTCTAGCCAATTGGTCCAGCATGATCACCCAACTCTGTGGGAAAGTTTTTGTGCTTTCTTGGCCATAGAGTCGACATGAAAATATGACCAAGTATTGATATGCCTTTTGTAGTATCTTCATCTTGTAGATATGGTTAGGTGTCAACCTGAATCGAGTCAGCTCCTTTACCCAATTCTTCAGAATGTCTTTGGAGTTTGCACTGCTGTTGGGTAAGCTGAATAGAGTCTTCATGATGGTCACGGGATCTAACATCTCATACATCTCATCATAATCTCGTGCCTAGAAGGTTGCAAGCTTCATCCCACTGACACTGCTCAAGGTCATTGTATCGAGATTAGTGTGAGAGACGATCCAGTGTACCATGTCTGCGCATGGGAATGTGGGGTATCTGCATGAAATCTGATACAAGCTAGACTTGTGAATTTTCATGTACACCTGACGGTCTTCGAGGTCTTCCTCAAAAGTGTTTGCAAATGCTTCATTGGCTTCTTGCCACTTTAGTTTGATGTGCTTGTCTAGAAATAGTTTGGTGTCTTCATAGATCGGTAGACATGCAGACACTCGCTCAACCGCTGCTCCAGTTGCACTTTTGTCATTGTCCTTTGATCCCACTCTCTTAGAGGCCATTGATCCTGTACTGCTAAGAGGCGAACGAACACCTAAAATATCTAGAGACAAAGCAACATGCATGGCAGGAAATCTGTCAACGAAAACCAAAGCAAATTCGAGAATGACATAGCACATACCTAGGGAACTGATAGGTAAGATTGCGCAATTTCTTCTTGAAGGTTGGGTGACTAGTTGCCAAAATTGCGCAAAAGGAAGTTTGTGTTGTCTAGCAGGGAAGACTGGCTACTGGAATTGTGGGATGTGTAATTCTAGTTGGGAGTGACTGCAGGCTCAGGGACTACATTGCGCAATTTTTTGGGCTAGCAGTCATTGTCCCTCAGAAATGCACAAAATAGTCCTGGAGGCCAGTGGCTTGGGAAGAAATGTGGATTTCTGGAGAGGAAGGCAAAGCCTTCCTTCCCCAAATTGCACAATGCTGTCTCAGTGAAAGCAGAGTCCGGGCCAAGGCTGTTCCGACTCACCGACGAGCAACTGAAAGAAAATATGACAGTGAAGGCATGGCAACACTAAGTGAAAGAAGAAGTGATTGATAGTGCATGCAAATAAAAATGAAAGATTCAGTAATCATATCAACATGCATGTGGGTGAAGTGAGTCGCCGAATTGACGATTTTTTGTGTTAAATAGTTTCATGCATGTGATGAAAGTGAGAGAGCAACGGAAAATGAAACATTCCTAAAAAACGCTAGTATACATGTAAACGACAGCAAGCGTTCAAACAAATCAAGAAAACAACACTCACACAAGAGAAAACACAAAAAGTGATATAAATGTTGAAAAAGACAAGTTGAGGCCACTTACCCGTGAATAGCTGAGCCAGATGTGTTGAAGAGTCTTGGATGTGCTGTGGGATGTCAGAGCTCCAAGATTGATGTGAAAGAATAAGCTCTGATGAGTCGAATAAATAAGTTTGGGCTCATGACACGCATGCCACAAATCTAGGAAAAATCGACACTTGGAGGAAAGTTTCTAAAACAACTTTGCATGTAAACTCCAGCTGTTAGAAATAGCTCACTGAATCATGGGATGCCTTTTGCATGTTGTCTTTTTCTATCCTGAGAAAAAGCAAGCCATGCATGCAAGTCAAGTTTCCTTGGTCCCGGGTGGAATTCGTCAACCCAACTACTCATGCATGAAGCTGCTCAATTGCTGGAAGCAAATTCACATTTTTGGTTGGGAGCTGGTTTGTTTTCCCAGGGGATTTGCACAATTTCTGGGAAAAGAAGTTGACTGCTACCCATATTTGTGCAAATTCTAGGCTGAGCATCCCTACTGGGGAAAATTTCACAATTTTCACTATGAGTGTTGACTGGCAGAATTGCACAATTATGGAGCCCAACAAGCTGGTAGATAGGATTGTGCAATTTCTCGAGGGAAGGCTGGTTTCCCTCCAAAAATTTGCAATTTCTTAGGGGAGCTTCTCAGCCTACAGCTTGACCAAGTTTTGATAAACAACATGTGAGGGGAATGCATCAAGTTGTGATCGACATGTCGCCTTTCTGCAAGAAAAACACTGAATCATGTGTACTTGATGAAGCAATACAAGGTGTTGTGAAATGTCGGTAGGGAGGCTCCAAAATGAAGCTAAGGAAAAATTTTGGAGGGTGGTTGTAGCCACTACAACACTTGGCGACACACTGGTAGAACTCCAGCTCTCTGAATGGACCTTGTTCATGAAAAGCAAGTCTAAAACCTCCAGAAGTATTGTTCAGTTCTTAGCTCATCTTGGTTTCACACTAGCTTGATTGTAAGATGTAGTATCTGCCAAGCTCCTAGTTGATTGACACACATTCCAAGCCAAGCCAACATAGTTGTTTCGATTGGGGTTGAGGGGTATATTGGTGCACAAGCAGTATAATCGTCAGAGTCTTAGTTTCATCTCTAGTGTTGCTCCACTACCAGCAGGCCTGGACAGTACCCCAACAAAGTCACATTGGAACACAAGCATGGCTCTACTTCCAGTGAACCTAGTCAGCACCCCGACGGAGTTACTTGTGTCACCTCCTTGTGCAGGAAGCCTTTCTCTTCTTTTGGGTCCTTCATTTTTCATTTTGATTTTTTTGACTTTTCATTTTTTCATTTTCATTTTTCAACTATGTAGAGAACTTATTCATTTCAAGAGGTGGAAAAAGGATCCTAACTTATTGAGAGAAGAAGAGGTTGTTCCAGTAGGGAAGTAGTTTATTATATCTCTGACGTGCCTGTTAAGGTTTTCCCCCTCACCTTACTCTACTTGACTGAGCTGACAAGGGTTAACCCAAAAACAACTGAATAGAGTAGGTGACACTAGTTAGCATGAAAGTGTTGTGTTTTCACCAAGGTTCACTTTGAACAATCCATATTTTCCTTCGACATATCATGGACTAAAAGTAACAAGTTCTTCATACAGAGGCAGGATGACAAATACCAAGTAGTGATAGTTGTACAAGCCCTCTTGTACTTTACCCAGCTTGTTTCAAGAGTCATACATGGTTTCATGCAAAACTAACCTAAGAACGAAACAATCAAATGAAAAAACAACAAAGCAAAGCAAGAGCAGAAGCAAAAGCAAAAGAAAAGAGAGTAAGCAAACAAGAAAGCAGACAAACCAACAAACAAAGCATGTAAGCAAACAAGCATGCAAGAAAACAACTGAAAGCAAACACTACTCCTACTCCTACACTAATGGTGCATGGGCCTAATCATGTGAAGCGATATTTCCAATGCAGTCACCAGTGCATTGGTTGACCCATTGTTGGCTTAGTGGGTCCTGACCCAGGTTCAGAGTTAAGTTTTCCAAACAAATCCCTACACTACTAGCCTTTTCGACATCAATCCATGGAGCGCAGACTGAAGTCTCACCCAAAGCAGTATGTGGGGATGTTGGAACTAAGTTTCCACACCCAGAGATGGTTGTGATGTCGTTTTGTTCCCTAAACCTGCCTTCATGCAGATCGATAAGCCCTTAAGGCTTATCGATATAACTCCCTCTTACCAGCCTCTAGACCTGTGCGAAATTCTATGACTATCTTTCACAGACCCTAAATAGGTAAATCCACCACTTACGCACCTCTTTAATTACTCATAAGTTTGTTATTACCCAGATCAACTTAAGTGTCTGATATCTTTAACACGTATTAAGATGTTCTTCGTGTAAACAGATATTATTACTTGTGTTCATATAACAATGTAAACCATGCAGAATCACGCATCAATACAGTATTAAATCATAAACCCAATATTCATCATAACATAAACACATTTATTCATAAAAGAAGTAAATGGAAAAAACATAGATATCTCCATAATAATCTCTTTATTGATACTTCAGTTCTTCTTACAGACTAAAGACTACCCTGCACACTCAGCTGTAGGGGTCCGCGCACTTAGCTGCGGACTCTACTCTAGGCCTCTACACACACAACTGCAGAGCCTCTCTTATATTCTAAGACTCTTCACTCTGTCTTCTAATGATCCATTACATTTTTTGATCTCTTCGTTCATTACTATCCCTTAGACTCTCTAAGACTCTCCTTTTTATACAATCCCATGGTCTGCGGACCATGGGTCAATCTATACAAGTCGTCACAACTTACATAAAAGAAGGGAAAATCCCTTTATGAAACTTACTATCTACGCACTCTGCGACCACAACTTGTGGAGACTTTACACTTTACATAACAAAAACTTGGGCTTTCGGCCCCAAAACTTGACCACAGGGGACCTTGTCCCAACAGGCCCACAAGACAAATATTGTGACTCGCCCTCAAGTCACTCTGTTGGCATGGAGATCTTGTTGTGGAGACCTCCCAACTCGACTTGTGCGCACTGCTACCTCAATCGCACTCTGTGTGGCTACCTACTTGATTTGCTCCACCAGCTGCTCTGTTGCTGGTGCTATCTTCCTTTACCTTCTGATGTGTCCTCTGTAGGCTCACCAGCTTCTCCTCAATGGTGGCAGAGATAACATAGGCCTCGTCCATCCAAGGCCCCAATATGGCCTTGAGGACCGCCTCTTTTCGTTGCACTGCCTCCACCTGTTCGAGCAACTACTTTGCCTCATGCAACTTAGCCAGTCGCTATGATATAGCGATGGTGCGTGCCATTGCTCTTGCTTTGTCATATTGTTGTTCAAATTCCTAGGCCTCTATGTTCAACCTCTATAGCTTAGGATCTTTCTGTAGAGTCGTAATGACCTCCATAGACTGCTCCAAGAGTGTGGTGCAATCTGTCACTGTGACATCTACTGTTGCAACTACATCCTTCACAGTGGCTTTGTGCTGTGCTCTGACCTCTAGGGGAGTTGAAGGCTCTGACTTCAACTCAAGCTCTGTGATTTTAAGGTTCAATTCAAACTGAACCTTGGCCATCTCTGTCCTTGCATCGTGCACACCTATAGCCAACTTCCTAATCTTGGCCTCCACCGACGCTTCTTCTGTGATATGCAGTTCTGGAATGGTTCTGCATGATTCGGCTACCACTATTGCGGTTCACTCATTATTCTCCTGAACCTTCTTCCATGCTTCCAGCGCAGCTCTCTTCTCAACAAATATTTGTTTGTTGTTGACTTTCTACTCGTTGATCATGCTCAGCGTGTGCTACTCTCGAGCCTTAAGCTCTGCACTCACACCTGCTTGCAGTGTGTGAAGGAATTCACTAGGGAGCGGGCCAAGTTCATACCAATATTCTTCAAAGCGCTGATAGTAGCCTTGTTAGCTTCTGCCTCCACGCTCAGAGTTCCATCCGGCAGTGCGACTTCCCGAAGATCCAGGATCGAACCAACTCTGCGGCTTAAGTGGTCCCCGATGCCAAACTAGTTGATGTTGTGCTGCTCTGCCCTGCACCTGCCTACAATCTAGTTGTTTGGATCTGCAGCTCACACAGATATGTCTATATGGAACTTAGTGCCTGCTTCTACTGCTACTCAAACTGCTGCAGTAGTTCCATTGTCGTATCCCTTACATTATCTCTAATATCATCCAAGTCAGCCTCTGTCAAGGTGATTTGATCTAGTGGTGATTTTGAGGCTTTGGTCTTCTTTCGTTGTCCCTCCTTTTCCTATTCCCTATGTCGCTTTACACGAAAAGGAGTGCTCTCTAGATCTCTGCCACCCTGTTCTGACTATTCTTCTTCCTCCGTTTGGGGTGAAGGATATTTCTGACTTCTTTCAAAGCCACACTCTTCCTACTCTACTTGTTCCTTTGCAGCGTGCTCCACTTCTATGCATGCCTTGTCCTTGGTCTCCTTCTTCCCCTTTTTTTCCAACTGCTGCACCTTCAGTTGGGCTACTTGCTTTTTCTGCTTCTCCACAGACTTGCTAGTCCCAGCGGCCAAATTCGATGGTGTGTGCTAATCAGCTGGTCATCGCTTGAGGACCTCTATGATGGCATCATCCATAGCCAAGTAGGGGAGATCATACCACTTCTGGTCTGGATCCTTCAGCACCCGGATGTAAACGCAGTGGAAGTCCTCTTTGAACTCCGCATACCCAGATAACTACTCAAAAATGGTTGGCGACAACCACGACTTTCAGTTGATGGCCATATGAATGCTCATCTCCATTAATACCCAAAAAACTTTAGCTTCTCGAACCCACGCAGTGTCCTTTGTGGCCCATAGTGAAGAAAACTTCACTACTTCTAGTAAATCTGTCTGAATCAGAGGAAACTGGCTATCCTCTAGCAACTCCCATGCGACTAGCACAATTGATAGTAAGAGCCATGAGTAATGGAAAGTTTTACTTTGGTCTTGTGCCTCTCTGCAATTCACGAGGAACTCGCTGCATAGGTAGTGTGCCCAGTTGAACTGTACGCCCTCCACGCACTAGGCTACTAACAAAACCACTGGTGCCGACACCTTGTTTGCGCGATACGTCCCCATCACTTTTCCAGCCAAAATTTGGGTGGCCACCTTCACTGTAGGGTTAGTAATACTGCAAATAGAATACTCGCGTGCTTTCTTGACAAGTTTGAACTTGTCCTTCATCTTCTCAGCGAGGTCGCGCTCGACCGTCTTGCCGCCAAATGCCTTTGCCAGATTCAGTCCTGAATGAGGGAGTAATGTGATCCTATGGATCAACATATTAGTGATTGGTATTGGCTCAGTCAACCACAAGAAATTGTCATGCACAAGGCACAACAACTGCTTAATGTCTGTCAAATTTATAGGGGCGCGATGGTAGTGAGGCACCCATAGGAGGTTCAACAACCCTACCTTGTTTACCCCACAAATCCATTCCACTGGCTCTAGCGCGGTGACACCAGACTCCTTGTAGAATACTCGCTTCATGAAGGTATCCATGGGCAGGTGGGGAAACCGCTCAATGTATCCCAAATCCCAATCTTCAAGTTTCAGATGTGGGACACGCACCAAGCGCAGACCTTCAAAAGTGATTTTTTCTGGTAGTATGGGTGTGTTCAAGAGGAACTATCCCTCATCTGGGTCCTTTGGGACCTTCACCTTGCCTTGGTGTGAAGGGATGTACTCTGGAAACTTCAAAATAGGGTCTACCCCCTCAACATATATGTCTTTCACTCCCTCGTCGGCCTCTAGGTCTACCACTTTGCCTTTCTCCTGCGTGGTTGGATTTTCTTTTGGTTGCGCTTGTGTATCTGCATGTTTCCTTGGTGACTCGTGCATGGAAACATCTTCTTCTGTTTACCCTTCTTCATCTTGGGAACCTCTCTTGGTGGTGTAGGCTTTGGCCTAGGAAACCTCGATGCCTTAGGAACTTCTACAAGAATGTCCATACTCACAACCTCAGGTGAGCTCCCTCGGAGGCATCAGCGCCCCCAGTACTAGTAGTCTCATCTGGGGTAGACATGATGTTGTTAATGAAGTTCTGATCGGACTCAGACATAGGGCTTGCAAGAAAATTCTGAGAGAGATCACGCAACAGAGAGGAAAACGCAGAAATTATCAAAATGCAAAGTGTTTCTTGCTAGATGGCCATCTATAAATTATAGGCAATTTTGAATTCAAATTCGACCATTCCCCAAAAAATCTATCCATAAATGCAAGATTGGCGACAGATTTCCAAAGATTTCACACTTGATTTCAGCCTTAAATGCCTTAAATGCCAGTCTCCCACTCCTCTTAACCGTCTTCTGGTAGTCAAATCATGAACAATGACAGTAACAGTCACTTTCTAGCTATGCTGCATGGTCTCTCATCCTGTAGTGAAACTCCCTTCACACTTATGTTGGTACTATGACATCCTCCCATTCCGTGCAAACCCCTCATCACGTAACTCTACAACCTGGGCAATGTAGTTTATAGTCCCGCACCTCCTTGCAGCTGCCTGGAGCACTAAGACTATGATACTATCATATAGTCATCTGGCTAGATCCCTGGTGTATGGCTTCAATCAGTTGCCATTTACCTTTCCCAGAAATGGATCTCCATTCAATTTCACAAGCTAAACTTCTCCACCATTGGTAATCTCCTTGATCACATATGGCCCCAGCCAATGCATCTGAAATTTTCCTGGAAACTTATCAAACTTGCTATCATATGATAAAACTAAATAATTTACCTTGAATGTGCAAAGTTTGATGTGTCGATCGTGCCATGCCTTTTCACGCTCCTTCTGAACTTGTTGATGGAATCTAGCCAAGAATCTATCTTCCTCAAGCTCTATCAGCTGCACGAGCCGCTCTTCTAAGTCTCCGCAGTCTGCTATTCCTATGAACACCACTATGTGTATGCTAGGCACAATATACTCCATAGGCATCACAGCCTCTATGCCATAGACCAGCCTAAAAGGTGTTTGTCCAGTTAGCTTTTTACAAGTAGTTCTATAAGCCCATAACACCACTGGTATGCGCACGTCCTAGTCATTCCTCTACGCATTGCAAAATTTTGTCAACGCATTCTCCAATATCTTATTAAATGCTTCCACCATCCCATTGGCCTGAGGATGATATGGCATGCTCTTTTGATGATAAACTTGGAACTCTTTCGTCAACGTGTTGATCGTTTCATTAAGGAAGTGCATACCAGGATCACTCATCAAAATCTTCGGGCAACTAAACCTGGTCAGCACATATTCAAATACAAACTTCACTGTTGTTGCCCCTGTATAGTCTTTCACGGGTTGTGCCTCCATCCACCTGGTCAGATACTGAGTCGCGGTGATGATATACCGTGCACCCGTCTTCTTTCCTGGAGGCTGAATTGGTCCTACAAAATCAATCACCCATTTCTCAAATGGCTGCAATGGCACTTGCAGATTCAGAGGTAGCTCATCCCTTCACGATGGCCTGCCCGTCCTCTGACATGCATCGCATGCCCTACAATATTCTTTAGAATCCTTATGCAAGGTTGGTCATCACAACCCAGTGCGTAAAATCTTCTGGACTGTCACTTTTCCTGCAAAGTGGCCTCCCGTGACTCCTCCATGAGCTTCAGCTAGGATATTTCTACGTTCAAAATCAGGCACATATCGTCGCAATATCTCATCCGATCCCATTTTATACAAGTGACCTGCAATATCAGAAAAGTTTACCACACACACCACTAATTCCTTCTTCTGCTGACTAGTGTACCCTTTTGGAGCCATTCCCATAGTCAGGAAGTGGATGGTGTCTGCAAAATGATTTCTTGCCATGGGCACCACAAAGAGCTGTGCGTTAGGCAGTCCTTCCTCCAAATCGGTAGGCTCCTCTCTTGTTTCAATGTGCAATAGATGATCTGGCCCTACATTCAATTGCCCTGGCTTCACAATGACTTCAAAATCATACTCCTAAAACAACAACAACCATCTACATATACCCCCCCCAACACAGGCTTGTTGACCAGGTACTTTAATGCATAATGGTCTGTATACATCTTAAAGTGTCTGCCAAGCAAGTAATGCCTGAACTTCTGGAGTGTGTAAACCATAGCCAACCCTTTGCACTCTGTTGTCGAATAATTATTTTTAGCCTTCGATAGCTTCCTGCTCACAAATGTTATCGGGTGATTGAGTTCTCCTTCATTGGCCTATGTCAGCACTGCCCCTAGCACAATGCATGATGCATCCACATGCACATGAAATTCCTTCTTCCAATCTGGGAAGACTAGGATCGACGTGGTGACCATTTTCTCCTTTAACACATCTAGGCTCCGCTAACATTCTTCATTCCAATAGAATGTAGCATCCTTCTTTAATGGCTTTTCCATCGGTGTAGTAATCTGGACGTAGCTCTTGATGAAATTTCGATAGTATCCAGTATGACCCAGTGTTGCGCGCAACTGTTTAACACTTCGTGGCACCTCCAAATTAATTATAACTATGATCTTAGCTGGGTCCACCATTAATCCTTGTCTGCACACTACATGACCCATCAAGATTCTGAAAGGGACACAAAATAAACATTTTTTCAAGTTTAGCGTGATTTGATACCTTTGGCACGTATCCAACATCAAGCGCAAACTAGCTACATGGCATTTTACCAATCCAAACACTGTCCAATCATCAAAGTATACCTCCAAAAACTTTTGAATGAATTCTTTGAATGCCGCAATGACTACGTGCGAAAAGATTATTGGCACATTCTTAAGTCCAAAAGGCATTACAGTATACTAAAAACATCCCCACTCAGTCACGAAGGTCGTCTTACTCCTATATTCTGACGCGATCTTTATCTGATGATATCCAGAGAACCCATCAGTAAATGAATATGCTTCATGTCCACCAACATTATCCAATACCTCATCCATGAACGGATTTGGAAAGGGATCATGAATGCAAGCATCATTCAGTTTCCTAAGATCCTTATCTCATACTTCTACTTCTTTTCCTAAACTACCATGGGGCTTACCCAATCAGACTCCTCCACCAATTCAATAATCCCTGTTGCAAGAATTTTATCCAACTCTAAGCGGACCTTTTCTTTATATTTTGGATTAAGGCAATATGGCCTCTACTTCACAGGCTTCATGTATGGTTTCAATGTTATTTTCATTACTCCTAAATTGCCTATTATTCCCTTCAAGTCTGAAAAATTGTAGGGAACAAATCCTGGTATTCGCGGAGAAACTCAGTGACCTTATCCACCGTAGCATCATCCCAGAAGTCCCCTATCTTTGGAAACTTCAGCTCCAACTCTGTTTCAATGTTCACTTGTCTAGTTTTCATCGACGCGGTAATATCTGGATTCTCTATCTATGACCCCTCAACTTCGCGGTGACCTTCTATCTCTGGGATATTAATGTTCCTTGGATCCTCCTCTTCTTCTTCAACAGTCACATTGTAGCACTCCAGTGCATGGCGCAGCTAGGTGGTCCAATATGGTTGAATCAAATCAGAGGGATCCTGCACGATTCTGAAGATCATTGCCTGGACCTCCTGCAATGCTTCATCAATACACTCGAATCCATCTTTAGAGATGAATGTCATTAAGAATCCCTATCTCAAAATATCCCATTCATTCGTGCCATGGTAGAGCTCTGTCTGCAAGTACCAATTCATCAACACCACATCGAAAGTGTGACAGAACAAATGCACCCACTCTGGTTGCAGTTCTGCTCCATAAGCATCAGTCCATTTTGCTAAGTGATCTCATGGATCACTCCTCCAATTGTATTTCTCTGTCAGCCACACCTTTGGGCAACCAAACCACACCCTCATCATTCTTCTATATTCGCACCATCCATCAAAACTGTCTTTATGTGTACCCCACCATCTTGCGGGTATAGCACGCAGTGCCAAGTCCAAGGATTGGAAGCGATGCTTCTTGGGCACTTCCCTTTCAAACGCATCCAAAAATTTATCAGCATCAGTTAAACCATCATAATAAGGCAGACTTCTTACCTCCAACGATACACAGTGCAATGATTTAGTCATCATATTATAGCACAACGTAGACACTTCGTGCAATCAACTCTGGAAGTGTTCCAATTCCTCATCTGAATCTGATGTGCAGGAGCTTTAGCGGTCCCATGCAATACATCCATCAGCTGTTGGATTCACACAATCCTCATCTCGCGTCGTTATCTTATAAATTTGGTCCAAATCATCATCACTTTCATAATCGCAGACCGATTTAGTATAGTGCGGTCCTTTTGCAGGGTCCAGAGGTACTACTACGCGGAGTGATTTCTTCTCGAAGGATATTGTTCGCTTCTTCAAATTGATGACCCCATTCATGTCAATAGCCCAATAAGGATCGCGGGGTAGGGATTGTTATCATCGACATTCTCTATCACTTCGAAATCAGCCAACGTGCTCACGCCTTCAATATCAACTGTCACTCCCTGCAATCTTCCCATGGGGATAATCTTTTGGTGATTCTCCATCCTCAATTAACTCGGAGACCACTGTAGCGTAGGTCTCCCCATTCTCTACCATGTCTATTTTAGGAAAACATTCACATCTGGCCGAAGATCCATAATACTCTCCTATTTGTGAGGTGAGCCTCATCTCACGCCCTATTCTTGCCTTATGTTTACCAATATTCTTGACCACGCATCGTCCCTTAGGAGAATTTTATTTTCGAATGCATTTATTGATCAACTCCTGTAATCCTTTTATGACCTTGCTATCATGTAGTAGCTTCATACAGGTCTCCAGAAAGGTAGTAAGCAGGGATGGGTCCATTTCTTTAGACTGCTTATTGTGGCTTCCTTAGGTAGAAGCCTTAGCGAAGTTTTTCTTCGCGCGCTTGAAATCAAAGCCAACCTCCTTCTCTAGAGCTTTGCAGACCCATTAACTTTCTTCAGGCTACTTTCCCTTATCCTCGCCATTCTTCATTCTACTTCGCAAGATGATATTCACATAAGGATCCTCTTCACGGGGTTCAACCCTCATCATTTGCAGGTTCTGGGTAGGCTACTGAGGTTGCATCCCCTTTTCGTGCATCTTAGCTATTAATACAAGGCAGTCTTCTGTTGCATTGTCAAACTGAGTATAGTATCGAAATGACAAGAGCATCGGGTTCATACATTCTCATGTGTAGTGTCCTGGTCCTCCACAATTGTAGAAAATAACTTGTCCCCGATCTCTCACAGGTCCTCCTCTGCCTCGGCCTCATCTGCGCCCCTGATATCTTCCTCGTGCTCTCTCAACACCTTGATCTGGAGGCTGAGTTTCAGTCTTCATCTGATACGCAGGCATTCTGTCCAGCATCAGCTCATAACTATGGTAGTTATGCTCATTGTGACCCACTAATTTGCAGAAGTAGTTGTTGCGGTGCCTGTACAAATTTTTTTTGTAGCAAGTGACAATTGTTTGTCACATGTTTTCCAGCTACCTAATAGATAGCACACCACAGTGTGGGCTATGCACTTGGCCCTACTTGAGATTCCGACCTCAGAGGCATTGGCCCTCCTCCTGCAACATAATTCGTGAAGATAGGGCAATGATCTTTATCATGCCCTTGACTCTTACATTTCAAACACAAAAATTCTTCACGCACCTCAGTCTGAGCCACTCTATATTTCTTTAGACTTTGGAACTCTAGGAAAAGATTCTACAACTCTCTGTGAATTTGTTGAACTCCTAAAGTAGCATCTTGAATTGGTGCCTCATGCAGTCTCATCACAATTTCCAGGGCTTCCACCTAGGTCCCGATCTTTTGCTGTGATAAAGAAACTCTTAAATGAGGCAAGAGAGAAGCCAAAAACCATTCGTGGTGCTACCCATCCATAAGGTTCATGTTAGCTTCACAGATCTTTCACTTCAATCTCTAATCTAGCTCCTAGGGTGTCTTTCCCAACTTCATCATGATCTCCTTGAATCCCACGATTGATTGCGCTTCAGAATTGGGTCTACTGAATTCCTTATTTAGTGCAGTCTGAATGTTTGCCAACACAGCTGTTGGGTTATCAATGTAGTACTTGATGTACCACGTTAGCGCGGGATCTTGTAAACCAGTAACCAACGTTGATTTATTCATCTAATCATCTATAATGTTTTGGGCTTGCCACACAACCTTCGCAACAAGCCAAAATTGGTTCAGGTCCTTGTTTCCCAAGCCCTTGAAAATGGGAAACTTTACTGTATTCTCCATATTGAATGGTGGTGGAGGTGGTGGCATTGTGGATGAAGGTGTATGCGATGGAGGTGATGATGGAGGTGGTGTGGGTGGATGGGGTATTCACAAGAACCCTTGCCTTATTATGTGGACAATGCTCTGTGGTGAAGCCTACGCTACTCCTTCGTCGTCACTTAGAGGAGGCTCGATCAGCGGGCTATATTTAGGTCTTGTTCTCCTTCTGTCCCTGAACAACTTTCCACTTCGCGTAGCTCCAAACATCAAGGTAATTTCATAACCCACTTTTCACACAATAGCATTTTAATCCACGTATTCAAAGATCTCAAATACTTACCTCGCGGTCCCTTGAATAAGCGTTGCTCTGTAACTGACTGAGGTATCGACTGTGAACTCTGTCACAAATCCTCCACTGACACGATCAAGCCAGTGATTGATAGTGCACGCAATCTTATTTTCAGAGGCTTCCAATCTCCACACTAACACCGGGGTCCACACTATTGGACCGTCAAGCCTCCACCTTCCCTGTCTGTCCACTAGTTTAGGGATCCACTCGTATAATTCAACCGGGAAGGAACAAAAGAAAATTTCATGTATCTCTGTGTACATATACCTATCCAACCACTATTCTTTCATCAATATCAGATTCCTATTTTATTTTTCCATGAATTCGTGGATCTTCCTATCCAACCAATCTTCAATTTCTTTCTTTATCGAATTCCAGTGATGCGACATCACACATCTCTTTATGCAAATCCCATTCTTGACAATGAAACCATTTGTTGGCTTAATGGGTCTTGACCCAGGTTCAAAGTTAAGTTTTCCAAACAAATCCCTACACTATTATCCCTTCCAGCATCAATCCACGAAGCGCGGACTGAAGTCTCACCTGAAGCATTATGGGGGGATGCTGGAACCAAGTTTCCGCACCCAGAGATGGTTGTGATGTCATTTTGTGCCCTAAACCTGCCTTCGAGCAGATCGATAAGCCCTTAAGGCTTATCAATATAACTCCCTCTTACCAGCCTATAGACCTGTGCGAAGGTCTACGACTGTCTTTCATGGACCCTAAATAGGTAAATCCACCACTTACTCACCTCTGTAATTACTCCTAAGTCTATTATTACCCAGATCGGCTTAAGTGTTTGATATCTTTAACATGTATTAAGATATTCTTCGCATAAATAGACATTATTACTTGCATTCATATAACAATGTAAACCATGCAGAATCATGCATCAATACATTATTAAATCATAAACCCGATATTCATCATAAGATAAACACATTCATTCATAACAGAAGTAAATGGACAAAACACAGATATATCCAGAATAATCTCTTTATTGATACTTCAGTTCTGCTTACAGACTCAAGACTACCCTGCGCACTCAGCTGTAGGGGTCCATGAACTCAACTACAGACTCTACTCTAGGCCTCTGTGCACATAGCTGCAGAGACTCTCTTCTATTCTAAGACTCTTCTCTCTGTCTTCTAATGACCCATTACATTTTTTAATCTCTTCATTCATTATTGTCCCTTAGACTCTCTAAGACTCTCCTTTTTATACAATCCCATGGTCTACGGACCATGGGTAAGTCTATACAAGCCGACACAACTTACATAAAAGAAGGGAAAATCCCTTTATGACAATTACTATCTACGCACTCTGAGACCACAACTTGCGGAGACTTTACACTTTACACAACAAAAACTTGGGCTTTCTACCCCAAAACATGACTACAGGGGACCCTATCTCAACACCCATGTTGGGGAAGGCTTGGTCCGTGAGCAACCAAGTTGTGTGAACCAGAAAACAAGAAAGATATAACAATGAAGACAACCACCCTTCATGTTTCAACGTTCCCACAGGACATAAGTGAGTGTAGGTGCATGACGAGCAGTCTGTGGACTTATCATAGTGCTGTGACACTGCGTGCAACTTTGAAGCATAAGCACATTCTTGACTATGACATGCAAGCAAACAAAAGAAAGAAAGATAAATTGTGTCATGCACGTGTGCTTGCGATGTAAGATTCCTCCAATGCATGAGTGATATGATCGTGCATTTCGAGTGGAGGAAGCATGGTCTGTGTGTGAGATTGTTCTTCAATGCATACAGATGAGTGATGAGGAGCCTTGGGTGATTGAACAGTTTCCTGATCGGAAGTGAGACTAACCCCAAGAGGGTGAGGACCTGACATAACCATCATCTCAGGATGAAGTGCCTCGACAATCTTGGGTGTTTCAACTTCATCATTAGATAGAACATCATAAACTGATGGCTTCGAAAGATCAACTACGATAGAGTCATTATCGTGATCAAATATGGGAGTAAATGGACCACGACAGCCATGATTAGAAAAATCAATGATTTCATCAGCATCCTCATGATCAAATAAATCAAACAGAGGGGTCAATGAAAAGCGAACAAACTCATCCTCTATGTTTTCAGAAAAGACAGATGAAAGATCAAGTGGATTTTCAATGAATGATTTATCCTTTCTATTGTCGAATGATGGACCAACATCCGGTGTGTCCTGTGAGTGATCAACAATGGGTGCATCTATGGATGAAGACACACATGTGAAATCATGGATGGTAGGTTCACCAAAGATGTCAGGATAGAATAGAGGAGGCTCGAATGGAATGGAGTCATCCTTCGCCGAGTGTTGATGCTCAAGCTCCCACTCATACTCTTCATGAATGATATCGCATGTTGGTTGTGCAACACCAACTCCGTCAATGGCTTGTTCCTCATTCACAAAAATTGTAGAGTCCAGAATGGAAGAAAACAAGACAATATCATCTGAAGGAACAACTGAGTGTGAAGAGGGAGGTTGTGGAACAAAATGCATATGACAACTCGATGGACTCACAACCAAATCTATGTCAAAATTAAGAAAAGTGATTTTGGAAGGATGTGAAAGCTGGATAGGTGTGTGAGCATGATCCTCAACATCATTTGGCAGTGATGGAGTTATTTGATGAGGGGATGGTGGACAGTCACTCGTGACAGTGACTGCATCCGCATGAGATTGCGCAACTCCATCAGTGAAGAATGTTGAGAGATGCTTGATTTCAAACCTCTTCTTGGGATGGGTAGATTTCTTAAGGCAATACTCAAATCGGTCCCAAAGATAGGAAAATTTCATCTAGCTCCTTGGAGCTTGAAATTGAAAGTCACGGAAACATTGCCAAAAATCCATGATTTATTCATGTGGAGCCTTGCATTGTTGTAACAGTTTTCGATCAAGATGGTCGGGATCAAAATGATAGAAAGTGTCTTCAATGAGATCACAGAAGGTCTCAAGTGAGTGCACGCTGTCAGCCGGCAAGCTGAACAACCATCAAAGTGGAATATTTGCGAAGTGTGTATGCAAGTAGCAAACTAGCCTATTCATCAGAAAACCCATCTTCCTCATGAAGAATGGAAAGAAAGTCATGTAAGTACTCAAGCCAGGCCACTTTGCTTTCACCATCATACATGTAAGTGGACAAGTGATCGAAAAACTCCCTCGTGATGGTGACATCTTCATGATTCAAAAAACATCGTGAAGGGATAAGAGTGAAAGAATCCATGAAAGATATGTAAAGGTTCAAAACCAGATGAGAGGACACAGCTTGTCATCAGGACCTCCTTCTCGTGCCATAAATGTTGACGGTGTTGGACCTGCCAACATGTCAGGGGATCTCCCCTGTAAGAACTCCCAATTAGATCTTAGACCGTTGGGTGTAGGAGTACCAGCAGTGGGTTGTAAGGTAATGTCTTGACCATGATTTCACACAGAGGCAAGTAAGATAACTCTGTTGGTAGAAAGGGTTTGACAGCTACAGTAATACAAGGAAGGCGCATGAGAGGTTCTAACACACTGAGGGTGAGGTGAGTGCGCCCCTTGGAAACTTGTAATAGTACTCGGATTGGAAGGAAACACACGAGCAAAGATACATCACAACATGGAAGGAAAGTTAGTGAGAAATCCAAAGTGATGGTTAAACAAACAACACATTTAAGAAAGATTCATACACACTTATATAGAATAGTCGATACATGCATGTGTAATCAAACCAATACATATATCATTTAGAGTAAACTAGATAACATAGAATACAATACAACATATGCATGAAACATGCTGGCTTTTATTATATAAATAAGTGTAATTTCCACTCATACAATACATCCATGTCCAACCACTAGTTCCAATAGTGGAATGTTATAGGCACATCCACCTGCTCCTCCAAAGAGATGTACTAGCTCTGGGCAATGGAGAAGCCAAGGCACGTTACAATACTGTCCAAGCTCTCTCCAAGATAGTCTTATCAGAAGATTGGCTAACCAAAAGCCTATACAATGAGTTATGAGGGACTATTTATAGCAAAGGGTGGGGTGACCCTTGACATTCCCCTTTGTGATAGTTTAGCTACCCTCCTAACTCTTCATTTACTCTATGACTATTACATCCAACTATCGACACTTGACTTACACTTGACAAGGCATTACATTACAATGCACATGTACCCATGTGAGACAAAATGGCTTGAGCAAGCCATGCTTAAGATCACTATGACTTAGACAACCATGGAAGTCCAACTCCTCAACATTGTCATGCTGATCGAGAGTAACATACTGATGTGAATATTGGTAGTCCTTGATGGTGTCTGTGTGCTCCGCGATGACAACTGTTTGAAACTTGACTCTTGCCTCCATAACATCTGGATACACTACTCGGGCTCCTTTGTCCAACTTGTCTGAAAGCATGCACATCATTGTCTTCAATGTGGTCAGACCAACAACATACTCATGTATGATGTTTACACTGATGGGGAAGTTTGGGCTCGTGGCAATGCACATCAACTCGTCGAAGTACGAGTTAAGCTCTAGTCAGACTTGTGCCTTTGTCTTCGCCTTGGTGAGAGTTCCAATAGATGGGATTGAATGTGTGCACACCACAACATCCATACTCTTGAATACTCATGCATGGGAAGCCTATATGCTAGTGATGAGCTGCGGGAGCTCTTCATAGTTTCAGATCTGACTCTAGATACGTTCCTTCAACTCGACCACATTTTCCCTCATCATCTTAGGCAAGAACATCAGTGACTGGATGCGCTAACCAGTGGGTAGGGAATATAATAGAGTGGTTAATTCCTTGAGCATAAAAGAGCCTAGAGGGACAAAGTCAATTTCTTTCGCCCATTATTTTTGAGTCATTGGTAGCTAAAAAACACAATATAAAATGAATTAACTAAGGGGTGGTATACCCTAAACAAATCACTACAAACTGTTTGATCTCACTGGTGGATCAAAGTGTAAATCCCAACCATGCAAGCTCGACCTCGACATGAATTAAGCCAAATGGGACTTTGATAGAAACCCACATACCCAGAATCACATGGGAAAAAAAGGGGTAAACAAATGACGTATACCAAGGCTCGAGAAACAAAGAAAAGGGTGAGGTATCATTCATAAAAGTGTATAATGTGCTAGGCTAAAATGTTAGGCCCAATGGAAAGACCTTTATGTATTTGGGTAAGGTGGAGGGATAGTTGGGACATATAAGGGATTAATTGGGTTTGGTTAATAAATTCCCTAGTGTTAGAATTATGCCTTATGTGTTACAATGCATCTAATATAATGTTGAAACAATAGTTTTGATTCATCTTTGATTGTGTGTGATAAATACCAAGGAGAGGAGTGATATGACTAGGAAAAAACTTGTCACAACATCCATGTGTCTAGAATGATAATGAATAGGAGAAGCATCCCTCTTGAGTATATGACCTAAATCAATAAAAACAAACACACCAATAAAAAACCATATCAAGTTTAAATTACAATTAAATATCATGGGAAGAAAATAGAAGAGATTAACCTAGGGGATTAAAGGGTAAACATGGAAATATGCTACATACTGGTGAAGGTACAAGGAAACATATGTTTACAAATAACTAATAAATAAACATGAAGAGAAAATAATTTTCATAATCCTATTGACATTAGAATTAAAGTTTAGCATCCCTAATGGGAAATTCCCCATAAATGTGAATTAGAAATAGAGGAAAAAAAATTAGAGTGGATTTTGGGATACATTACAAATGCCCAAAATTATGATATTATTATTTACAACAAATATTTATAAAGAGATGAAAGAAAATTATTTAAATCATATTCGTACAAGAAAATTAAACAAAACTAATATAGTAGCAAGATAAATTAGAAAAGAAATCATATAACTAACCATGTACACCATTGTAATTTAATAACTTAAAAGTTAAAGCGAACTAACAACAATCTCAAATAGTTTAATATACAGGTAGGCTTTTAAAAATAATGGGGGCTTCACTGTGGGAGAAATACCATACCATGTGCATTCATATTGGGGGATATATATTGAGGAAAAAATGACATAATATATTGGTCATATAAGGGGGGGTAAAGAGTTTTTATATTGGCAGGTATAAAAAATGGAGCTCAAAGTTAATGAAAAAATATAAAGAGGTATTAAAAATGTTATTGAAAAAATGGATACCTACAATATCTAGTGAAAGTATGGGTTTTTAAAATTGGGAAACTCTATTGGGTTTGTATTGGTATGGGGTTAAATAATGTGATTTTTAGAGGTATTTTCCAATATGTAGGCTTTCTTCTTTCCTTGTAAGACTCTTGGTTCCCCATTTTCATCCACATACTCAATGGCCTTGTCATAACAGTGTAGATTGGTTCTATGAAGATATAACCAATCCATGCCCAACAACATACTATATGATCCCAACTATAATACATTCAAATGTGCTGTGATAAGCATACCATTCAAATCAAATGCACAAGCTCTTACCCAATGGTGAACTTGCTTCTTTGTACTTGTAGCCAACTGCACTAACCAAGATTCTGCATGTAATTCCTTCAAACCGCACTTATCCACCAAGTCAAGCCTAACATTAGAGGAAATTTCAGCCAAAAAGTGGCCTCCTAAGAAAAAGTAATAAAATAATAGTTAAAATAATAAAATAATTGTTATGAATTTTAGAGGGAAAAGAAGAAAAACTATTTTTTTAATTGTATTTTTGTCTGATCTCCTTATAGGTTTGCTCAAATTTCAAATGTGCACACTCGTTGGATGCATAATTAAGTTTTTCATCCAAGGAGTACCCATCATGAATAGTTTTGAGAAGAACCACATTGATAAAGATTGAAGATACATTAAAAAAGCGCGTTGAACACGATTTTTAATGTATCTTCAATTTTTATCAATGTGTGTCTTCTAAAAAGTATGTGTGATGGGTACTCGTTGGATGCAAAATTTAATTCTGCATCCAATGAGTGTCTACACTTGAAATTTGAGTAAACCTATAAGGCGATAAGCCAAAAATACAATTAAAAAAAAATAGTTTTTCTTCTTTTCCCTCCAAAATATTTACATGTACCTCTTTTTAAATTTAAAGGATTTTGATTGGTTTACATGTTATGACATGGAAATTACATTAAAAATTCATGAGAACTTTTAGCCTAAAATTTCCTCTAATGCATAACTATAATTAGATCCAAGGTCAATCAAAATAGAAATATCTTGACCACAAAGCTTACCATCCATATCAATGATAAATGCCTGATGGTATGCATGTTTTCTATCCAGTGGTGCAAAAATACGAGAAATACTCTGGCCAACATCCCCAACAGTCTGTACATCTTTTGCACTATTTATCTGAGGCCTACCAACCTGATTCTGTGGGCAAGCTCTCCTGCAATGATCTTTGCCACAAGTCCAACACTCTATAGACTTGCAACCTGCATCCTTGTTCTACTCTTCATATCGATGCCTCTATCCTCTATTTGATGCATTGAACTTATTAGATGGCACTACATTCTCTTTATTACCTGTACCTTAAGGTATTTCTTGCTTTCTGTCCCATTTTCCTTTGTTCATTTCATTACCTTTCCTATCTGACTTAGTCTCACAAATGCCCTTCAATTGTTCATAGCAATGCCTTAACTTTCGAATGGCCTCCTCCAATGATCTAGGTTCATCAAACTCAATCATGTATTTCAATGCAACAAGTAATCCACTAATGAACATCTGAATCTTGTCCTTTTCCTCTGTGAGATAAGGCACATACCTTAGTAACTCCAAGAACCTACTAGTGTACTCATCATCTGTCATCGATCCCATCTTTAGCTCATAGAATTATTTTTCCTTGTCATCAAAGTATCTCTCTGACAAATACTTCTTCTTGAATAATTGCTCAAACTCACTCCAAGTCAAGTCTTCCTCATGAATACATATGACATTATTCACGTATTCCCACCAAATGTATTCTTTACCTTTGAGATTGAATGTAGCTACTCTGGCTTTCATGTTCTCTGAATAATCATGCAATCTGAAGAACTTCCTCATGCCAAGCAACCATGCCTCTACATCTTGTTGTTTCTTCATCTCTCCATCAAAATTTGGTGGCTTTTCTTTCTTAAACTCATTTGGAAAGTATCCCCTATCACTCCTCCTGTAAGGATGATAACGATGACAATCATAGTGCCTATCTGAATCATAACTATAATAGTACCTATGTCCATCCCCTCTCCTGTCTGGAGTGTCCAAAAATCTTCCATCTCTAACGTGTCATCTCTATCTGACCTGTGACCACCATGCAATCTACTACCATATGCCCCATTAGTTATGTCCTCATACTCATAGTTAATCTAACGTGGTCCTTGTCGCTATGAATCTAACAAACTCTAAAGCATCACTGCATTTACTCTGCTTGTTACTCATGTGCCTGCATGATTTAATCATTATCTGCCTTACAACTTGTTATCTCTTCCTTTAAGCTCCTCAATGTATCTGCCAAATCAAGACTTCCCAGCACCATACTGCTCATTTTATTCATAGGAAGAGTCCTTGTAGTCTATCATCTTGCTATCCATTTGATATTTCTTCCTGCAAGGTATATCATGTCAGCTAAACCAAACCACAATAAACCAACGTACCTTAGTATAGCTTGGGGAGGATACCTTGTCTAAAAGATAAAAAATTAACGTGATACATGTATAACATAATCATGATAGAATATATAAACATAATGTATAATTATGTAACCCTGCAACCATCATTCTAGCTAGGTTTCAATCATCAATGCATGACCTTAACAAGAACACACACCACAGCCTTATGCATGACAACAATCACTACATCACTACACACTTGACCACATGCAAACATTAACATGCATAAGCACTATGTATCTGACCACACACATGCATAAACACACGTACTTAAGCATAAATGAACAATATGTGTAACCAAACCTAAAAGAATGATACATGTAACCAAGCATACAAGAATGAAACCAAACATACAAGAATGCAAAATGATACATGTAAGAGACATATAAAAACATTTAACCAATCATACACTCACGTCGATGCACTCCACAATAACAACATCAACTTCCACATCATGACATCACTACAAACATGATCAACATTATGAAAATGCAACAAGCACATGGAATGCAAGTGTAAGAGACACACATGCAACTGACATGCATGCATGACCAACACACAACCCATCCAGTCCGAGTGGTGAACCATGCTCTGATACCACTCTGTAACACCCTCCTCCCACATCTACCCAAGAAACTGGCCATCGAGGTAAACATGCGATGAGATGCCACTATGATATGATTCGACCTCCTAGGTCATGTTAAGGAAGTGGAACGAATAGAAACACACCATACCGACATTCAACATCAGCATTAGGACCCTTAGGAACTAATCTAACCTTTTTTCCAACTAGCCCCTGGGTCCCACTGAGCTTTTGGACCACTTGAACTCTAGATGCTCTCATGCTATGGGCATGCCACCATCCAGGGACCTTTGGACTCTCTCACAGGACTACAAGCTAGTGTCCAAGGACTTTTTTGCATAATGTTGTGCCAATGTTCCCAGAATTTGAGCCACTTTTCTAGGCCCAGAGCCCAGGTCACTAACTAGAATAGAATGACATCTTTAGAACAATAAAATAAAAAACAAATGACAATATAAATGCAATAAATTGAATGAGAGCTTGACTAGACCCCTACTAGCCATGACAGGAATTTCGTTAAACATATCATGAATATGTAATCTACAGGTGTAAATAACTGATCTGAGCATAGAGGTCTCATACTTAGCTGAAAATCGCTAAGATACATTGATGCTTCAACACATTGACCTCTGTTTCATCCATTAGGTCATTGATACATTCATTTACAAGTAAAAAAATTATGAGAGCTATACATAGCTACTATCAGAAAACACATACATAACGAGCATAATAGCAACATAAATACCAATGAAATCACAACCATATAATCCACATATAGACCAGTATAATACTCATAGAAATACAAGGAGAAATAACCTCATATTGATGATGCAAAATCCAAACCTGGGATGCGACTTCCACATTCCACCAGACCATAGAATGGCTGAGCCAAATCTCTCTTCAGTCATTCACCCCCATGCCATATTCCAAGCATGAATATGGGATCTCATAGAACACATCAATCCAAAACCATCTAGATGCCATCCACCTCAACCCATCAAACAATGATTCCACGTCACAGTCGGACATCAAAAAACCATCATCAGATTGGTCTCCATCCAAGCCTTCCAAGGCTTCCAGAGCATTTGTTCCAACTAAGGCTTCTAGGACTAGTAACTCAACCCACAGCTGTCATCGAGCTTCCAGAGCATTTGTTAAACCAAGGCTTCCAAGACTAGTAACTCAACCCACAATGGGCTTCCATAGCGTTTTTCCAACCAAGGCTTCCAGGACTAGTAACCCAACCCAAGTTGTTACATGGCTTCCAGACCGTTTGTCCAACTAGGGCTTCTAGGAAGTAATAACTCAACTAAAACTAAGGAAACATGAGAACCAACCAAAACAAAATAAGGAAATAAACCCAAAATCTCCATGTCTCTCTAGGAAATGGCAAGGTTAGGAAATACACTGTCAATCTAGGTAATCCTCCATGCTAGTGACATATCATGACCAATAATCCACATTCATATGCCATGCATGCCAAAACTAGTGAGGAAAACATACATGAAACTAGGTACCTGTAAGAAAATCCCGCTATAGCTACTGATCTTGATGTCCTCTTGCACTTTCCTTCTCTTCCTTTTCCTTCTTGCTCCAAAAATCCAAGTATGCCACACCCTCCAAGAGTGCTCGAAGAAAACTCTAATTATCCAAGAGTATGAGAGAGAAAGAATAGTGAGAGAGCTCCAACAATGAATTCACAAAAGGTTACCAACTGATCCTCAGAATCCTTTTTATGAATGAGACCTCTATTTTCTTCATTTTCCTCCTCCCATGAAAATTGTGACCTTTCACCTCCCTTTTCTCCTAATTTCCATTATTTTCATAAATAAATGTGCCAAAAATGCCATTTTTCCTTTCCAAAGCCTTAGCCATTGCCTTTTCCAATTTCCTTAGCCATTAATCAATCACAAGTGACCCCCATAAGTAGGATTATGCCCAACATTTAGCTTGGAATAAGTGTCCCATCAACCGTGGTTATTATTTTTCCTTTATTAACTTTTATTACATGAAATTTTCACCAGGGTTGTTACATATTATAAGCTCAATTGAAATTATAAGATTGAGAAAATCATGAGTGGAGTTTGGAAAGTTTACTGTGGGCTTGAAAGCAATTGTAAGTTGGTAGATCTTTGGATATAGGGAAAAAAACTCCTCTTTGAGATTCTCTTCACTCCTATTATTTTACATGGATTTGATGTGTGGGGTTGTAGTACATCCTTAGCTTCTTAGAGGAAGATTGATCAGATCCAAAAGTATCTTATAGCCTTCAATATCAATATTAAAGGAAATACTCAATATTCTATCCTCTTGATTGAAGCCATCTGTTCTCGCATTGAAAAAATGGAAATTACTAGGTACCTTATGGAAAGGAAGAACTTATGCAACATGGAAGCGAAGAGATTTCCTAAAATTAACTCTAAATCTAGTAAAAACCTCTGCCTTCTGCTCAAGTGAGGATGACATAAGGATTCCCAAGATTGGATAGCACATTGGGGGATAAAGGAGGATATCATTTTGTAGAATAAGGATAATATTAAACATATTATTACTTCCACATTTAATGTGAATTTGTGAGGAAATAAAGAGTTAGAGGGAAAACAAAAAGTAATATATTATAAGGAGGTGATCAACCTCAATCTAGAAAACCAAAATTATCTTTTTGTCTTAACTAGTGTTAAGAAAAAAATGAACATTGCTAAAATTTGAACTAATTCTCATGAACTCGATAGTAAAACTGAGAGTTGGTAAATTCCCAAAACACGTTGGGATGAAAAAGTCTATCACTTGTGTGATTCTAAGAGAATTGAAGATGAAAATCACTTTCTCTTAACTTGTCATTTTTATACTAACATTTGATCTAATTTTCAAAATATTTTCCCTGATACTAACCTTCTTGACCTTTTAAGTTAGCAAAACTTTGGTGATCTGGGAACACGTCTCTCACTTATTTTTGAGTATAGAAAGAAAATGTTAAATAATTCTAATTAACCAATTATCTTCTTAATGTTTAGTATACCATCTACGTATTTTTTTATGTTAATGATCATCGTCATCATCATTAGAAGTTTGATTACTTCATAATCAGGCATATTTATACAAGCAATGAATATGGGAAAAAGCATGGATGATATCAGCATGTTGAAGACTCATATGGCTAGGACCTTTGATATGAAGGATATAATGGTAGCAAAACAAATCCTAGGCATAGAAATACATAGATACAAGAAAATTTGTAAGCTTGAGTTTTCACAATAGAACTATAACAAGAAAATACTTGTAAAATTCAAAATAAATAATATGAAACTTATAAATATCCTTTTAGCTTCTCATTTTAACCTTTATTTAGTTTTATGCCCTAGTAATGAGGAAGAATAGGATTATATGTCTCATGTATGATAAGCTAATGTAGTGAGAAGTTTGATGTATGTGATGATATATACTAGAGAATATATTTTATATGAAGTGGGTGTTGCTTGTAGGTGCATGGAAAATATAGAAAGAGAGCATTGAAATGAAGTGTAACAAGTGATTTGGTATCGTAGAGGAATAAGTGATTATTGCAACACATTTAATGGTTTTAGTGATTTTGTTTCTAGTAGTGTTGATTCATATTTCGCAGGTAATTTGGACAAGAGGAGATCTACTTGAAGTTATGCCTTTACTCTTACAAGAGAATCTATTAGTTGGATGTGAAATCTTCAAGAAATAATTGTTTTATCCATTACCAAGGCAAAATATATCACTGTCTAACATGCTTGCAAGGAGGAAATTTGATTGAATGGGCCTTCTAGGTGAGCTTGAAAGAATGTAGGATAATTTAACTATATTTTGTTATAGTCAAAGTGCTATCCATTTGGATATAAATCCATATTATCATAGTAAGACTAGGCGTATTGATATTGGGTATCATTTTGTAAGACAAATTATTGATAGAGGTGACCTATATCTTAAGACAATCCACACTCAAGAAAATTTGTAGACATGTTTACGAAGTGAGTGTTGTAATAGAAATTGTGATGGTTTCTAGCTTACCTTTGCTTATAGAAGAGGTGATGAAAGGGCTTGGGAAAGATATCAAGTAAATTGTTGTCGAGGTGAAAAATCTTAGAATTGTGACAACAAAATTAAAAAAAATTGTAAATGAAAAAAATTACATTATGTGAATATTTTGGAAGCTTGAATAACATTCTTGGTTTCTAAAACTTACATAAATTTATATAACAAATGTAATGGCGCCAGGATATAATATATCTAGGGTAGCGTGAGAAATGATTAGAGTGGTTTGTAAACCTAGATAGATATATCAAGGCAGCCTAAAAGATGGGTGGAGTGGGTTGTAAGCTGGATTTTCATCTCGATAAATAAAATACCATACCTTACATAGTATTAGCCTTTAAACATGTAAAATTCATGTTATGTGAATTATTCATTGCATCATCCAGGATACAATATATCTAGGGTAGCAAGAGAAATGATTAGAGTGGATTGTAAACCTAGATAGATATATTAAGGCAACCTTGAAGATGGGTGGAGTGGGTTGTAAGCTGGATTTTCATCTTGATAAATAAAATACCATACCTTACATAGTATTAGCCTTTAAACATGTAAAATTCATGTTATGTGAATTATTCATTGCATCATTATTTCTCTATTATTAATATTTTATAAAAGATACAATACTAACAAGTACCCTATTTTCATCGTTGGCGTGAGAGCAAAGAAAAATAGCATACCCATTGATATTTGCAACTTGTATGAAATATTAACATACTTTAACATCTACAAAACATTCAAAAAATATTATCTTGTTGGGGGTGGAAAAACATGAAGAATTGGCTACAACAAATCAAATCCTGCACCTGCACCTCGAGTCAATCTAACCAGTCCAAAAATCGCAGTCAATCTAACCATTCTAAAAACCATTAATATTTCCATATCTTCTTAATTAATATATAGATATTTGGTAAAAAAAGCCATTAACTATCACAATTAGTTTAGTTTCAAATTTGATTAAAAAAAATAATATTAATATTTTTTTATTTAAACAAAATATTTAAAAAATATTAATAATTTATTTATTTATTTCTTTAATATATATTTTTCCATTTTAAAATTATTCAATAAGTATTTTCAAATTCTAAAGCTTATAAAAATATGTAATTAATTCAATATTAATATGGAAATTTCGATTATTTATTACCGAGTATGAAAGAAAAGTATAATATAAACAACTTATGAAAATCCATACACACAACCTTTCGAAATGCTAGCACTCTATAGTATATTTTTCCTGAATCAAAAAGAGGCTGAAAAACTTTAGTATATTTTTCCCGTAAAAAAATCATGAAACACAGATCACAACAGTGGAAAATGGTATTATTTTTCAACTATATTGATAGACACGAGCCAAAGACTTCATGCAGTATGAGTTGGTACTACACCTAATGATAGGGGATGGCAAAGTGAAGTTTTTGTTGTATTCAGAGATGTTTTAGATTTTTTATTACTTATTTCTTTTTTGAGGTAGTATAGCATGTAGTCAATATATAATATTGAGAGCTTTTCGTTTATATATATAATAGGATATATATTTTTATGTATATATTGAGAGCTTTGATATATATATATATATATATTTTAAGAAAGTTAAAAATGCAATGATATTTTATATATAATTAAATAAAATTTTAATTTCAAAATATTTATTACATTATAAATTTTTTTAACATTTTATTGAAATAAAATTATTGTAATTTTTTTTTAAATATAAAAATAAATTGTAAAATTTTTTAATATCCTTTTAAATTCTAATAAACTAAATTCAAACCTTAATAATCACCCTCACTTGTTTTCAATCCTATCTTGCAAAATGGTAAACTACTCTAATAAATAAATTAAAAAATTCAGTGTAGATGATAAGGTTAGGTGTTTTGGTTTTACTTAAATCTTAAATAGATTTGATTTCTCACCTATAAAATAAATAGTTATATTATAGTTATATAAGGTAATATAACATAATTTGTTTTTTAATTATATTTTTTATTTATTTTTATAAAATTTTAAAGAAGATGAGCTTATACATGAATGTTGAATTTATTGTGTTTAAAGATATTAAAGAAAAACTCAAGATGTACTTGATATATCATATTTGAAAAGACATTAATCACACAAATATCATGCAATGCCAATTTATTATGCATCAATTGGAATATATTAAAAAAAGTTAGAAAAAAAAAACTATTTTACATTTAAGGGATTTTTCTTTTTATTGGTGAAAGATTTAGAATTATGAAAAATAATGATGATTATGTGACATTTTTAGAAAATGAAAGTTAAATTTGGTAATACATTTTATTATAGAATTTCCTTTAATAATAAGCATTTATCATATATCTTCATTTTCCTTTAATAATATATGTTTATTATATTGACAAATATATGCTTATCATATTCATATTCTAATCTTGGTCCAGATGATGAACCACATTAGATGGTTCGAAACTAGAGCTATGAATTATTTCAAAAGTCAATTTCAAAAAAATACATTTCTTTTATTTTTATCCTAGTGTTTGAAGTTCTTTGGTATCATGTTTTTACAGTGAATTTATTCCATATTTTTAATATTCATAATTGATGTAATTCACTACCATTTTTAACATAAGATTGTTGATATGTGCACCAAACAATTTTTCAAATAAATACAATATGCTTCAGATTCATGTTGAGCATGAAAACATTTCACAACTCTCTCATACTTAGCAACACTTTTCATAATTTTTTTAACTCTATTTTTTTCCACTCTTAGTTTTTTTATTACTTGAAGATATAGGTTGTGTTGACCCAACACTCAATAGTATTGTTACGTTGTAAGGCGTTCCCCTCTAAAATCAACTCTCCTCTCAGGTTACGTGTCCATTCGTGGGCCCTTGATTTAGGTGTTAGACGATTAAAATTATTTGAGCCATCACATTGATTCCACCAGTATTAAATTAAATTTAGTTAAAAATTATAAGAATCGCGACTGGCCACGCAGCACAACAACCTCACCTTGCTCGACACTACCTGGATCGCCCTTGCTCAATGATACTGGATCGCCCTTGCTGGGTCTTTTGAAGAACCTTTTGAAGAATTTGTTGGTGAGGCATATCTTTCTGTTAATAAAATCTATGCTGATAGGGTAATGGAGGTCATTAGCCCTTATGAGGACTTCGTGTGGATCCATGATTACCATCTCATGCTTCTTCCAACATTTCTGTGAAAGAGGTTCAATAAGATGAAGATAGCTTTCTTCCTTCACAACCCATTTCCCTCCTCTGAGATTTACCGCACTCTTCCGATGCGTGAACAGATTCTACGGGGTCTGGTCAATGTTGATCTGATTGGGTTCCATATTGTTATTTATGTTATTTCTGTTTACATGTCTATCACTACAGTTTCCAAATAGGGTTGCATGCAGGTTTATTGGACTGTTTCAATTTGTGTGCCTACACAAATGCAAAGCAAAGCAGAGTTGGTGCTCCCACCATTCTATCTTTTTCCTGGACATGTGTGTTTTATTTTCTTGTTTTATTGTCGTGTTTTTCCTACAGAGGTCTTAAGAATAAATGAATGAATGTCTTTCATGGCATTATGATTCTTCTGTGTATAGCGTCATTTTTATCTGTCAATACTCATGTATATATTACCTTGTAAATGGATAGTTATGTTAAAATCTTGAGTTACAGTATCATATATTTCTACCCATCATTTTTTTAATCTAATCCTAATGTAAATTGTTTTTTATCAACGCCTATTTTTAAATATTTTTCAATTTCATAAGCACGAGAGTGTCAACAACAACTACACTCTGCCTTCTCACTCTGTTATCTTGGTAAATTTAGGGAGATTCAAGGCACAATTTTGGGTTTTGGATGGAAAATTCGGTGGTTTGAGCAGCTACATTTGGTCATGAAATAAATGATCCATACATTCATGCCCCTGGGCTGATCTAATAAGCAATGTTTGTTGTGGATTCTAAGTTTCTTGATTGATCCAAGATTTGTGAAATATGATTAGGGTTTCACGGGGGGCTAAAAATAGATTCTGTGGAGAAATTGAGAATTTTTTTTTAAAGCGGCAAGGACTGATATATCAAGTTTGACTAAATATAAATTCCTGGTTGCAGCCTTTGATTTCCCAAGTGAATTCACAAGGAGGTAGGGTTGCACATAGACTGTAGGCATCTAGGTTTTGTAGGTGTTGTGAGTGTGATGCTCTTATTTTGGTTGAGCCCTATGATGAAATTATTGATGATGAAGATGACGATCAAGGTATCAGGGGATGTCATGATAAATACAATGAAAAAATAAATAGCACCACTGGTGAGGCAAATGGGAACATGGTTAGCAATTACAGCTACGATGAGGCCAAAGCCCTCACCCAAAAGATTGAAGAAGAATCACAGTTTCTCAGGAAGGTCTTCAGAATCAAAGACGTTCTTGCAAACCTAGATGAGGTAGTGTTTGTTCTGAGTTAAATATCAATCAGTTTTATTGGATCAACTCATACATCAATAGTACTTTGATAGGTTTTTTTCGTTAGCAACCATTAAACATACGTTTCATAACTACTCATGCATATTTTATTGAAACAATAACAAGTTTTGAAAAGTTCATACACAAGGGTTCGCTCATTTCTCTAAAAAATCAATCCCCTTTTGTTTTGTATTGCAGTCTGATAGATAGTTGTACAAGTGCTTGAGAAGATTGGAATTGATGCAAATCACAGTGGATACCCTCAAATTATGCTTTTTCAGTCATTTGAAAAATGTGCTCCATGGCAGAGTTGAACACATTTCCCTATTTTATGTAAAATAGTGATGAGAGGAGTTCTTCCAAATGTGATGCAAGGTTACATATCGTTTTTCCATCTTGTTTAATATCCCACATGTGCAATGGTTTATTCCATCCAGGCAACTGAAATTGGGAAATAAGTTAACTGGTTGCAGAAGCACACTTTAAAGGAAATTTGGTCTATGGTGAAAAGGTTTATCAGGTATTTGAAGTGAAAACCTCCTATTTCAATATTGGAAGCATCGATAATCTAATTCTGAATTCCAACATATGGTTATGCAAAAATGTAGTGTTTAGTCACAACATCAGTTTCTTTTATGTTGCATTATGGGAAGTTATCGTAACACAAGTAAAATAAGCAGATTTTATGGCTTCATTTACGCTGACTTGGACCTACCTACATACCTACTAAAGGCTTAAACGTGCTTATTGCTTCTCTGTGGTATACTGCTGTGGTAGGAAATAACTTGAAGAATGGGTGAAGATTGTTGTTAATCCTGTTGTGGCAACAATTGCAGGCATGGTAATGTGCCAAAGTTACTGAAGTTTTTCCTATGCTTTACTAGAAGGGATTTTTGTTCATAAGCGTCATTTTGCATGTTGCAGGTACCTTGCCAGATTCTGTAGATGATGAAAATAGACTCCCTTCACCCCCATTTGGTGAGGGTTCCTTTTTGACAACCCAGACAACTTTGAATATCTTAGGTAGTCTTCAAATATGTGTTTAGTATGCTCTCTTCCTCAATGTGGCTGAAGGTGAGATGTCACTTGGTCATGGAAGAAGCCTAGTAGTCTTGAGGTCTTTTTTCGATATCATATAATTTATGCTTAATTCAGGGTTTCTTCCATGTCCAAATGATATCTCATCTTCAAGCACATTGAGAAACATACCAAAGTTGAATATAAAAGGAACATTGTTTGTCTTTGGAAGAAATTGATACAATTCTAATTGGTATCGATACCCTGATTCTGAGCTTGTTTGTGACTACATGGTTTTATGTTGCTTGTATGTGCTTGGAATTTAATATCTTTGATTGCATGGATGATGATGGGAGTAAGTTATTCTTGGCTCGCTTTCTAAATATATTTTTTGTTGGAATTCATAATACGTACTCCATTATTATGAATCCATTAGTTTTATTTGTTATTATTTATGACTTGTGATCATCATTGACATTGTTTTCTGTAATAGATGTAGATCTTAATGTTATGCAAAGACTGAGAATGCTAAATATAAATATAATGATGCTGATGATGAAAAATAATACACAGTAGAATGACCCCATAAAATAAATCTATTAGCTCACCACAATAATCTGACAGGGTATAGCAGTCCTTGTGGTAAGCAAGAAACAGACAAAGATCGGGGGTTGTGAAAAGAAATGCTCAAATACAGGTTGGCCATAGAATGAGTAGCTCACGTCATATAAATACCAGTGCTGGCCTTGATAGACCTCCAATATCTTCAGATTGCAAGGGATATCGAGACAATGTAAGCAAACTAGGGTGTAAAAGCTAAATTGAAAATGAATTTGTGGATTATAAATTTATGGATAATCCAGTGTTGAAAGAGCATTCCTTTCTTTTTAGGTATTATGTAACCGATAGTTTTTCTCTATTTTGAAAAATATTATTGATTCACAATCTTAATTACTACTGATCCACAATCGTTTTTTAAAATCTTAATGGGGCAAAACTTATGTACCAACTAGCTATGTTGGACAGAGCTTGTAGTAGGGAAATATGCATTTCTTATTTGTGTGGAGTACTAAAGAAGGTATGTTTTTGATGATTATTTCAGTATCTTTTCATTAGAACTTGCAAACCTTTTGCATCATGAACTCGGAAAATGATAGAGAATTATAACAAAACATGTGAGATTAATATGTAAGACTAAAACGCTGACAATTGTCATTTCCTTATGCAGGGAGGAGTGAAAACGAGAAGTTGCCGTTCCAAAGGAAAGGACAAGAACGGGTTAACTGCTGTCCCTTTGACGGGAGACCGAATGCAAACAAGGCAAAGCAAATCAAAGCGAATCAGCCCGGAAAAGGAGTTGGAGATATCAGCTCGGTGCAGGAGAGAAAAGAAGTGACTGAGGACTAACGGTTCAGCGAATCCGTCAGGATCCTTGATCCTGAGGGATCGTTGTTTTATCTATTTTTGCACTTAGACATCTCCGTCGTCACCCTTATAAAAGGGGCAACACTGTTAGCTCGGAGGAGGGTTAGACATGGTTATGCTTTTATGTAATTTATTTTAAGATCAAAACTTTGATCATCGAGTCTCGCTAAGAACTGGTTTATTGTAATTCTGCTTTATGCATTAATACAAACTTGGTTATTACTTCATCTCTGAGTCTGGATTAACTTCAAGCAGTGTACCCCTGGAGGCTAAGGGCCCGGCCCTAGAGGACACTTGCTCCTGTACGTTGGTTTATGCGTTGTTTTCCTATCGACGTTATTTGGTAATCTGATGTGTTTCATAAGTTTACATCACATGCTCTGTTATGTTTAATTCATTAAGGTTTTTACAGACAGGACTATTGTATTGACTCTACATCATATTACTGTTCTTTTAAGAGTTGATCTAATATTGCTAGTCTTGACAGAATGCTGTTACTATTACAGAGCTTTTGTGTTGTGCACCTGTTCATTAACGTTACGAAATTCATCTTGGGAGTTATGTTCTTTACGATTGTTGGATTTATGAACAATACTATTCTATTTTGAAATGCAGTCGTATTTCTTCTAACTGAGATTGATACTGGGATCAGATTACTATTTAAGTGTGCTATGTGTGTACATGGCTTTCAAGCGATGTTCCATAATTTATCAGTAATCAGTGCTGTTCCATTGATGTGTGTTGTTTGATTCGCCCTTAAGAGTGAAAGATTGTCGTTTGATTATGATTAATGCATTTGATCTGATAGATTAAGATTGTTACTACTTGTGAGACTTAGTTGCTGTTCTATTTCTTAGCCACTGTCCTATTTCAGAATTGTTGTTCCATTTTGGATTTGTTGTTCCATTGCAGACATGCTGTTCGATTTTTTAATTGATGTTCCATTTCTTATCTGCCGTTCCATTTCCTGTCATTTGTTATTCTGGTGTGAAGAACGATCTAAGGCTGTAGTGAGCATTGACATTTACTGTTTGGCTCCCAGATGCACGATCTGTTCTCTGATTTCATTTTCCATCAATTTCCAAAGGGATGGGTTATTGCTACCAAACCCTTGACTGATAAGTTGCTTAGTCTTTTGAATGTGTGATTTAATCTTTTGAAGAGGTTAAGCTGTAGACAAGCATTTACTCTTGTATTTCTGAACACTGTACTACTAGCATTACTCTGGCAAATGATAGCCTCGGACTGAGACACTCTTTGAAATAGCAAAACGTTCCTAGATTGACATATTAATGTGAGGTAATTAGAGGTGAAAGAGACCCTTTTTATAGCTCTACATTTTGGCACCATTGCTGGGGAAAGAGTGTAGCCATTTGTTCTTTTTTTCAGAGTAGTGTACGAACCTGCTAGGGAAGAATTGGATTTTAAAAACGGAAGGTAAGAACCTACGTGTGGAGCATGTAAAAGCCCTGCTCCTCTATCCGCTTTCCTACATATTTGTTGTTGTTCTGTTTGAATAGAATTTAGTAGTTAATTTGAGTGCATGACTAAGCAGAAAAAGCCAGAAAAAAATACCAAACCTCTACCCAAGCCAGAAAAAGCTAAGGGGCCGATGACCCTTCGTCAACCAACCTTCATAGACGAAATCCACAAGAAAGCAGAATCTCAGCCCTCAGTAGGACCCAGGAAAGTCATTTCTAAACATCCTACTAGTTCCCTTCAGGCCACAGGATCACCATCTGTAGCCTTTGCTGAGGTTCATGGTCAAACTGAAGAGCAGGACTTTCAAGAAATTGAAAATTCTACTCCAGAACTATTGCAGGAAGGGAATTTTAGCAATCTTTGTGAAGGAGAAGGAGAGACAGGGGAAACTAAGGAACCAAGATCTCCTATTGGAACAACTCAGCCATTAAATAGCGCAGACAAAGGAAGTGCTGCAAAAATCATTGTTGAAGAAACTCAATCTCCTCAGACATCAGTCATTCTCATTATCCAAGATAGAGGAAGTTCTATTAAAACTATTCCTGTCAAAGCCATTCCCTCTCAACCTAGGAATACCCTCCTAGATATCCCAGAAGGTTATTGGCATATATTCGACCCAATGGCTCAAAACCAGCCAAACACCCAAACCTCTACATTACAATACCCCATAGTGGATTCTGTAGCAAATGCGCCTATGAAAGAAATCCCTCTTCAACATATCCCCACATTCCATGGTCTTACATCAGACGATCTGGATGCATTTTTATTTGAATTTGATGCGCTGTGCAGGGGATATGATTACACCACCAACCCACAGAAACTGAAACTATTTCCCTCTACATTAAAAGGGGCAACTTTAAGATGGTTTATGGGATTAGGTGGCGGGGTTATAAATAACTAGGATCAAATGAAAGAATCTTTTCTAAAAAAATATCAGGATTATTGCAGGTCTAGAGAAATGAAGGATGAAATATTCCAAATGACAGCTAGACTGAATGAAACATTAGAGGAGTATGTGGAACATTGCTAGTATAATCTACAAAGATCTCCTTATGCATCACTACCTTTACCTGATAATGTGTTAAAAACAACATTAATAAGGGGCATGAAGGAACAATGGATTGAAACATTAAACATTATGGGAAAAGGGGATATTTATCAAGAAAATTTTGCTGACATTATTGATTTATGTATCAGGAGCTCGAGAGGTAGCACAAGAGTAAAACCGCCAGAACATGATCTGTTTGTAAGAGATAATAAAATTTCAACAGAAGGAGTAACACGTGTAGAAATTGGAAATTTATTGGAAAATTTTAAAACTGATATACTAGGGACACTGACTACACAACTTGATATTATGCAAGCCAAACAAAAGAAAGTGGAGGCAGAACAGAATTTGGTGATCTTCTGTCCCCGATGTAGGAAAAAGCATAGCCACAAGGAGTGTCCACTGGATACAGTCCAAACATGCACCATCTATACAAAAGATCACCTTACGGAGAGCTGTCCCTCACTTCCTAGACTGAAAGCGGTATATAACGAAGCGGAAGAAGAGCCAAAATCGGTGTATTTACTCAACCAGCGCCGTCAGTGGCAGCCGAGACAATATGGTATGTTTCCAGACCCAACTTCTTCTTTTCAGCCTCCACAGTATAATGCTCAACAATATAATATGTGGCAAATTCAATCCCAATCCCCATTTCCAAACTGGTCACCACAGTCGTTTCCTTCTTCAAACCCATGGCCGAATTAGACAAGCCAATCTAGTTGGCCGAATTTTCCTTATACCCCACGATATTGGCAAAGTAACTCATATCCACCGCAATGGACTCCCCCTACCTCGCAAATTTTAGTCTAGCAGACAAACTGGCAGAGACCGATGCATCAGCCAGTAGGAACTATTCCGCTCCCTCAACCTACACTGCCAGCCTTACAACAAAATCCCCAGTCTAATCTAAGACCGCAACTCCCAGCCCAACCCAACCCCAATCCAAATAACAGACCGGTTCAATCTGTCCAAATCATAGAAACACTTGAGATAGGAGCCGATCTGAGGGAGTGTAATGATCTTCAGTTAAGATCTGGGCGTATTATTGAAACCGAGGGAGATAAGACAGTTCAGATTGAAGATCAGTTACCCAGAGAACATCTGTCACAACAAGAGGATGTGAATAAACAACAAACTCATAATCAAGCAACCACATCCTCTCCTCCGTTCCCAGAACGATTAGTCATACCTCGACCTATACAATATCTTGATTTTGACATTCTGGGAGAATTACAAAATCTGTACATAAAAATTCCATTCCTCCAAGCCATTCAAGACATCTCGATATACGCAAAAACTATCAAAGAATTGTGCATAAAGAAACCAAGGAGGAATATAACAAATAATCCAAGAGTCCAAGTAGTCGGCACTTTATCTGACTTGCTATCAGGGAAAGAAACACCCATTAAATATGAAGACCCAGGAAATCCAATTGTAACTGTCCAAATTTATGGTCAGACCCTGTCTAATGCCTTAGTTGATCTAGGAGCTGCAATTAATATCTTAACAACCACTACTTGCCAAAAGCTAGGCATTACATCTATAGAACCCACCTCTACCTTGCTAGAATTGGCTGACCGATCTATGGTTAGGCCGGAGGGTACTCTACATGATGTCATGGTCTCTGTTGATTCCTGGGAATATCCAATCGATTTTTTGATAATAAATCCCAAAACTTGTCATGATGGACATCCATTGATTTTAGGTACACCTTGTCTTGCCACTGCCGATGCTTATATTAGCTGCCGGTAAGGAAATATGACCATAACCAAAGGACCAAATATCAAGAATTTAGTTCTATATCCTTCAGCGCAGCCAAGTGTCACAATAATCAAAACTAATAAGCACCCTATATCATACCTTACTGATAACATTAGATCTCCATTAACTATACAAGAGGCACTTGATTTCGAAGACCAAACAGAAGATGATGCCATTAATAATTTCATTAGTCAAACTGAATCCAGATCCTGCACACAATGTCACATGATAGAAGCAGCATTTGATAATGAATTAGAAGAAGATCCTCTGAAAGATACGCATGATCAAACAATACCTGTTACTTCTGTTGCAAATAGTAAAATTGTAGAAATTGAACCGGGAAAAACCTTAAATATTAATGCCAACCTCACACCTGAACAAGAAATGAAGCTCATCCATTTGTTAAGGAAATATAAAGAAGCATTTGCATGGGACTACCCTGATATGAAAGGAATTGACCCCCAATTATGTACACACCACATTTATATAGAAAATGATGTGAGACATGTTCGTCAACCTCAAAGGAGACTTAATCCTCAGCTAAAAGATGTGGTAAAAGCTGAACTTCGAAAACTTTAAGATGTCAATTTTATCTATCCTATCTCTGATAGTAAATGGGTCTCTCTGCTTGTGGTGGTACCAAAAAAGAATGGGAAATGGAGAATCTGTGTGGACTACAGGGAGCTAAATAAAGCAACACAAAAAGACCACTTTCCTCTCCCATTCATCGACCAAGTATTAGACACTTTAGCAGGTAAGAAATTCTTTTCTTTCCTGGATGGCTTCAGTGGATACAATCAGATTCAGATTGCCCTTGAAGACCAAGACAAAACTACTTTTACTTGTCCTTGGGGAACATTTGCCTACCGAGTTCTACCTTTTGGCTTATGCAATGCTCCTGCCACATTCCAAAGGGCTATCCTTAGCATTTTTGCAGATTTAATAAATGACGGACTTGAAGTATACATGGATGACTTTACACCATATGGAGATGATTTCGATCCAGCATTGGATACCCTAGAAAAAGTCCTACAATGCTGCATTGCTACCAGGCTTTGTTTAAGCCACGAAAAATGTTATATGATGATGACTGAAGGACTTATCCTAGGACATTATATTTTAGCAACTAGCATTCAGGTAGACCCAGCCAAAATCCAAATACTTTTTCTTATTCCCACTCCTACCACTCAAACAGAGGTACGCAGTTTTCTTGGATTTTCTGGTTATTATAGGCAATTTATAGAACATTATTCGCACATTCTTGCACCTCTATATGCACTAACTGGTAACGTTGATTTTCTTTGGATAGAAAAATGTGAACGTGCTTTCAAGGATCTGAAGCAGCTCGTATCCATAGCCCCAGTCCTTCGAGGACCAAATTGGGATTTTCCATTCCAGATATCATCTGATCCCTCAGATACAGCCATTGGAGCGGTCCTTGGGCAGGAAGAGGATAAAAAACCATATGCAATTTATTACATTAGCAAAAATTTATCCCCTGCTGAATTAAACTACACTGTTATTGAAAAAAGTTTCTAGCTGTAATACATGCTATCAATAAGTTTAGACATTACATAACTGGATATCCTGTTATCTTGTACACAGATCATTCTGCCATAAAATATTTAGCAAACAAGCCTATCACAAATGGCAGAATAACTAGATGGCTGATTTTATTGCAGGAATTTGATATTACAATCAAGGATCGATCGGGCAAAGAAAATCTTGTAGCCGATTTTCTCTCAAGAATGCCAAAGCCGATCGATGCAGCAGCAGTTGAAGACCAATTTCCGAACGAGCATCTGTTTGCTGTGGCTGTTCAAACACCCTGGTATGCTGATGTTGCCAATTACCTAGCAGTAGGTAAATTACCAAAGCATCTAACCCCTAATGAGCAGAAACAGATTGTTCAGCGGAGTGCTCGATTTTCGTGGATTGGGGGCTATTTGTTTCACACAGGGGCAGACATGCACATCAGGAGATGCGTTCGAGAAGATGAAATCTTTGACATTTTAAAAGCCTGCCATGACAGACCATGTGGTGGACATTTCGCCGATCGTGGAACTAGACATAAAGTGCTACAGACAGGGTATTATTGGCCCACGATTTTCAAAGACGCAAAGAAATTTGTCCATGCCTGTGACAGTTGCCAGCGAGCAGGACACCCTGGTCAGTCTGATGAGATGCCTCTGAAACCACAGCTAGTCATCGAACCATTCGAGCGATGGGCTCTTGATTTCATTGGACCAATTAACCCATCATCAAACCCTAAAACATATATTTTGGTGGCAACAGAATATGTCACCAAGTGGGTTGAAGCAGAGGCATTGCCTAGAGCTACAAAGGACTCTGTCATACAGTTCCTGTTCCATCTATTTGTACATTATGGCCTTCCAAGAGAAATAATTACAGACGGTGGACCACAATTTGCTGGGAACAGAATAGCTACAACACTCAACAACTATCATGTCCAGCATAAAATCACTACTCCATATCACCCGCAGGCAAATGGACAGGTAAAAAGCAGCAATAAAATAATAGAAGCAATCCTAACAAAAACCATTGCGTCACATAGACGTGATTGGGCTGCCAGACTACCTGAAGCACTGTGGGCTTACAGAACAACATGGAGAAGCACCACTGGTTACTCACCTTATCAATTAGTGTTTGGAAAACAACCCATTTTCCCCATAGAATTCGAAATCCAAACATTACGAACAACACAGGAAGTTGGCTTAGATCTAACCGAGGCACAGATTAATTGATTGCAGCAGATCAATGAGCTGGACGAAATTAGGCTCTCTACACTTCAAAACACTGCCCTGATCCAACAACAACGAGCTAAATGGCATGATGCTCTCATTAAAAATAAAGTCTTCCACGATGGACACTGGGCTCTGTTGTACGACTCCAAGTTTCAAGACTTCCCTGGGAAACTCCAGACTCGTTGGTTGGGACCATACGAAATCCAGAAGGTACATGACAATGGGACCCTTACTATAGTCACTATTGACGGTTCTGGATATGCCTTCAAGGCAAATGGCCACCGAGTTTGTCTCTATCGCAAACCACTCACTCGGGAGTCCTTCTGCCAGCAGCTACGCCGAGACTCTGATATGGAGATTTTGGGGGAGGAAGAGAAATCTTCCTCACCTGTAATTCATTAAGGAATTCATTTCTTTTTATAGTTTGTACATAAGTTTTTTTTCTTGAATCATTTTTGTACATATTTTTGTTGTACATATTTTTGTCGTTCCTTTCTTTTTTTCAAAAGAACAACATTTTCTTCTGGCTGTTCCTTTTTCAAAAGAGCAATCCCTTTTTGGATCAGCCGTTGTCTTGTTGCAATTTGGTTCTTTTTCTTTATTTTTGTGTGTTTTGCTGTTCCTTTTTCAAAGGAACAACATTTTTGATCTCCGCCGTTCCTTTTCCAAAGGAATGGCATTTGTGTGTTTTTTGCTGTTCCTTTTCCAAAGGAACAACATTCTTGATTGTTGCTATTCCTTTTCCAAAGGAACGACATTTTCCTGTTTCGCTGTTCCTTTTCTAAAGAAACAGCATTTCGATTTCTGTTGTTCGTTTTTCAAAGGAACGACATATCTGCGTGTTTTGCTGTTCCTTTTCCAAAGGAACAACATTTTTGATTTCCATTGTTCCTTTTCCAAAGGAACGTCATTTTTTGCATGTTTTTACTGTTCATTTTCCAAAGGAACAACATTTTTGATTTCTGCTGATCCCTTTCCAAAGGAACGACATTTTTTTGCGTCTTTTGCTATTCCTTTTCCAAAGGAACAACATTTTTGGTTTCTGCTGTTCCTTTTCCTAAGGAACAACATTTTTGTGTGATTGTTATTCCTTTTCCAAAGGAACAACATTTTTTATTTCCACTATTCCTTTTTCAAAGGAACGGCATTGGAATGTTCTGTTGTTCCTTTTTCAAAGGAATGTCATCTGTGTGTTCTGCTGTTCCTTTTTTTCAAAGGAACAGTGTTTTCCATCTTTGTTGTTCCTTTTTCAAAGGAACGGCATTTGTATTTTCTGCTATTTGTGGTCTTTTGTTGTTCCTTTTTCCAAAAGGAACACCACTTGCATGCTTTTTCTCTCCCTGTGGAACAGCTTATTCCTTTTTTCTGTTCTAAATTAAGGATGCTTATTGCTCCTGTTCTTTCAAGTCTTTTAGAATACAGCTATGCACTTATGCAATGGATACAAAATCACAACATACTGAAATCAGCCAATCATAAATCGCTATTTTTATAAGGCTCTGCATTGGTAAAAGGTCAAAAGGAATGACACACTTATTTATCATCTTTTGATGTCATTGTTCTACTAATTCTGCTATGATTGTTCATCTTTATCATGACGACCCCTTTTTAATCCTCTTTGATTATTATTTAGGAATAAGAACAAAGGGTTTATATCCTCCTATTCAGATGTTAAGACTTCTTCCACCATTCCTACTCTTAAGGAGTGTTGAGCCACCCCTTGTGTATAAATAAGGGAAAGTACTTTATGAAAAAGAAAGAAAAAAGTAAACATGACTTATAAATTGTCAAATGCAGGATAGGGGGTCTCATCAAGAGCCAGCCTACCATGATCATGAGGATGAAAGTGAAGTGGCATTCCCACTATGGCCACCACACCAGGGATATGGTCCAAAAGGTATATCAAATAAATAACCCATGGAACAGGAGGTCTCATCACGAGCCGGCCTGCCCACTTTTTGCTCCTTCCTCGTGAATGGCATTATGGTTAACTGGTCACCAAGTGTTACAGGGAAAAGTGTCTATGCTGAACTGCTAATCCCACTAAGGCTGGTAGCTACCTTAGAAACAAACAAAGTAAAGCTACTTTCATTTTCCTTTATGAAAGATAGATGAGAGAAGAATAAAGGAGACCAACCTCTGTCTTGCGCTTGGTTCCTTGCTCGATTCCTCTCTCTTCTGATAGTCCTTTGCTACTTGCTTTCTTGTATACCCAGCTTCACAGAGTACCTGTAGAATCAAAGCAGCATAACACTATACGAGAACATGGATATATTATCATAAACAATCTAGGATCAGATGTAAATTGACCATACAAATGCATAAAATATAAATCACACAAGAGTATGGAGGAAAACTTGAATAGCTTTATTGATAATCAAGAAAGAGCCAAGAGAGTTACAACCAGTTGTTCTGACCCAGCATCATCCTCTCAGCAAGTAAGCCCTTCTTCACCTCATGAAAAGCTTAGATCACCCAACACTATGATGTTGCCTCAAGAAACCAACAGCAATTCCTTACAAGATGCAAAATTCCAGCCTCTGGATCTCTGGGATGAGGGATCCATATATAGATGTCCGCAAGGGAGATGAGTCAGCTTGTGATTTGATTAGTGTCTTCCCTCTGATAGTTCTTACTTCCACTTGGAGATTGATGATCTCTTACTCATCCCTGGTCAAATTCAGAGAGGCAAGTGTCACAGGAGAAGTTTCTGGAAGATTCCATGCTTCTCCACCTCGCGGATTGACACTGCCATTTGTCTCTTCTCACCCATCGCACCCCATAGAAGGGCTTTTTGAAATGAAATGCACCTACTGTGTGTATTTAGGTGAGATGCAATGCACTTTGCCTATGGAGCAGGTGAAATGATCCAGTTTTGACCAGTTCTGAGTAGTTTTTCATGGAGAAATTTTGGGAGAAGCTGTAATCAGTTGACCTTGTTCTTTTAGGGGTTGGAACAACACTTTTAGGGACTTAGGATCCCTTGGTTTATGGACATTTTATGCTTGGGGTTGCAGTGCCCAAAAATGTCTATAACACCAAGCCAGCGTAATGGCCTACATTTTGACATCACACAACATTCCCTAAGTATACACAAAGGATCATGGTTCCATGGGTGAAATAAACAACTCTGCCAAGGTTATGGACACCTGTCGGCAGCAGAGCATTGTTAAGGGTATTGAAGTCACATTATTCACACCAATAGGTAAGTTACTAATACCCTTCTGTTTCTTATACCTTAGTAATTAATCATATATCATTTCCCGAATTATATAGCGCGTGTAAATTTATTATCACCAACCATGGCAGAGTAATTGACAATGACCGCATGAGATTTGGAATGTACGACAAATGTCCTATCCTCCCAGCCTCGCATCATATCACAGCAGCCTCTTACGTAATAAGCGATCTAACTCTATGCCTTGATTTCGGTAATTCGATGTTTTTGTAAACATGGCATATTGCCATACGTTGTTGCTTTATGACTTTGTTTCAGAGCAGACGCTGCTCCTTTATTTGACGGTTGGGATAGCCTATCACATTGCGGGGGGGGAGGTTAACCTCATTATTCCCTGGATTACGTGTCAGCTCACTATTCGGGAAAGTTGTGTACTAGGGTATGGCACGGCTCAATGGCATACTATTTTTATTTTTTCTGCACAAATTGTTGTTCATAAGCCATTTCTATTGTATACTCTGTTTTTTGAACAAGTCTTGCATCTATTAGCCTCTCTGTGTTTCAACAGCACGAATAGCTGCCATTCCATTGAGAGTTTACAGTGAAACCATGGGAGGAAGATTGATTCGGAGGGAACCGCAGGTGTTGACAGTCTCCACTGCTACCCGGGAAATCCTGGCAAGAGCAGGGTGGCTGACTTATCTCAACCGCTTGCAGGAGTCTAACGAGATGGTGGCAATTGAATTCCTGCAGAATTTGCAATAGGATTACAACACAGTGAGGGGGAGTCACATAGCAGTCACCGATGACATAATCGCAGAAGTCTCGGGACTACCAGCCACCGGACCTGTATGGACGTTAAAAAAGGAGAGATTGCAGAAGATTATAGAAATCTTCCGGGACGAAGGCTAAAGCCTGGCAATTAGAGGAAAGGGAGTGCTGTCGGCAACACTAGGAGAGCCCTGGGCAAAATTGGCAAGGACCATTCAAAGCTACATCACCTGTGAAGGCGGAAAAGACGTGGTAAGACCACGACATCTTAAACTCTTAGATGTACTAAAGCAAAAATGCTTTGTAAATTTACCTGCATTTCTGAATTCGTTACTTCATGACATTGCACGGAGCATTAAAAAGGCACAACATGTAGAGTCAGTTGTTAGTCATCATGGGTTGATTTGATTAATTGTCAGCCATAGCCTCACCTAGCAGCAGAGCAGCTGGGAAGAGATAATTGCCATGATAAATGGGGGATTGACCGCACCATCCCCAAAACGTAAACATGCCACCAGTACACCAGAGCGTCCAGAAAAACGTAGGGAATTAGCAAAACGGAAACATGCCACCAGTACATCCGAGCGTCCAGAAAAACACAAGGAATTGGCAAAGCGTAAACATACCACCGGTACACCCGAACGGCTAGAAAAACGCAGGAAATCGGTCCGGCTAGCACAACTACGAGGGAAGTTGGAGAAGCCCCAGGAAAACACCAGCCGGCCGGTAGAAATTGAAGATGAGCAACCCTCACGGTCAGAAGGGGAGGCCGAGCAATCTGAAGAAGAAGAAAAAGAAGAAGGGGCCAAGCAATCTGAAGAAGAATAAGAAGAAGAAGAAGAGGCTGAGCAATCTAAAGAAGAAGAAGAAAATGAAGAAGGAGCCGAGCAATCTGAAGAAGAAGCCGAGCAATCCGAGCAGGAGGAGGAAATGGAATAGCAGGAAGGTAGCCCATTGCAGGACCCAATGGGGGAAGATCAATTGGCCGAAGTCTTGGGCAATATGGGCGAATATGGCCAACCTTCCAGTCCATCAGACCTCCATGCCAAAAAGAGACCCCGGGAGGAAAATGCACCTGAGAAATCACATGCAAAGGAGGCAGAAGAAGAGAATCTGCTTGTTCATGATGAAGACATGATAGGAGATACTGAACAGGAACAATCTGTTCCTAACCAGAAGACACCGGAAGAAATTCCGGAGGAAGCAGGGGTAGAAAGAGAAATCACCCAAGAAATGATAGAACCAGTTAGGGTTCCTGCCCCAGAACAGCTAGAGTAGAACAGTGAAGAAACACCCTAGAAGGAAAATCCGGGAACTAGTCACAGTCCAGGCCGCAGTGAACAGCCTGCTGTTCCTTCTAAGGAAATTTTGGAAATTAAAGAATTGCGAAAGGAACAACAGAGATTATTGAATATAATAGTCCAGCTCCACTAGCAGATTAGGATCCTGAAAGTAAGGCAAACGGTAAAAAAGATTTCAGGAACGAAAAAGGTGACCACTCCAGCAAAACCTCGCAAGGCAAAGGGGCAGAGGACCAGAATTCATCCTGTTATTCAAAACCTTGTCGAGAACCAGGCTACTGTTCTAAATGATGATGAGAAACAGACTGCTGTTCCAATTGAAAAGGAATAGCAACAGACTAATATTCACGTTAAAATAGAAATGGATGAGATGATGACCTGTGATAAGGAAATTCAGACGGAGGCACCACTTTTAGGAGTGATAAGGGTTATGAACTCAAAGCAACGCAATAGGAAAGTTTAGGTAAAACTCCCAGTCTCCACTACTGCATGGAGAAGAGATCCAAAAACAGTAACCCTGCGAAAGGGGTTGAAGCAAGCTCAACAAGAAGCAGAAAAGCTTAGAGAGAAAACGGTCCCTCGCAAAAAGTATGAAGAGCTACAGCAGCAGCTTAGGAACGTCAATCAATCCGAAAGCCATGCTTTTGAAGGTTGGCGAAGGGAACAAGAGAAATTCGCAAAGGTAACTCGTAGGCTAGATATCGTTATCAAGCAGATGGATACCTTGTGTTCTTTATACAATGACATCTTAACATGTAGAGCCCCTGCCAAGAATTATGCCTTGTTTCTACTGGAACGGTATTTGCAACTAAAAATAAAGGCTGTTAAAGCAGGTGCTCCCATACAAATTAACACTATCAATGATTTTATAGACTGTTGTAAGCACTACGGGGTAAAAGTCCAGAGACTATTGTGTGAGTTCTATTTACATAACCTTGTATTAGACCAGGAGACCAAGCTGAACCCTGGCCCTTTTGTTGGAGACATCCAATTGCAAGCGTTCATCTCATTTGGGGTGAATCAAATTAAATGGCTTAAAGCCTATAATACTTTCCAGAGGCAAGAAAACGGCTTAGATTTGTGGGTAAGGGTTGAGCCTAGGAGTCCAGTACAGTTGTGGAAAGCACATAGAAACCTCATGAAGACTCCAGGTGTAATTGAAACATTAGGACCCATGCATGAGGCACTCATTCGATAGGGATTAGAATACTTTCTTTCTATCAAAGACCTTGCCATTGATGCAGATAAATTTCGGTATCAAATCTATAATCCGAATATCCAGCTCAGGGAACCGTTTAAGTATGAGAATTTTAAACTAGTTGCCAACTGCTTGCACCTCTATGGCGAAATCGTTTTGAGGGCAGGGCCATCCTGGTTAGGATATAGGTTCTGGAGTCCAATTATTTGGCACCCTGCACACGGATACCAAGCCCTGTATGAGATGCCCGAGGGTCAGACAGGCCATTCCTTTGACTACCTAGTTACTCATCATGGCTGTAGGCCTCCACATGAGATTCCATCTCCAGCCTATTCTCTCACTACCTTGCATGTCAACTACAATGTTTTCATGAGGGCATGAAACATGGTAAGCAGGGGGGTGTGTGGAGTACTAAAGAAGGTATGTTTTTGATGATTATTTCAGTATCTTTTCATTAGAACTTGCAAACCTTTTGCATCATGAACTCGGAAAATGATAAAGAATTATAATAAAACATGTGAGATTAATATGCAAGACTAAAACACTAACAATTGTCATTTCCTTATGCAGGGAGGAGTGAAAACGAGAAGTTGTCGTTCCAAAGGAAAGGACAAGGACGGGTTAACCACTGTCCCTTTGACGGGAGACCGAATGCAAACAAGGCAAAGCAAATCAAAGCGAATCAGCCCGGAAAAGGAGGTGGAGATATCAGCTCAACGCAGGAGAGAAAAGAAGTGACTGAGGACAAACGGTTCGGCGATCGCTGTTTTATCTATTTTTGCACTTAGACATCTCCGCCATCACCCTTATAAAAGGGGCAGCACTGTTAGCTCGGAGGAGGGTTAGACACGGTTATGCTTTTATGTAATTTCTTTTAAGATCAAAACTTTGATCATCGAGTCTCGCTAAGAACTGGTTTATTGTAATTCTGCTTTATGCATTAATACAAACTTGGTTATTACTTCATCTCTGAGTCTGGATTAACTTCAAGCAGTGTACCCCTGGAGGCTAAGGACCCGGCCTTAGAGGACACTTGCTCCTGTATTATTACGTTGGTTTATGCATGGTTTGCCTATCGACGTTATTTGGTAATCTGATGTGTTTCATAAGTTTACATCATATGCTCTGTTATGTTTAATTCATTAAGGTTTTTACAGACAGGACTATTGTATTGACTCTGCATCATATTACTGTTCTTTTAAGAGTTGATCTAATATTGCTAGTCTTGACAGAATACTGTTACTATTCCATTACAGAGCTTTTGTGTTGTGCACCTGTTCATTAACGTTATGGAATTCATCTTGGGAGTTATGTTCTTTACGATTGTTGGATTTATGAACAATACTCTTCTATTTTGAAACGCAGTCGTATTTGTTCTAACTGAGATTGATACTGGGATCAGATTACTATTTAAGTGTGTTATGTGTGTATATGGCTTTCAAGCATTGTTCCATAATTTATCAGTAATCAGTGCTGTTCCATTGGTGTGTGTTGTTCGATTCGCCCTTAAGAGTGAAAGATTGTCGTTTGATTATGATTAATGCATTTGATCTGATAGATTAAGATTGTTACTGCTTGTGAGACTTAGTTGTTGTTCTATTTCTTAGCCGCTGTCCTATTTCAGAATTGCTGTTCCATTTTGGATTTGCTGTTCCATTGCAGACTTGTTGTTCGATTTCTTAATTGTTGTTCCATTTCTTATCTGTCGTTCCATTTCCTGTCATTTGTTATTCTGGTGTGAAGAACGATCTAAGGCTATAGTGAGTATTGACATTTACTGTCTGGCTCCCAGATCCACGATCTGTTCTCTGATTTCCTTTTCCATCAGTTTCCAAAGGGATGGGTTATTGCTACCAAACCCTTGACTGATAAGTTGCTTAGTCTTTTGAATGTGTGATTTAATATTTTGAAGAAGTTAAGCTGTAGACAAGCATTTACTCTTGTATTTCTGAACACTGTACTACTAGCATTACTCTGGCAAATGATAGCCTCAGACTGAGACACTCTTTGAAACAGTAAAACGTTCCCGGATTGACATATTAATGTGAGGTAATTAGAGGTGAAAGAGACCCTTTTTATAGCTCTACAATTTGGAGCTATTTGTAATATAGAAAAATGTTTTTAAACATTCTTTTGTGTATTTGTACAGTAGAAACCAAATTTCCCAGGTGATGCATATGTTAAATTGAAGTTCAAAGCAGCAAAAGGAAGCTTCAGAAAGGATATCAATGAATAGAAAATGGTTTGTAGCCTGTTGGAATGTATTTTTATTTTAAAATTTGTTTCTGTAATAGAGGTAAATTATGAAGTGGATGTTAGCTCATGAACTTGGTAACTAATGGAATAATGATGCTTTTGCAGCCCAGAAGCAGTGTATAGTTCATGTAATGAAATTGCAAGACCTGCCTAAACAGGGCCTGAACTGTTTCATGGTAGGCCAATGTCACAACATCATCGTTAGTGGATGAATAACGAGATATAGTGACACTATATTGAAAGGTAAAGTAGTCAAGAGGAAGCTCCATGAGGTGTGAAAATCTCTGATGAGGAGGAAGTAAAGTCCTAGTGTGAAAACCTATGATGAGGAGGAAGTGACTAGCCTGTGTGCTGGCCTGATTTGCATTGTGTTTGTTTCTAGTAGATCTAGATCTATTGGAAAATTAATTCTAGATTGTCTAGAACTCTCACATTTTAGGAGCTCCAAGATCGAGATGAAAAAACTAGGTTTTTTCTTTGGGATTCCTTCCTCTCCCTTTTTTGTTGATTTGAAGTCTCAGTCCTATGTGCCTAGCCTGAGTGTATGCCATATCAAAATGTTAAGAAGCAGAAGAGAAAAGTCCTTTCATGTTTTGATGTGGTGTATGTATCCAGATAAATGACATGGCGGCTTTACCAGAGTTTTGGATTTCCTTAGTTTCATTGAATTGCTGATCAACTTAAGTTGGAGATCACATTTACATTGACTGAAGTGTATGATATGCAAACCCAGATGAGCTAGTGTTTCTGGCTCTGCAAGTATCTTTGATCCTAAAGACCTCTCTCAGAACTTGGGATTCTTCTTCAATCTCTTTGGTGAGGGTTTCGACCTTATCATAACTGTAATTGCTACCCTATTTCCATATGCCTCACCAGTGTTGTTGTTACTTTGTCATTGTCTTTATCATGAAAACCCGTGATAACTTCCTCTTGATCTTTCTCATTATCAATGATGTCATCATGGAGTTCAGTTGAAGTAACAACATCACACTCAGAGTACCTAAAAAATATTTTTGCATAGTCTCTGTGCAACCTTATCTCTCTTGCTGAATTTATTTGGGTAGTAAAAGGTTGCAACCAGAATTGCATATTCCATCAAACTGCACATATCCGTGCTTGCACTTTTAAAAAAATCTCCATTTATCTACATACTCCATTTTTAAGCCTCCTGGAACCCTGATCCTATTCTACAGAAGCTGTTGATCAATTAGTAAACCTAAAGTCCATGACAAACAACATTATTTGTTAGATGTGCCTTGAATTCCCCTAAATTTTTCCAGATAACATGGTCGAAGGTGTAGTGTTGTTCATGATGCTCCCCCACTGTATGAAAGCTTGAATCTTGTATACACCCTTTTTTCGATGAGATTCGAGATCCCAATACTCGCTTGCCCAATGGCTGCCCTCTGCCAACTTCAAACCAAAGGGTAAGAACATGATGCTTTTGGCTTGATGTTGGTTTTTCCATGATTGTTTTATCAATAGTAATGTTTTTATTAAATTATGCTAGAAGTTTCTTGCAGAAATTAAGGGAGCTACTCCTAAGCTTCTTCAGAAGCTGATTCATGAGCATGCAAGAAAGCAATGCTCGCACCTCAACCCCTTTTTGGATAATTTGGCATAATTCGATGGCCTCATGCAGATTTCTGATTGCTAACAATGCGTTCGTGTTTGGAATATGGAAGATAAAGAACATATACTTGAGGAAATTTCAGGCCATGTCAAGCATTTTACCAAATTTGTACCAAAAGACAGTGTAGCATGTTGATCATTCTCATTATGCAGAAATCCTACAATCATGTTTCTTCTCTTTGCAAGCTCTCTTAGGCTCCCACTAGGATCAGATTTCATCCCCAACTATAACTACCTAGTATGTGGGGTGGACCAAAAGGTCTTCTGATCATTAGTGTGAAAGCTACATAAATTTTGACATTGATATGTAAATTACTGTTATCAAACGCTGGAAATTTAGGATTTTATGTTTTATGCAGTTGGAAAATAGTAAGGCTAAACAGTAAGGTTTCTTTGTGTAAGTTCAGTAATATGGTTAAACTTATAATAGTCGTGCTTCAAAAAATCACTTTTGAATGGTCCAAGTAGTTTCTTGCTAAGTGAGGAATAGAAGGCCCAATTCAGCTTCAGTTCAACATTAATGCATGAATAACTATGATGTTGTAGTAAGTTATGTAAGCCCAATTGTTTTGAATACTGGAGTTGTTTAGTACGTTTGAGAATACCCTTTACTAGCCTTGGGTATGATGTTCTCATACTTCTCTATCTTAATGTATTTATGTATGGCTTTGAATTAGATGTTCTAGCAAGAGATGAATGTGGACTTGTAGAAGAGACGTGCTAGTCAAAGTTGAATTTGAATTCACATAGAAGACATTGGGAAATATAATTCTAGTTCAAAATTTCCTTCCAACATCTTTCAGGATAGGTGCAAAGGATGAAACTAACATCTTGTCAAGGCATGTGCAAAAGGATGAAATCATGTGACAGTCAAAATTAGGTCAATTTTTCTATCATTTATCGTACAACTTTGGAATCACAAATTATTTTCATCTCCCAGGGTGTGTGCATTACAGCAGTATGTTACATTAACTTGCTATCAATACATTTTATCATCTTCTTGATAGATTTTTGTTGCATCATGCAATCATTACTGCAAAAAAGTTTTGATTCTGCAGGGTGACTAGAGTCCTACAACTTGGGCACCCAATATTGAAAACATCTAAAGAACTACATGAGACATTAGACAAATGGAAATGGTAATGGACTTCATAGCTTCATGGATAGGGTATATTGTCTTTTAAAGGTTGAAATTGAACAATATATATTCCTTTGTCTAATATAACTTAAATGGCCAATAGTTTAAAATTTGATCTATGCCAGTTGTTAGTGTTAAATGGATGTTCATAAAGAACCTTAGACTTTAGTGATAAATGGTTGTTTATAGGAGCTGCCTAAACCTGTCACATACTTCACTCCCTTACCGAAGTCTGATGTACAATTAAGTCTGAGTGTTGATTGATCTGGAACTCTGACTATTTTGGATGATCTGGTTTAATTTAAAATTGGGCAAAACAAACCAATGGAATCATTCCACCATAGAGAACTTTGACTATGCTTGAAATTCCTGCTGGATTCTAGTCAAATTTGTGGTTGGAAAGAGGGTCTAGCTAATTCTATTTTGTTAAACTGGTTGTGTTAATGGACAATCAGATGATTGTTGGTGTGAGCATAGCCATGATGCTCAGGGATTGCAATAGAATTACAAATAGAGTAAAATTATCCACTTGTTGTAGATTAGTTTCTTTAGTTGGAGACCAGAATTGTTGATGAGCTAAAAGTAGAGCTTACCACATATTGTCAGGTCAATCTCCAATCCCCAACATTTCCTTGGGGCATCAAGGATCTAGAAAATTTCATGGACTCTTAAGGGTCTCAATCTTGAAATATATTCTAGTTCTAGACGAGTGTAGATGAATGCTATATTGATCAAAACCATATGTTATATTATATCTATAATCTAATTCCTTCTGGTCTTACTTGTCACTTCAAATTGATTTTAAATTTTATTAATTTGGTATATTCCATATACAATACATGCAGTAAAGCCACTTGGACACAAGAAACAAGATGCCCAAACATTTGCATTATAGGTAACTTGATGTCAATAAATTTGATCACCTTCTTGATAGATTTTTGTTGCATCATGCAATCATTACCATACAAGGAATTGACCATTTGAAATATGATAACTACTATAAGGGTGGCACAAATCCTTGGTATAGCTTCATGAGAAAAATTTCCATTCATGGCTATAGACTTTTGTATCGACCTCATATAAAAACAATACAAGTACTCAAAACCTAGTGAAGCTCTTAGCAAGGCAGACCACCCTATATTCTATTCACTGGGTGAAGGGTAAGAAGCATTTATAAACAATAATCTATCTTTAATCAAAGAAGCAATTCTTTGACAACAAAAAAGTTTTGATTCTGCAGGGGTGACTAGAGTCTTGGAACTTGGGCACCCAAGATTGCAAACAGCGAAAGAACTAAAGGAGACATTAGATAAATGGAAAAGGTAATGGACTACATAGCTTCATGGACATGGTATATTGTCTTTTAAAGGCTGAAATTGAACACTATATATTCTTTTGTCTAATATAACTTAAATGGCCTTGCAATAATATTCTGACTATAAATTGTTTCTCCCAACATCACATCTAGAGCTGACCAGGATGACTAATGGGCAACTTATCTAAGGACTAGTGGATGAAAGGATAAATTCACAACTTTATCGATTTCATATAAATTATCATGATGCTGCTACCAACATTTGATGATAATTTTCAATATCAAGTGTCATTCTTCTTGAATTTATGCCTTACAGCGTTTCCTTTGCAACATGTGGTGCAAATGCTAGTTGTAACCCTCTTTCTTTATGTTACTGATGTTTTTCTTTTGAATAGGAGTCATTATGGCCACTAATACTGTCAAGACTAAATTCATGACATTTAAATCCGAAAAAACCACTTATGATACTTTCATATATTACAACAACTACTTGGAAGAATTTCTACTGCACAAAATATCTTCAAATCTATATCCATCATAAGCCCCATTAGTATTATCACAATGAGAAAAGGATAAATGGAAGATAGAAAAATTATTATGGGCTGGAAAATAACTATAAGTTTGCATATTTTTAGATATAGCATAAAAATAAACTCTTCCTTGAGAATATTATCAGCATGTTGAAGGCTCATATGGCTGGGATGATATCAGCATGTCGAAGACTCATATGGCTAGGACCTTTGATATGAAGGATATAATGGTAGAAAAACAAATATTAGGCATAGAAATACATATATACAAGAAAAATTGTAAGCTTGAGTTTTCAAAATAGAATTATAACAATAAAATACTTGTAAGATTAAAAATAAATAATATGAAACTTATAAATATCCTTTTAGCTTCTCATTTTAAGATTTCTTTAGTTTTATCTCCTAGTAATGAGGAAGAATACGATTATATGTCTCATGTACCATATGCTAATGTAGTAAAAATTTTGATGTATGCGATGATATATACTAGAGAAGATATTTTATATGAAGTGGGTGTTGCTTGTAGTACATGGAAAATCTAGAAAGAGAGTATTGAAATGAAGTGTAACAAGCAATTTGGTATCTTATAGGAATAATTGATTATTGCAACAAATTTAATGGTTGTAGTGATTTTCTTTGTAGTAATGTTGATTCATATTTGGCAGGTAATTTGGACAATAGGAGATCCACTTGAGGTTATGTGTTTACTCTTGCAAGAGAATCTATTAGTTGGATGTGAAAGCTTCAAGAAACAATTGTTTTATCCACTACCAAGGAAAAATATATCCTTGATTCACATGCTTTCAAGGAGGAAATTTTGTTGAATGGGCCTTTTGGGTGAGCTTGGAAGAATGTAGGATGATTTAACTACATTTTGTGATAATCCATATTATCATAGTAAGACTAGGCGTATTGATATTGGGTATCATTTTGTAACACAAATTATTGATAGAGGTGGAGTATCTCTTAAGACAGTCCACACTCAAGAAAATTTGTAGACATGTTTACAAAGTCAACGTTGTAATAGAAATTGTGGTGGTGTCTAGCTTACCTTTGTTTATAGAAGAGGTGATGAAAGGGCTTGGGAAAGATATCAAGTAAATTGTTGTGGACGTGAAGATTCTTAGAATTTGTGACAACATATTTTTCTTTTGTAATGCTTGGTAGGGCCGTCTATTTTCTATTATGTATATGAAGCAAATTTACACCACACAGTTTTACTTGGTGGCCTCAACTCGCCCCGAGGGGAAACTGAGTCTGTTGGCCATCGGTCAGCATTATACACCATCCAAAAACATAGCTTCTTCAGTTTTTCTAGTAGAGCTAGGTATGTTTCAGTCTCATGATAACAAACTTCATAACTATAACATCTAACATAGGCAACAAAAAATTTAATTGTTATCCACATAAAAAAAATCTAAGCATAGGTAGACTAATCTTGCTTGTCGTTCTGCTCCTCAGTGTCAGAGGCTACTGGGGCAGGATCTTCTGCAGTTGCTTATGGAATTCCAAAGATCTCCCCAATGCATGGGATGTGTCTGTCAATACGGTCCATCCTAACATCCTATTTATGCAGCTGAAATAGGATCTTCTCCATATCTCTCTTGTAGTTGGGAGGGCCCTGCATGGTAACTGCCATCCCCATAGAAATTTTCTCAAGTGCTTTGCCTAGCAGACTTTTCATCAGAAAATACAGGTATAGGGTGTGCTTGAACTGTGTAATTCACCCTCTTGTGGTTCCTGGGTCAGGCACCATTGTTGTCCAATCCTCATTTTCATCATCCAGTTCCATCTCATTCTTCACCTGGTCTTCCCAACCATCTATCAGTTTTCGGATTCACTCATCCACTTCCTCTTTGTAAGTTGTGATTGCCTCAGCTATGATGCACTCGGCGACCTTGCGACCCCTGCAACCATCCATCCTGCTTGGGCATTTGGTTGCCCGGGGTTCCGGGCCTTTGTTGCCCCGGCCACGGCCACATCGTGCTGGAGCCATGCCCTGCCGACTTATAACCTGTATACAGTTCGACATCGTTAGATTCACTACCTCCTTCATCGCAACATAGTGCAAATGTGATATCCATACTTCACTACCATGCTTATCTTGCATCGGGCAGAGGCATCCCTGTGCCCACAGGTGGCTAGTGGTTATGGAAATCAGGCAAGAGTCCCCGAGCTTATCTCCCTACCTCGCGCCCTTACCCTGGTTCTGGTATTGGTCACCCTCTTACGGCCATATCCTGGCTCACAGACCCATCTGTAGCTAGGTGCTGCTAGTGCTCCCATACCCGCAGACCCTTGCCTCTACCTGCCAGTTCCAGTCCGTTTCTAGCTCACCTCTTCGCCTCTCATGCCCCCCAGGGTCCCTGGAAATTCCCCTATGGTCCTGCCTTGCCATTTTCTCGGGTTCTCTCAGCCCATTTCCCACCCTGCTAGCATCCCAACTCGAAGGTTGGTCACTCCAGAGTGGCCTTGTATCGAGGCTCCTCGTGGTGCCCACCATGCCATAGCCCCAGCTTCTGCTCAAGAGCAGAGTCAAAACAGCACAGAGCCAGGTGAAATTTCCCCCTTGTCTACCCTGGTTTCTCCCTGGTTAAGCTAAGCCTCATTGGGGTGGCCTCGCGCCTCTCCCTCCTTCCCAACAACTCTCCCTCTGACTCATGGGATTTCCCTTGGAACCCAATGAGAGCATACGAATTAAACAGTGCCAGGGCCAGACTACATACCAGATGGTCGACGCTTGCCCTCAACCTTCGCTGCTTCTCCTCCCTTCTGATTTGCTTCTCCTTCCTTCCCCGCTATACCTTCCGCCTTCCCTGCACGTCTAAGACACCTTCCCCCTTCGCCACCTTCCCTTATGTCGCCCTTCGCTACCTTGCCAGCCCACCTCCCATGCAATCAAGGCAGAGGACACCGCACTCCCTGCCTTGAGCATGTGGGGTGCAGCTGCAATGAATTTCACTGTCCAGTCCATGTGCACTCAGGCCCAGCGCCTTTGACACCGCACTCATCCCGATCGGGGGAATTTATGACAACAAAATTAAAAACAATTGTAAAAAAACAAAAAATTACATCATGTGAATATTTTGGAAGCTTGAATAACACTGTTCGTTTTTAAAACTTATATAAATTTATATAACAAATGTAATGGCCCCACGATAAAATATATCTAGCGCATCCAAAGAGATGATTAGAGTGGGTTGTAAACCTAGATATATCAAGGCAGCCCGAAAGATGGGTGGAGTGGGTTGTAAGCTGAAATTTCTTCTTGATAAATAAAATACCTTACCTTACACAATATTAGTCTTTAAACATGTAAAATTCATGTTATGTGAATTATTCATTGCGTCATTATTTCTCTATTATTAATATCTTACACAATATTAGTATTTAAACAAGTAAAATTCATGTTATGTGAATTATTCATCTCGTCATTATTTTTCTATTATTAATATTATCTGCAGCTTATATAAAATATTAACATACTTTAATATCTATAAAACATTCAAAAAAATATTATCATATTAAGGTGAAAAAATATAGAAAATTCTCTACAACAAACCAAATCCTACCCTTTTACTCAATATAACCATTCCAAAAACCATGAAACACAGATCACAACCATGGAAAATGGTATAATTTTTCAACTATATTGATAGACGATAAAATTTGCCAGAAATGTAAAATGCTTCCTGCCAAAACGACGTTCGTCAGTTTCCCATATTATTTTGGACAGTTCATGCATTATGACTTTGGCCTCCTTTTACATCGTTACATCGCTTTTGTTGGTACTAGAGATAATGATCGGGGGATGCAGCGTCTCCATATGATAAAATCAATGGGTTCACATTAGTGTGTGTGATTGGCTCAAAGAGACGTTTTTGTTGTATTCAGAGATGCTTTAGATTTTTGATTACTTATTTCTTTTTAAGGCATAGCGTGCAGTTGACATATAATGATTAGAGTTTTTCAAAAATTAGAAAGATTTATATCACAGAGTGATCAATCTTTCTTAAAAAATTTTAAAGTGTAAAATATAATGTGATATTTTTTATGGTTTATATTATATTTTTGAAGATTAATAGAGTATATATAAAATTAATTAATATATATATATATATATATATATATATTAAATAACTATAAGTTTGTATATTTTTAAATATGGAATAAAAATAAATTTTTCCTTGAGACTCTTATCACTCTTATTATTTTATACTGGTGTGAAACTGCAATATCTATAAAGATTCATGGAGGAAGATAGAGCACACCTTAAGGTAGTTTATAACCTAAAATAGCAAGATTAAATGTAACACTCCCTATAGTGTCCTCGTGATTGAAGATAGTCTTTCCTCATTGAAAGCATGGCTATGACTAAATATCTTGTATATAAGAAGAAGTTAAACATCATGGAAACAAAGAGGTTTCCTAAAATTACTTTCAACTCTAGCCAAAATCCTCACTTTCAGCTCAGGGATGTATTGACTTGGTTAGACCATTGCTAAATAAAAGAGGAGATAATTTTGCAAAATAAAAATAATATTAAAATTATTATTACTTCAAAATTTTAGGAGAAATAATGGACATGTTAGAGGAAAAAAGAAAATTAAGATAGAGGAAAAAAGAAAACTAAGATATTATAAAGAAGTACTATCAAATCCAATTTCAAAAATTAAAAAAACATTTTTTTGTTTTAACTAATGTTGAAAAAAAAATGACCATTATTAAAATAAAACTCATATGAAATTGGAATGCGATCCATTCCAAAAACACCATCAAATAAACAAGTCTATTAACTTTTAACTTCCATACCAACTTTGATACCGCATTAACTTTAACTTCCATACCAACTTTCATACCGTAAGTGAATTTAATATAAAAAAATAATTCTAGCATGAAAATAAAATATTGAAAAATTCTGAATAATCTAATATATCCAATAAAATAGATTTGTGCATGGTTTGGAATTATTTGAAATTTATCTACCATTTGCTTCACGATTATTTGAAATTCACTTACCATTTACCTGCGCATATTATCGGGATAAACTGAGCTTTGATAGACCTTATGGCGGCTATAAATACCATACGCTTCTACCTTTCATTCAGCGGGTCTGTTAGTTATGGAATTTCATATTTTGCCTCTGTGTCTCTCCCTCTCACTGCCTGCTAAAAGCTGTGAAGGTGCTAATACGGCAGCTACTGTTGGTTTTTTTCTCTGTTTATTTTTCATACTCTTATTGCATAAGAGAAGGATTAGGTCCAGATTGCCTCCAGGACCCTTTCCATGGCCAATCGTTGGAAATCTCTTCCAACTGATCCCTCCTGCTCACCGTGCTCTTAAAGCCCTTGCTGACAAATATGGTCCCATTTTATTTCTGCGCTTAGGCTCTGTCCCTACCGTCGTCGTCTCTTCTTCTGAGATAGCCAAAGAGTTTCTCAAAACTCATGACTTGAATTTTGCCAGCCGACCTCCAAAAGCCGCTGGGAGATTGATGTTTTTCAACTCTAAAGATGTGGCCTTCGCTCCTTATGGAGATCACTGGAGGCAAATGAAGAAAATATGCGTGTTAGAACTGCTGACTGCCAAAAGAATTGAGTCGTTCAAGGGTGTGCGAGAGGAAGAAGTATCTGCGATGATCCGTTCAATTTGGGAGGAGAGTGAGAGCGGAATAAAGGGTGTGAATATTAGCAAGGCCCTCTCTACTCTCACTTCCAATATAGTTTGGCGGATACTGGCGGGGAGGACATTTTCTGACGATGATTTGGGTGGCGATTTCAAAGGTTTCAAGGATTTCTTAGTAGACCTGATAACTGCGGTGGGAGCTTTTCCCATCGGAGACTTTATTCCCTATTTGGATTGGCTTGATTTGCAAGGCATCAAGCGGCGCATGAAGAAAATCCATAAAACATTCAATGAGTTTGTGGAGAAAATAATAGACGACCACGTTGCTCATCGCATGGCCGCGACTTCCAATCACCAGAAAGACGAAGAGCCTCACGTCAAAGATTTCGTGGATGTGCTGCTCGAGAAAGCTGAGGCCGACTCCAAAATCACAAGGGAAACTATCAAGGCTCTTGTGATGGTGTGTCTCTAGGCCCTGGGCCATTCTATTATCATTTTTTATCATCATTCGTTAGAACTTAAATCAATCAAATTTTTGCATTAATTGTATGCAGGACATGTTCGTAGCCGGGACGGACACAACATCAACTACGTTAGAATGGGCAATGAGTGAGCTGCTGAGGCATCCACATGCCATGAAGAGATTGCAGCAAGAAATCGAAGATGTAGTCGGCAAACATCGGCAAGTGATTGAATCTGATGTAGTGAGGATGAAATACCTCCAGTGCGTAGTGAAAGAGACGCTAAGATTATACCCAGCGGCACCGCTAGCTGTTCCTCATGAATCTGTAGAGGCTGTTACAGCAGGAGGATACTCTATCCCTAAGAAAACAACGTTGATTGTGAATGTGTGGGCTATAGGAAGGGATGTCAATGTGTGGGGGGCAGATGCTTCCGAATTCAAGCCTGAGAGATTCATGAAGGACGAACATGTGAATTCAGCAGATCAATCAGACTTCCGTATGATTCCGTTTGGGGCAGGAAGGAGAGGATGCCCAGGGGCCCCCATGGCTATTCCCACCATCGAACTCGCAGTGGCTCAGCTGATGCACACTTTTAACTGGAGAGTTGAAGGTGATCCGTCGCAGCTTGATATGATGGAAGTTTGTGGGCAGACGATTCCAAGGCAAGTTCCGCTGTGTGCTTATCCAAGCTTGAGGATAGGCTTTCCACTGAAGTCCAGCGATGAACCGTAGGAGGAGGCTAGGTACCCTGCGGCTTTATGTACAGTGGCTTTCCTATTTTCGCTACTACACTACAAGCTATTCTAATCCGATTTCGCTGCCATTGCTTTCGCTACATGTTATTGTAATTTAGTTTATGGTATTCTACTATCGCTGCCAATGCTTTCGCTACATGTTATTGTAATTTACTTTATGGTAATTAAGTAACGTTGATTATTATGTTAGCATGCTGATTTCCGTACCTTGCCTTCTCATTGGTGATTAGGTTTGTTGGCATAGAATTTTGATCGTTAATAATATAACAATCAAATTAACGTTTCTTTATAAACGGACACCAATATTAATTAATATTCCTAATTTAACGTTTCTTTATAAACGGACACCAATATTAATTAATATTCCTAATTTTTCTATAGCATCAAATTTTTGTAAATAATTTAAAGAAAATAAAACTAGCAATTGCACGGGATGTTGTAAAGGAAATGCGGTAAGGCAATAGCTTAGGAAAGAGTAGCATTAAACACATAGCATTAAACACATGATGGCAATGAAGTGTCACAAGATGTTGCGAAAGGGTGTAAGTAGAATTTTGGATCTTAGTTAAAGAGGGGTCTCAAAAATTGCATCATTGACATGACAGAAGAACCTTATTTGATCTCTGTTAAACATCCATATGTATTTGCATTGGTAACACTTGTGTTTGAAGTATTTTCTTACTTGAATGGTTGGAATTTATCCAGACCCTATTTGAACTTCATTTGGGATTCAAGATTTCTTGCAATTGATATAGTTCTCTTGGGTTTCATTCAGATCCATTTACATTGTCCCCCCATTTCAAACTCTAGCAAACATTTGTATTATTCTATTTTTTATCAATCTATGGACAAGATCATAGTGATCTGCATCAAATGATTTTGGATAGATTATAAAAAGATGAAGTTGAAGCCAAAATATGCATCTTTTGAACTCAAGGATGTTGAAAATAGGTGCAACAATCACAATATATAATAAAATTAATGATTTTCATTTTCCAAAATATCAAATAATATCCCATTTCCATCTTTGGTGCAATTCTCTACGTGGAATGGTATAAATGTAAAATCATATGATTGGAATCTTCATTTCCATATTGGGTGTAAGTATCTCTTGATTGGTTAACATTTAAAATGAGATTCAAAAAAAGGTACAAGAATCACTATATATAGTAAATTATTGCAATTATCTATGTGGAAGAAAGGTATATACTCTATATTAATGAATAGAATATTTATGCAATAAATTTATAAAATTATGATAACAATTAATAGAGTATTCTTGCAATAAATTTATTGATTGTCATTTATAATGAAATTGAGAAAATGTACAACAATCACTATATATAGTAAATGATTTTCATTTTCCAAAATATCAAACGTCTCATATTACTCTATAATAATGAATAAAATATTTATGCAATAAATTTATAAATTTATGATTAGAATTAATAGAATATTCTTGCAATAAATTTATAGAATTGTTAACTGTGATGGTCACTGTTTTGAAATCGTGTGGAAAAAAATCCAACCATGTTAAACATTGGTGTGATCCGTGCTTTTGACATCTTAGACCCCTGGATCATAATTTCTCAAGCAAGTGTGATTTTGACAACTTAGACCCCCTAGATCATAGTTTCTCTAGAAAAATATTAAATGTGCAATCATCTTAGGACTCACACAGCTTATAAATTTTTTTATATCATATTATGATCTAATTTTTAAATAATAAATTGTATTTTTGGGTAGATAACCCAATATAGGATATATGTGTTAGATGTAATGTAAGAATATATATATATATATATATATATATATATATATATATATATATATACACACAAACACACTTCACAAGTTTTAATTTAATGTAAATATATATATATATATATATATATATATATATACACACACACTTCACATGTTTTAATTTAAGTAAAATATATATAAATATAAAATGTGGAATGAAAAATAATTTCACCTAGTTCGGTCATCTTAATTTATAAAAGGAAAGTTAACAAACATAAATTAGTAAATTGGATAAATATAAAGTAAAAAACCATGGTAAAAAACTAATAGATTAAATAAAAATAAAGTACAAAACACTTTTCTCAAAAGCTATTTAACACAATCAAATCTAGTTATTAAAAATGAATGGTTTAATATGTTATAGACTCAACTTATATGACTAGTCTAACTTCTAGACAAACTAGTCTTTTTCACGGAATTTTAGTGGTACAATTTTAAACAAATTTGTGATTTTCGATTGTTTAAAACACAATTTTGAATGCATAAATGGATGCCATATAATACTTGAACTTAAATGAGGAAGATAAGAATTATTCAGCACAACCACCCAAACTAAATTCATTTGACTATATATATAAAGTTTGGATACATGTTGTTTTGGAAGGAAACAAATACAATATACTTAAATAATCTTATGTAATTTAATTATTTGGTGTTTATTTTAAAATAGGTATATTTCATTATTATTATGTTGATAGTAAGGATTTAAGCTATGCATTATAATTTATAATGTATGTAGTAATAGTCACTAATGAAAGTTTAAACTTATCTTACAAATAGTTATGTCAATTTTATATTTTTAATTAAATTAATTAATAAAAAAAAGTTAAACATAAATTATAATTTTTTTGAATAATATTAATGTTTATGTATATATATAAATATAAGTAAAGAAAAACATATCACTCCAATAGCATTCATCATTTGTCAAGGTACTATATTAAATAACATCGAGAAAAAAACAATGAAATTAATTATATTATAATAAAATCTAATTATAGTACATAAAAGTAACAATGAATTACTAGTGATAAAAATGACGTTTTAAATATAATATAAATGACTACCATTTACAATAAACATTCGCATTGGACGGAGAAGACGTCTCCAGCCCTTTCCCATTATATAATTGACGAAATTTGGTTGGGAAATTCCGTACTTTAAAAATGAGATTTTTTTGTTTTTTAATTAAATTTAAAAAATTTATAGATGGGTTTTTACATATTTAATACTAAGGCTTAAGACCAAGGTAGAAACATGGGAAAATTTTAAATAATTAAATTTTTTAAATTTGTTTTCGGTTGTTAAATTATTTATTGAATATTATTTAGTTTATAAAAAAGTATGTTTTTTTTTTTCATTTATTTCTTTATTCATTCAAATTATTTAACTTTCGGCTGTCGCAATCAAATAAAAGTAATTTCATATGACAATTTCCAACATCAAAACTTGTCATTATAAAAGTTTTGCCAATAACCCACCAATTAAGGTGAAGGGTTTTTTTGTAGCTAGATAAAAAGAATATGTAGAACATAAGATATTTGATATTTTTGATATGGCAACATGGAGTCTAAACATTAATCAATTTTGCAGCAGGGAGAGTGAGGAGTAGTTCCTTTGGGGAGCTTCTCATTTCTCTTCTCTAAAAACCATTGAATAGAAAATTTTGGTGTTGTTGGAAGTGCCACTGCAAAAACAATGCAAAATGTTGTCAAATATACATTTTATATTAATTGGAAAGAATTTGTAAGTGAATTTGATTGGCTTTTACTATTTAGTTACAATTCCTCTTACCGCTTTTTATCATCTAAGTAATTTGGGTTCTCCTCCCATTAGCCATAGGTGTTGAGGAGGGAGCAATGCGAGTTGAAGGCGTAAAGGGCGTTGACACAGAAGATGAGGGAGTCATATTTATTCTGCTAGCCATCGCCATTATGGCCTTTGCCTGCACCACCACCACAACACAAAAAATATTTCAATCTAAATCTTTCTTTGCAAATTACAAAAAAAAACTCTGCAAATTTGATATTGCAAGGACTCCAATGAAATATAATAAAATCCATGAGATAAGCATAAAATCCTTCTTGCGCAAGAACGCTACATCACCCTATCTATCGATACATTGTAAACATTTACTTTCCCCGCATAGAAAATTGTGAGAAGGGAGAAAGGGGACTCTCATTCGACTCTGCATAATAAAATCATGCTCAACATAAATTCTACCACTGATTTGAGGGGAACATTTTATGTTTGATGTAATTTGAAAATAGAATAGGGCAACAAGATTTAATTTATTGTGATTCTGATAAATCAAATCCTAAACCAAGAAGCTCTCCCTCTATTAGAGTGTGATAAGGGGTGAGTCAATAATTGAAAAATGAGTTTAGATACTCAAATTCTACTATAATGAAATCATATTTTATACATATACACATCAAACATCAAACTTATAGGCGACTATGGAATCCAAAATCTAATAGGTGTGGAGTTATCCTTTGTCTAATAAATTTGGGAAAAAATTTCTTTAAAATTCCATTAAGTAGAATCGAATAGTACTTGTGATATTGTTTTGCTCTGCCGATGCTGCGAGATTTTCCCACGAATTTTCTTAGGGTTGTTTTCCCTTATCGTTGTTCGATAAAGTATTCATAGATGCCTTAAAGACCCACATTATTTAAATAAAATAGAAAGGTAAGATCTTACTGTCAGACATGGGATCAGGGGTGGGAGCCTATGCATTAGCATAAGGTGAAAAGATATTCATTACCAAGAAGGTGACGAAGAACATCAGTAAAGTAACGAAAATAGTGCAGGCGATCATCTCTGAAAATAACCAGAATTGTCGATGTCCAATACCAAGAAAATCAAGAAAGAAGATCACAATGCCAAAAGAACACCCTCATGATAGTCCGTCCATCCCAGACATTTCAAATTTTCGAGTGGGAGTGCTCGGTTTCAGGGTTTCGGCTGTTGAGAATCTTGCAACTGATCTAGCTTGAAATGAGTTTCAACATTTAGTTCTCCATCACATGTTGGCATTATGATGCATGTGTTGTACTTGATGGAAACCCTCTCATAGAAGAATATCTCACTTATGTATAACTGGATGAATCTTCAGAAGAGATATCAGATGTGACTGATGGAGGATGGCTCAAAGGAATCAGATGATAGTTCTAAGTGTGACAAGTTAGCTTTGCCATCAAGTCCAAAGGGGGAGATTGTTGGCATTATGAGACAAGTGTTGTCCTTGATGGCAAACCACACTGATGAGAAATCTTAGTGCAAAAGGACAGCAGCAAGGAATTGATGATCAGACTATAAGAAGAAGAGAAAGTTCATACATGCAGGTTCATTAAGCCCAAGTCGCGTGTACACGCAGGTTGGCTTCAGTAAAAGCGCGTGTATGTGGAAAACTTATCTTTGGTCCACGGCGGTTATTCCTTGGAAGTTGTGCCTATGGTTTTGGACCTTGGTGTCTCGACGGACATGTTGATCCCTAGTTTTGAAGTTGATGGTATTGGATTTCTATGGTTGTGGCCCTTGGTATTGAACAAGGCCTAAGGCTATATAAGGAGAAGGAAATCATTAGGCAAGTGTATCTGAAATGTCTTGAATATCTGATGAAGCATTAGATCCAGTATGCAGGGTTATGGGTTGATGTTGCATTGCTTGATCTGAGCTAAGGAGAGATCTCACCGGTTGATGGAGAACAAGATCTAAGGAGAGATCGGGATCAAATGGTTTGAAATGAACTATCTTTATGATGCTTATTCTAGATCTACATACTGACGCATGTATTGTTCTATAAGTGTTATAAGTATGACTGATGTCTAGTACAGCTGCAAGTTATGAGAAATTATTTTTAGATCTGTACGCGGGTTGTCTTTGGCAAAAGCGCGTATACACGCGGGTTTGATTCATCGAAGTAGCGTATACATTGTGAAGCTTGATATTTGAAGTTGCAGATGGATCTGATGGTTATTACAGAGTTCTGTGTCTGCTCTGTGTTCTGGTGACTGTTGATTAACAGGGTTTCAGTGATTCAAGGTTGATGATTGTTTTGAGCTTCAATGATAGTTATGGGTCCAGTATGAAAATTGGATGAATAATGGCTTTTCAGATTATGTGTTGTGCTTCAGTGTATCCAGTCTGAAAATTGATGAAACGTGGTACCTGGAGGTGAGAAGATTGTAGGCAAGCACCTACGTACTAGTATCTAAGCTAGTACAAAAGCTAAAGGAGATCTTTGGAGCATTGTAGCAGGTAGCAGCCTGCGTACTAGTAAATGGATCGGCTAGTACAAGAGCAAAGGGGGTTGTAGCTCCCGTACTGGTATAAGACTGCACCAGTACAAATATTGTAAAAGGATTTTCTTATTAAGAAGAAGATTGAGATGACTTGCAGCAGGTGGTTTTCACCCACATTGGGTTTCCACCTTATATCTTTGTGTTCATGTGTGTGGCTCTTGTGTGATGTTATGTTCTGTTATTCTGCACCTGTTTACTGTTAATATGCATAATAATGATCTGATGTATTTACTGAAGACTAAGCTAACTGAATCATAAGATTTCTGGATATACGCTAGTTTCTTTAGACACAGTAGCGTGTACACGCGGGTTAACTTAAATGAAGTAGCGTATATGTTTCTGAGCATGAAATTTGAAAAGATTGATTGATCTGATAATACTGATTCACCCCCCCCTCTCAGTATTATTTCCAACAATTGGTATCAGAGCAGGTCCTTTGGTAGAAGCTTGATCGCTTGAAGGAGATCCGTGGAACAATGGGTAAGAAGCTTAAGAAGAAAGCTCATAAGAAGAAGAAGACATCTCAGAAGATCTATGACAGTGGGAGAGTCGATTGGGGATTAGGTATAAGAAGTTCTTCAGATTCAGAATCAGATTCAGAATCATTATCAGGTATGAATGTGTTATCCTCTGATGTTCCTGCTATATTTCCTTGTGAAAGAGATGGAAGTGATAGTGAAACTACTGAACATGCTTTTATGGGTGAGCAAGAAAAGTATCGAATAGAGGCAGAATTTAAAAGGCTGACAGACAAAATTAGAGATCAACAAGATCTATTGAACAAAAGGGAATGTGACTTCGAAGAAGTAGCTACCAAACTAAAGGCCCAACTTGAAGAAGGATATCAAATAGAGGCAGAATTTAACAGGCTGACAAACAAAATTAATGAACAAGAAAGACTTCTGAAGATAAAGAGTGGTGCCCTCACAGAAGCTGTTACTAGACAAAAAGCTCATCAAAAGGTATGCAAGGAAAGGTATCAAAAGATGCAGGTTGAAGCAACATCTCTAAGAAATGAAGTCATTGAAAAGAACTCAACAATCAAGGAGCTCTGAGATCGATCCAGTTATTATGAAAGTCTTGAAATCACGATCCTCTCACTAAAGGAAGATCTTGAAGAATCTAAGAAGCAGAATGAAGATCTACACCAAGCAATTGAAAAACAAGACAACGAAGTCATCAGCTTACAATCACAGTTGGAATGTGCCTTCAGAGTTCGTCAAATGCAGCAAGATCTGAATGAAAAGCAAGAAAAGGAGATACTCAATCTAAGGCAACAAATGGAGGAAGGAAGAAGAGATGGAGAAGACATGAAGAAGCAATGTCTAGAAAAGGAGGAACAACTTCAAGTTGAGGTAAATATCTTGAAAGGTAAATTAGAAGAAAAGGATAAACTTTTGAGATTTCAAGATAGTACTAAAGCCTTGGATGATATTCTTAGTAGTCAAAAGTCTCCTGCTATCAAGACTGGTCTTGGTTTCCATGAATCTGTTGAAGGTGAATCTAGTTCACAAGGTGAGGCAAGGAACTCTAAAGAGAAATCCAAAATGATCAACAAGGAGATGAAAGGTCAATCTCATCATCAACCAAGGAAAGAAAGTCTTCAAAGCAAATCTTTTACTCCTCCTATGAATAATATTGAATGTTATGTATGTCATAATCTTGGACATGTTGCAGCTATATGTAGAAGAAGAAGAGTTCAAGACTATTATGCAAACAGGTCATCTCAATCAAGGTACTTTAATGGATATTGCTTTGCTTGCAATATGTATGGTCACAAAGCTGCTGATTGCTACAGGAGGAACAGGAAACATGTTAGATGTTATGCATGTAACAAGTTTGGACATATAGCAAAGGAATGCAGGAACAAAGGATGGACATCACACCGAAAGGAGAAAACCTCATCACACTTGAAGATATGGAGGAAGAAGGAAGTACAGTCAGCACAATGTACTGAGACACAGCACAGCACAGACATATCAGACTTAGGGGGAGCTGAAAGTGTAAAACTTCAGTATTCTGAATCTCATACGCAAGTTAATTAAAAGGAAGTCGCGTATATACGCGAGTTAGACACTGAAAAGTCGCGTATATGTCAGTCTGAGGAAAAGCAGTGGGGACAGCATCAGAAAAAGGATCTGATATGATTCAGTCTGTTATTTGCTCTTTTGGTTACAGTCTGCCGAGGATGTGTGGAAATGTTTTGTTACTTGTATAATGTCTAGAAGTGTTTTTGATCCTAACTTGAGGATGATGATGTTTTGATGCTTATTGCTGATATATGCATGATCAGATCTAACAGATGGCACTGGTTGAGGGGGAGCATATGCCTTTAGTAATTCATTGTTGGCATTATGGTTAATAATCCTTGGTGATGATTCTTATATGGCTAAATGATATATCTTGCTATGATGTGGTTGTGAGTTGTCTATGATAAACTCTCATATGACTCTTGGGGTTACATAGTTAATGATCAGATCAGATTTATGGTTGATTTCTTGATGATGCATATATGGTGCTTACATGGTGATCTTCATAAGGACAAGGAGAAGTACAAAGCTTGAATACACATCTTCCTCACTTGATGATGAGTCACTTATATACTGTTGTTGTCATATGCATAAAGATCATACAGTTATGATGCAGGCACTCATGTGGATATGGATTGTTGCTGTTGATAATATCAAGAAGTTTTGTCAAATGATCTTGAGCTCAAGATACATAGTGCTGATACATGGATGACTACTCAAAGTTGCTTTGTTGGAGACATGGTGATGAGTTCTTATCTATATGATGATAGGTTGATACTTACATATGTTGATTGATGCATATGTTCCCAAGTAATGATACTTGGATCATGTAGATCTTGACGTTGATGTAATGGCTATGGTGGTTTCACATGTAATGTGAATGATTTCATGATGATGTTTAAAAGGAGGAGTTGACATCTATGTTCAGACATACCTTGCTGCAGGACATTTACAGGTTGCTGATATGAAAATGGTTGTACGCGAGTTTCATAAGGCCTATCCGCGTATATACGCTTGTTTATGTGGATGCAGACGCGTATATGGAGTTTTGAAGGAAATCAGCAGGGACAGATGTTGGTTGCAGAAAGTCTGATATGGGTCCGACAGAGATCATCTGGCACAGGTTCAGGGGGAGCAGATAATCTTCCAATGATGCATTGTTGGCATTATCTTAAAGTTTTTGGTTCTAGTTCACATTTGTTGTTGGTTTCAAGTGGAACAACGGCGAAAGGAGAACAAAAGGATCTCTTGGTTGCTGATCTGAATGGTGATTATCAGATGCTACTGGTGACTTTCATAAGTCTTGGTCTAGTTCTTTCATCTCTATGTCATATATCTCTTTTGTGGTATCTCTTTCATGGTGTCAAGGTCATGTAACGGCCTATTTTGGTTTCCCCACTATGCCTGGGATGATTGATGCAATATGATTTGTTGTCATATGTAAACTTTTGATGTATCCCCACTTGGTTGGGTGGATGAGTCAATTTTTGTATATCCTCACTTAGTTGAGAAATAGATGTATGTATGAGTCTTTGGTGATAGGAAGGTCTTTTATGATGTATAGAGTCATGTTCTTCTTGAAGAACATCCTTTGCAGATCTAGCCTACAGTCAGAGGAAGCATGAACAGCACACTTCAGCAGTACAGAGATTCAGCATGTACTCAGAGGGAGCATGGACAGATTGGTACACCTTGGCATATACAAAGGGGGAGATTATTCAGAGATTTCAGCAAGTACTCAGGGGGAGTATGGACAGTGGAATGATTCAGCAAAGGAAGAGAATATCTTGGTCCACCCTTTGCCCTTGATGTCAAAGGGGGAGAGTGATTTGGTGTTGTTGCCATCAAGTCCAAAGGGGGAGATTGTTGGCATTATGATGCATGTGTTGTACTTGATGGCAACCCTCTCATAGAAGAATATCTCACTTATGTATAACTGGATGAATCTTCAGAAGAGATATCAGATGTGATTGATGGAGGATGGCTCAAAGGAATCAGATGATAGTTCTAAGTGTGACAAGTTAGCTTTGCCATCAAGTCCAAAGGGGGAGATTGTTGGCATTATGAGACAAGTGTTGTCCTCGATGGCAAACCACACTGATGAGAAATCTTAGTGCAGAAGGACAGCAGCAAGGAATTGATGATCAGACTATAAGAAGAAGAGAAAGTTCATACACGCAGGTTCATTAAGCCCAAGTCGCGTGTACACGCAAGTTGGCTTCAGTAAAAGCGCGTGTATGTGGAAAACTTATCTTTGGTCCACGGCGGTTATTCCTTGGAAGTTGTGCCTATGGTTTTGGACCTTGGTGTCTCGACGGACGTGTTGATCCCTAGTTTTGAAGTTGATGGTATTGGATTTCTATGGTTGTGGCCCTTGGTATTGAACAAGGCCTAAGGCTATATAAGGAGAAGGAAATCATTAGGCAAGTGTATCTGAAATGTCTTGAATATCTGATGAAGCATTAGATCCAGTATGCAGGGTTATGGGTTGATGTTGCATTGCTTGATCTGAGCTAAGGAGAGATCTCACCGGTTGATGGAGAACAAGATCGAAGGAGAGATCGGGATCAAATGGTTTGAAATGAACTATCTTTATGATGCTTATTCTAGATCTACATACTGACGCATGTATTGTTCTATAAGTGTTATAAGTATGACTGATGTCTGGTACAGCTGCAAGTTATGAGAAATTATTTTTAGATCTGTACGCGGGTTGTCTTTGGCAAAAGCGCGTATACACGCGGGTTTGATTCATCGAAGTAGCGTATACATTGTAAAGCTTGATATTTGAAGTTGCAGATGGATCTGATGGTCATTACAGAGTTCTGTGTCTGCTCTGTGTTCTGGTGACTGTTGATTAACAGGGTTTCAGTGATTCAAGGTTGATGATTGTTTTGAGCTTCAATGATAGTTATGGGTCCAGTATGAAAATTGGATGAATAATGGCTTTTCAGATTATGTGTTGTGCTTCAGTGTATCCAGTCTGAAAATTGATGAAACGTGGTACCTGGAGGTGAGAAGATTGTAGGCAAGCACCTACGTACTAGTATCTAAGCTAGTACAAAAGCTAAAGGAGATCTTTGGAGCATTGTAGCAGGTAGCAGCCTGCGTACTAGTAAATGGATCGGCTAGTACAAGAGAAAAGGGGGTTGTAGCTCCCCTACTGGTATAAGACTGCACCAGTACAAATATTGTAAAAGGATTTTCTTATTAAGAAGAAGATTGAGATGACTTGCAGCAGGTGGTTTTCACCCACATTGGGTTTCCACCTTATATCTTTGTGTTCATGTGTGTGGCTCTTGTGTGATGTTCTGTTCTATTATTCTGCACCTGTTTACTGTTAATATGCATAATAATGATCTGATGTATTTACTGAAGACTAAGCTAACTGAATCATAAGATTTCTGGATATACGCTAGTTTCTTTAGACACAGTAGCGTGTACACGCGGGTTAACTTAAATGAAGTAGCGTATATGTTTCTGAGCATGAAATTTGAAAAGATTGATTGATCTGATAATACTGATTCACCCCCCCCCCCCCTCTCAGTATTATTTCCAACATCACATTCTATCAAGAAATGAGCATTCACCAGTTACAACTGTTAGCGTCCGGTCTTCATCACATTCTATCAAGAAACAAGCATTCACCAGTTACAATCGCTAGCGTCCGGTCTTCATCACATTCTATCAAGAAACGAGAATTCTCCAATTACAACTGTCAGCGTCGAGTCTTCACAAGTTTCTAGGGAGTCACCACTAGCACATGTCAGCATATTTCAAATCACCGGATGATTATAGTTCAATCGTCTAATGAAAGATCTAATGGTGCACAGTGAGGACGGTGGGCACTAGGGGAGTTCTTCCCAGAAGAAAATGCCTTACGGTGTAATAATTCAATGAATAGTGAAAGTATGCAAGTAATTTAATGTATTTTAATTAATTTTTCAAGAAATAAAATAATTAAATGAATAGTGAAAGTATGCAAGTAATTTAATGTATTTTAATTACTTTTTTAAGGAAATGTTGTAAACAAATATATATATTTTTCATTTATTTGGTGTATAGTAAAGGGTGAGAGGGTGTTCCTTAAAGCACTCAGTGGTGTAAAGGTCATCCATTAGAAAGTTTGCAGGGAAAAAACTTGTTATGCTAAGTGCTAGTGTGGCCTTGTTGAAATGTGGCAACAAGAATATTCCAATTTTAATTTGTCCTTGAATTAAAATTGAGAATTAAAATTAAAATTTAGTCTCACTAGCTGCTTGAAAAATAATTAATTAATTCATCTTGAGTTAATTAGTTGGAAAATTCAAGCTAGAAGTCTTTGTGAAGTCATGCAACAGTTGTCCCTTTGATTGAGGATATTATCCCTTAATTAAGGAGATAAGGATGAGTTGTATTTGAGTTGTAATTACTTAGCTCAGTTAAGTCTAGTTAAATTAGTTCCGAACAGTTTGAGGAACTAATTGTGAGTTCAATTAGTTAATGCATGCATGCATGAAACTAGTGTACTGCAGATAACTGAAGATTATCTCATAAAAACTCATGCATGTCAATTCAGACAAAGACCCAGTTGAGATTAAAGGCAGGGACAATGTACTATCAGTTACAAGAATTTTCCTATAAGAAAATCTCTTGCATGTAGAAGGAATTCATTCCTTGAGATTTGCGCAGTTTTACAGTGTGTTGGAGCAGTGTGTGAGATCAGTGTCACACAAGGTTACAACTGGATCACCCAGGAAAACTGTGCAAGGAAATAGGAGGCTTGGAGGGCAGAGGATAGGCATATCAGCAGTCTATTCTGTCTATGAGCAGCAGTGAGGGATTGTACTGAGAGCTAGATAGCTGTGAGAGCTAAAGCTGTGTGTAGTCCTGATATATTTCGACTTGTATGATAATACAGACAGCGGGGTTTTTAGCTGAGGCTTTCCCCAGAGTATTCTTTTGTGTTTCATGTGTATTGTTTCCTCTTCTAGTTATATGTGTTCCATTTGATCTTGCTCAAATTGATTAAGCTTCCGCAAGTTTGATCGTAGAAGTAGATTAAGTATTTTGCTTTAGTTATATTGCATAATCAGATTGATCTACAGTCAGAATTTCTACATGGTATCAGAGCAAAGGTGATCAAGGTTGTGAATAGTATACTGAGAAGGGAAATTTGAAGTTTAAAGTTCTTGGTTGTAGGTAAGAAATCAAATTCTTATCATACTTCAAAGTTCACCAATGGCGTTCAATGGCTTGAGACTCGAGTATGCTCTGGATGGCAGCTCGAATTACATAGCATGGAAAGATCACATGGAAGCAGTATTAGAAGACAATGGTTTGAAGGATTTCATTGATCAAGAAATCCCCAAACCAACTGCAGCTAATGCACAAGATTGGCTAAATGGAAGAAGTGTGTGGCGAAGGTGAGATGGATTCTTCTGGAGGGAGTTCGAGACCATATTGTCTCGAGTCTCCATGGGAAGGAGACTCCATTTTCAATGTGGAAGACATTGAAGGACCTCTATCAGAACAGTAGCGACCAGAGGAAACTGGCGCTCAAGGATAAGCTTCGGAAAATCAAGATGGAGAAGGGTGATACTATTTCTACATATCTGAACAAGCTCACCACCTGCAGAGATGAGCTTGGTAGTGTGGGAATAATTACAGCCAATGATGATATGGTGAGCCTTGCTCTCCTCGGCCTTCCAAAGAGCTGGCATAGCTACCAGGACTCTGTGAATGGAAGGGAGAAACTTCCAGATTGGCAACGACTATGGTCGGAGCTGATGCAGGAGGAGATCAGGAGGAGCACAAGAGATGGTTCTTCATCTAAGCATGATGATGAAGAAAATTTGGCCTTAGCAAGTAAGGCAAGGAAAGGGAAAGGGAAGGCTTCCCATTCCAAATTGAATTCTTCTCATGGAGGGAAGAAGATTGACAAATCTAAAGTGAGATGCTTTAATTGTCATGAGATGGGCCATTATGGAACTAATTTCCCATTGAAGAAATCCAAGAAGGGATCCTCGAAAGGATCAGAAGGTGAGGCATTAGCCTCAGCTCGAATTGGATTTTACCCTCATCGCATGCATGGTTTCATCGATGGTGGGTTGTGTTTGGTATCTTGATAGTGGAGCCTCATTCCACATGACCGACGATAAAATATTATTCAGTACCTTGGAGGGGAAATACCTCAAGATGCACATAGAGATGGGTGACGACGGAAAGTACAATGTTTCAAGAGTGGGCACGGTTCCTTTTCAGAGGGAGCATGGATCTCCTCTCACCTTGACAGATGTGAAGTATGTGCCTAGACTGAAGAAGAACTTGGTATCAGTCACGATGTTGGAGGAAAAAGGCTATGTTGTCTTCAGTAAAGCAAAGGCATTCCTGAGACACATAGCCACGGGTTAGACCAAGAGGATTAGGATTCGAGTGAAAAATCTCTATAAACTAGAGGTAGATGATTGTGCTGCATTGAGTTCGAAAGCTGAATTGGTGCAAAGCCAAGACATTGGTAAGTTATGGCATAGGCGGTTGGGCCACTTGCATCATGGGGCCTTGAAGATAATGCAACAAATCTCTACCAAACTTCCCAAAGGTAAACTTGAGCAAGTGGACACATGCAAAGGTTGTACCTTGGGAAAGTATGCCAAGTCTTCCTTTCATGATCGAGACAGTCGAGCTAAAGAAATCTTAGAGCGAGTTCATACTGATTTGTGTGGACCATTCTCAACAGCATCCACTGTGAAGCAAAGGTATTATGTGATTTTCATTGATGATTTTCCTCATAAATGTTGGATTTATTTCATGTAGAAGAAGGACCAAACCTTCTCAAAGTTTTGTGAGTTCAAAGCTTTGGTTGAGAAAGAGTTAGGGAAGAAGATCAAGGCCTTGAGAAGCAAAAATGGTGGAGAGTATGTCTCTCAAGAGCTTAAGGACTTCTGTGCAGTGGAAGGAATTAAATGGGAGTTGACGACACCTCATAACCCACAACAGAATGGGGTGGCCGAGAGGAAGAACAGAATGATTGTGGGAGCAGCTTGGGTGATGCTACATGACCAAGGCCTACCACTTCATTTGTGGGCTAAGGCATGTAACACAGTGGTCTATTTGCAGAATAGAAGCCCGTATCGCATACTTGGGATGAAGACACCAAAGGAAGCTTTCTCCAGGAAGAGACCAGATGTGGGTCACTTCAGGATCTTTTGCTCATCGGTATATTTCCATGTGACCAAGGATGCCCGGAAGAAACTTGAGCCGACAACAGAGTTGGGGATACTTGTGGGGTACACTGATACACCTCACAACTATCCGGTGTACTTGCCTACCAGTCGGAGGACAGTGGTTTGCAGAGATCTCAAGTTTGATGAGTAGAAGGCCATGCGAGTTTCCCTTGAGAGGGAGCTCCAACTATAGGCTGTGGAGGAACTTTTGGTTCCTAAGGAGGAGGAGCCTCAGACTGATGCAGAGTAGCCACATGCAGAGGTTCCAAGAGTGGAGACATCCACTCAAGAAGAGTCTTCCAGAGAGGGATGAAAGCACACAAGAGAAGCTGACAGATTGTTGTCGGATGCGAGAGAGAATGTGGGAGAACCATCTTCTCAACGCAGATAGAGAAGGTCACCTGATAGGTACACTAGATACATGGCCCTTGTTGGGGAATGTGTTGAGACCGAGCCATCTTCCTTTGAGGAAGCAGTGCAACAACCAATTTTGGTTGATGCTATGGTGGAGAAGTATGACTCCATCGTTCGGAATAGTGTTTGGGAAGTGGTTCCAAGACCAGGGAACAAGTCAATTGTGAGTTCCCGTTGGCTTTACAAGGTAAAGCAAGCTGCTGATGGTAGTGTGGAAAAGCATAAGGCAAGAGTTGTTGCCCGTGGCTTTTCACAAGTCAAGGGGATCGACTATGATGAGACTTTTGCTCCTGTCACAAGGTACTCATCTATTAGATCAATGTTGGCACTATCATCACAGATGGGTTGGAAGATCCATCAGATGGATGTGAAGACTGCATTCCTCAATGGAAAGATTGAGGAAGAGGTGTACATAGAGCAGCCGGAAGGTTTTGAGACCTTCGATCGTGAGTCACATGTGTGCCGACTCAAGAGAGATTTGTACGGGCTGAAGCAAGCACCTCGTGCTTGTTACACCAAGATCAACAACTACTTCACCAGGTTGGGCTTCACAAAGAGTGAAGCGGACGCGAACCTATATCACATCATTGTGAAAGGTAAGCCATTGATCATTGTTTTTTATGTTGATGATCTCATATTAACAGGTGATGATCAGTTGATCATGTGTTGCAGGGAGGACCTTGCAAGAGAGTTCGAGATGAAAGACATGGGTCTCATGCACTACTTCCTTGGCATGGAAGTGTGGCAGAAGGATGGGGAAGTGTTTGCATCTTAAGGAAAGTATGCCAATGAGATACTCAAGAGATTCCACATGGAGAAGTGCAAGCCCATGCAGACTCCTCTAGCAGGTAACTAGAGGAAGGAGTATGCTACTTCAGGAGAAGTAGTAGAGGCTACTGTGTATCGACAACTTGTGGGTTCACTGATGTATTTAGTGAACACATGACCAGATTTGTGCTATGCGGTGAACCAGCTAAGTCAAGCTATGGTTCAGCCTACCAAGATGTTTTGGAAGGCAACTAAGCATGTTTTGAGATACCTCAGAGGCACATCTCAATATGGATTATGGTACAGATGGATAGAGGGAGTGAAGCTACAGGGCTTCACTGATGCAGATTGGGTAGGGAGTCCATCAGATTGGAAGAGAACATCAGGAGGAATTTTCAACCTTGGGTCAGCTGCAGTTTCTTGGTACAATAGGAAACAGAGGTTAGTTGCACTCAACTCAGCAGAGGATGAATACATGGCTGCAAGTCAGGTAGCATGTGAGGCCATTTGGATGCAAAAAATTCTAGTTGGTTTGTTGATAGAAGAGTGTTTTTATTATTCTGTACCTAACAATCATTATGAAGGAAAATTACATACTTTGAACTTAACTTTGAGCCAAAAACATAGTAAAACTCATGTACGAGTCCTGGTTGACAATTAAATATTAGGAGGTTTAATTTCTCTAATTAAAACTCTCAACATTTTTGGCATCGTTGCGGGGGAGTTGTATTTTGGTTCACGTAAGATTATTATTATAGAGTTTCAAGGGTATTTCAGGGTAGTAAGAGGGCAGAGAGAGTACGGTAAGAAGTGAGTGAAGAGACATGCATCCACTATAGTGGGTCTACTCCAAAGTCTGATCGTTTTCTCTTATCTTTGAACTTTTATTCCCTTTCCTTTATGAGTAGAAGTAGAAGTAGGCCTAGAGATAGTAAAGGCAGATTTATTTCTAGCTCAAAATTTCCTACAACTTTTGGTCCAACAACCACACCAATCACTAATCCTATTAATCGATATGAAGGAATAAAGCAAGAATAAGGAAGTGTTGATAGAAAAGTGGCTTCGGAGAGGGAGATTCTTAATCAAGATGAGGAAACAGTTGGACACATTATTTTTAGGAGTACAGAAGGAATTGCATTGGAAGAACCAGTCGACCTGAAAGACCACATGGATCTAGAATAAAATAACATCAAGGAACAACTTTCTGTACCTCTTTTTGACTAGGTTATCATCAATAGATCTCTTCAAGAACTTGTAGTAGACATGGCCAACTAGGGAGGAGAGAACAGAAACAATGAGGAATGTGAGGGGGGAGGAGAAGGCCCATGTCGTAACATATTCAGATGAAACAATGATGAATGTCAAGGGGAAGTAGAAGGCCCACATCATAACCTATTCAGAGGGAACCATGATGGATCGAGGGGAGGACTAGAAGAAGAAGAATAAGAAGAAACCCCCTTCAGATTTCCTATTCTTGATGTAACCAGGAATATCACTATGAAAAACATACCAATGGCATCTCTTTCGCTCTTCTATGGTAAGTCCTTCGAGGACCCAAATGCCTTCTTGTTTGAATTTGAAATTTTATGTAGGAGTTATAATTATTATGAGGATGCACATAAGCTTAAGCTATTCCCAACCACCCTGAAAGATGCAGCCCTTAGATGGCTTATGAGCCTAGGTGAACACACCATTTACTCCTGTGATGATATGAAGTCCATCTTTCTTAAGAAATACCAAGACTTCTACAAAAGTAGGGATGTGAACGATATTCTTAGGATGCAACAATTGGAAGACAAGAACTTAGAATAATATCTTGAACATTTCTTTTATAATTTCCATAAATCCCGAGGGGCACATCTAGATGAGAACACTGTCAGAACTGTGTTTTTAAAGGGGCTAAGGGATGAATGTATCAAAACCTTAAATCTTCTAAGTGGTGGGGATGTTTATAAAAATCCTTTTTCTGAAGTAGTTGAACTATGTCACACTTCCTCACTAAGTCAGGCAAAAGTAGGCAAGAAGCTTCGTGACAATTCCTGAGATTATGTGCCAAGAAATTAGAAATCTGTACCCAACGTTGTCACTAGACTTGAATTAGGAAACTTATTGGAAAAATTCAAAACAAATATCCTAAACACCATTGGTGACCAGCTTGACACGATAAAACTCAAAAAGAAACAAGAAGTTGAGAGGCTTTCCATGGCAATTTTTTGTCCTAAATGTAGAAGTAAGTATGCTCAGAGGGATTGTCCCATTAATGTTATTGAATTTTGTGGGATTTGTGCTTTAGAACATGAAACCGAGAAGTGTCCATCTCTTCTTGGTTTACAGGCTATCTATAAGGGAAATGTTGAAAGAAATGAATTTTTGCAAACAAACAAGAAGCCCTCTTGGAGAAGCCCAAATCAAAACATGTTTCAAGATCCTAGTTTTCAAGGCTATGGTCAAAATCAACCTTGGAATTTTCAGCCATCTTACCCTCCTTTGGTTAATCCTCAATCACAGAACACTCCTTGGAATTAGTATGGGAGGGGGAATCCCCATGGGAATAGCTTTCAACCCCAAAACCAACCCTATCCTCCATACTCAAACATGCCTAGCACATCCTACAATCCGAACATTCAACCTTATCAGTAGGGGTACAACCCAAATCATTATCGACAATCCTCACTGCCTCCTCCTCCTTTACACCAGCTTTTACCTACCCCGTCCAACCCATCATCCTCGCAGGCACCACCATCATTTAGCCTGCCTCATCCTACTTTTTTGCCTGCACAACCCATAGCTAATCCCAACCATAATAAATAGCTTCAGCCTGTACAAAATATGGAAGTACAACCTTTTCCCACCTATATGATCATCATTGTCCCAATAAATAAGATTCAACTACAATCTCAGAAAACATTCAATAAGGAAAAATCAGTTGTCATTCTTTAAGAAGAGGCCCCTTAAGAACAAACTGAAAATCACCATCAACAAGAAAAAAGAAAAACAAAAATAAGAACCAAATGAACCTCCTTACCCGGAAAATTACTTCTCAAGAAGGAGGAGATCCCAATCGAATATGATTTAGAATCAGAATTAAGGAATGTTTGTGTTAAAATTCCACTATTACAAGCCATTAGGGATATTCCTATCTATACTAAAATCATTAAAGATATTTGTATTAAGAAACTGGGTAGAAAATGACATAAGAACCAAAACGTGAAAATCATGAGTGAAATGTCCAAGATGATCTCAGATTTACCATTAAAATATAGTGACCCAGGGAATCCCATAGTGATTATCGAAATCAATGGAGTACTCTTGCCAAACACCCTTGCAGACTTAGGAGAAGCAATTAACGCTATGAATTTTGAAACCATTCCATCTTTACAATTGCAAGGGATCAAACCTACACCTATTATTTTAGAGTTGGCAGATAAATCCATTATTAAACCCATGGGAACTCTAGAAGACATAGTGGTCACCATTTCTTCCTGGAAGTATCCCATCGATTTCATTATCATTTCTCGTAAAAAACCAAGACACCCTGTATTCCTAGGATGCCCTTGGTTAGCTACTGTTGATGCTGTGATAGGGTGCTGAAATGGAGAAATGGTCATTTCCAATGGTTCATATAATCAAACCTTGTCAATTTCCCCCCTACTCAAACTGATACTAAAATACCCTTATGGTTAGAGAGTCCTTATAGAGATGAAGATTGTATGTTTCCTTTATTATCATTAGAACAATCTAGGGGAATCCAGGAACAATCAAAAGATCATATTTTGCAGCAATTTTTATCTGCTAGTTCTTTTATTGATTACCCTATTTCTTTTAATGGTTATCAACATGTTTTAAGTAATGAGCTTCAAGAAGCTTGTCATCCAGCTATATTTGCCTCATTCATAGCACTAGAGGAGAATAATGAACTCACTAGGGAACTGGTTGAAATCAATTAAGGAAACATTTTGTATATTGGTACTGAACTAAATGAAGAACATAAGAAGAAATTGTTGAGCATGGTTCAAGAACAATATGGAGCTTTTTCCTGGGACTATTTGGACATGAAAGGCATACACCTAGATACATGCATCCACCACGTCTACACCAATGAGGACATGAGACCTATCCAGCATCTGCAGAGATGCATGAACCCAACCTTGAAAGAAATTGTCAAAGATGAATTGCAAAAGTTATTGGTTGTAGACTATATCTATCCTATTTTAGATAGCAGATGGGTGTCACCTTTGGTGGTGGTTCTGAAGAAGAATGGTAAGTGGCACATATGTGTTGATTACAGGGAGTTAAACAAAGCCACTTTACAAGATCACTTTCTGCTACCATTTATTGATCAGGTACTTGACACACTCTCTGGTAAGAAGTATTTCTATTTTCTAGATGGGTACAGTGGGTATAACTAGATTCAAATAGCCGAGGAGGACCAAGAGAAGACCACTTTCACTTTCCCTTAGGGTACCTATGCCTATCGAGTTCTTCATTTTTGCCTCTGCAACACCCCAACTACCTTTCAGCGAGCTATCCTAGCCATCTTTTCTGACTTGATCCATGAATGTGTAGAAGTCTACATGGAAGACTTCAGAGTATATGGAGATGATTTTTCCCAAGCCCTGGAAAATCTAGAAAAAGTGTTGATCTGATGTCAAGAAGCTCACCTAGCCCTTAGCAGTAGTAAATTTAAAATGATGCAAACTAAGGGGATAGTCTTGGGCCATCACGTTTCATTTGAAGGAATCAAAGTTGATCCAACCAAGATTGAGGTAATCTCGCATATTTCAATTCCTAATACACAAAAAGAGGTAAGAATATTTTTAGAACATGCAGGTTACTATCTTCGACTTATTGAAAAATTTACAAGGATTGCAACACATTTATTTAAATTATTGACCAAGGACGCTGATTTTTTTTGGAATGATGATTGTCAACATGATTTTCAAGTATGGAAAGACAAGTTGTCCACTGCTCCAGTATTGAGGGGACCAAATTGGTCCTTACCATTCCACATTTGCATGGATGCTTTAGATACCGCACTTGGAGTAGTCTTAGGACAAAAGGAAGATCATTATCCTCATGCTATTTATTTTGTTAGCCATAATATTTCCCCTACTGAACTGAACTATACAGTTACTGAAAAGGAACTGTTAGCAGTTGTTCATGTCATTAGTAAATTTAGACATTACATAACTAGCTATGAGACTTTTGTCCATACTGATCATTCTTCCATTAGATTTTTCATGAAAAAACCTATCACTAATGGTAGGATTACTAGATGGCTGCTACTTATGCAAGAATTTAATATCACTGTGATTGATAGGCCTAGGCAATATAATTTGGCAGCTGACTTCTTATCCCAAATGAATGTTGTGCAAGGAAATGTATCAACACCAGTACCAGATGATTTCTCGGATGAAGAATTGTTTTCTATATCTACCATTACTCCCTGGTTTGTAGATGTTGCCAACTACTTGGTGTCAGGGAAGTTGCCTCAAAATCTGTCTACCAGGGAAAAACATAACATTATACAACATAGTACCAACTACTTCTGGATTGATGGAGACTTGTTCTACACCAGACCTGACTTGATTATGAGGAGATTTGTGTGAGAAAATGAGATATTTGATGTGTTGAAGGCCTGCCACAGTGAGCCTTGTGGGGGGAACTTTGCAGACAAAAGGACTGCATACAAAGTCCTCCATACTGGGTATTATTGGCCCTCACACTTCAAATATGCCAAAAATATTTTATCCAGTTGTGACGCTTGTCAGAGGATGGGGAGGCCAGTTCCTTCTGATGAGATGACCCTTCATACATAGATATCGATAGAACCTTTTGAGAAGTGGGCATTAGATTTTGTGGGACCTATCTCTCCCATGTCAAAGAAAAAAAAGTAAATTTTAGTTTATACTGAATATGTTACAAAGTGGGTGGAAGCTAAGGCTTTGTAGTACCTCGAGAGATTGTTACTAACCAGGGCACACAATTCACATCAAAATTGGTCAAGGCTATCACCGAATAGTATCAAATCAAACAAAATAAGTCTACTCCTTACCATCCCAAGCCAATGGGTAGGTGGAATCCACAAACAATGTACTAGAATCCATCTTAACCAAGACCATTTAGTTACATCATAGGGATTGGGTTGACAAGTTGTTGGAGGCATTATGGGCTTACGACATAACTTGAAGGAATGTGACAAGGCACACCCCATATGAGCTAGTTTATGGTAAACATGTGTTGCTTCCTATTGAATTCCAAGTGAAGACATTTCGGACTGCCACTCAACTTGGGATGAATCTTAATGAAGCCCAATAACAAAGGTTAATGCAACTGAATGAGCTTGATGAGATTAGACAGGATGCATTCCATTGAACCATGTTGGTGCAAGATTAGAGAGCTCATTGGCATGATAAGTTTATCAAAAAGAAGATTTTCCATCCAGGAGATTGGGCCTTGCTTTATGACAGTAAGTTCAAAGAGTTCAAAGGTAAATTCTCAACTAGATGGTTAGGTCCCTATGAGGTGGATGAATTTTTCGAAAATGACTCAGTCCGCATTAGAAATATTGATGATAGTCCTACCTCTTTTGTAGTAAATGGCCACCGACTCAAGATTTATCACCAACCGCTCTCTCGACAACCATTTCTACAGGAGGTAAGAAGAGATCCAGGGATGGAGCTGGTCCATGAAAATGACCAGCCTCTTGCTAGTTCATCTGGTTGGTTTCATATCTTTAGGTGTTTCTCCCCACATCCCATGTAGAATAAATCATAAATATGTCTTGTGTAGGTTTATTCCTTTAGCCAAACTTGACAAATTAATTATGGAAAAGGAGCCTTTCAGAGTCTTCTTTGGATGTTTTCACACTAAAAAATTGGAACTCTCGAGTAGTAACTGATCCAGGCTCATAAAAACTACATGGAACAGTGGTAGCCTAGGGATTCCTTGAGTACAGATTCATTCTTTTCCGAGCTCAAGGAAATCCTTACAAAAAAGAATCCCCTTGGAGTCTTATTTGGGTGGTTCAGACTCTCTAAATATGAATACCTTGAGCAGTGGCTACTTTAAGCTCATTAAAACCATAGAGTAGTAGTAGTTAGGGATCTGCTGAGCATAAAATTATTATTTTTCGGGCTTAGTAGAATAAGTACGGAAAAGAAACCCCCGTAGAGCTTACTTTCTGTCCATTTCAAGCTCTCTGAATGTGAAATGCCTCAGGAAGTTATCATCCCCAGCTTGGTTAAAATCCATGGGATGGTGAGAAAGTTTACTTATGATTTGGAGGAAACATTCAGCAAATTACATGACAATATGCAAAGAGAAAGTCCCAGATTTTGTACTCTAATTTTTCTATACCTAACAACTTTCTATACTTTACTATGTAAAATCAAGTTCTGCCATTCCAAGTGTATTTCAAGACCAACATTTGCAGAGCATACTTGGTGTCTAAGCTTCATTCCCACAAGAATTATTTTATGATCAGTATCCTACTGCTACTATCAAACATAGTTGGATAATTTTTAAAGCCCAACACCCTATATCATTATAAGTTAATAAAGGTACATGCTTACAATTTACTTAGATTTGATTATGAATGGTTAAAATATATTCCAAGTGACATGCATCTTCTACGTTTTCCTAACTATTCCTTTCTTCTAATTCATAGCCTTAGTCCTTACACTCTTCTTCCTATAATTATTACTCCCTCCCTATCATCATTTCCTAAAGACCCCTGCTAATCCTATTGGCTCGTGTAAACCTTCCCCTTCATCCTAAATAATTATCAAGCTCTCCACTCAAATCACATCAAAATTAGGGCCATCATCACACCTTAAGCTACGTACTTACCCACCACTATGATGATCATTCTCCTGAAGGCACGATTTGGGCCAAATCATTGAAACATTGGGGAAATTCACATAGGGATCAGGGCGACCAATTTTTCTTATCAATTACAGGGAATTCATACTCTTACTCCATTGCTGCAAGCCAAGAGTTAATTTTTTAGGTGAATTTGAGGATTGTGGTTTCATACAAACATTAGGGGCAACTGCCATGAACCTACAGTTAGCCAATTCTTTCGTAGTCTTGAATATCAACAATGTAAGGGAATTTTAGAAGAATGAGGATGGTTGCCGTTCTTACAAAAAATTCAAGGATACAATGACAAGTGGTCCTGGTATTCGCATAGAATTTTGATGGAGAACATGTCAAGATAGGGAATTTGAGTTTTAAAGTTAGAGAAGAGTCACTTAGCTGGGCCATAGGGTTACCCTCCTCAGGTGAACCATTTTTCAAGGGAGGACAATTGAGCCTTCCGAACTGTGCCACATTTCTCAAGTCATCTTATCAATAAATAAATTAGGCTAAAGGTGTTCTGCGGATCTATGTAGAGGAGAAGTGGCATCCTTTGATTACTATGTTGCAACGGTTTATCACTTGCGAAGGGAGGTATGTTGTGGGGTTTCTCTATCACATTCACTTGTCATATTTTGTTGAGGATAGTAAAGTTAATATTTCACATTTTCTGAGATTAAGTTTGCATGAGATGTCTCGAGGGGTGCAGTCAGAGAGAAAAAGTCCTGAAATGACCCTATATCACCATAGCCTCATTAAGAAGCACTGGAAGTCTTGGGAAGGCTTCTTGGTCGAGACCTTTCCTCAAGAAGAAACCCAATTTAAGGGTCAGCAATGCTTGGTGGGTCGGTCACTCAAACATAAAGAGGAGGCTCTGTCACAAAATTCCAAGATGAAACCTACTCCTACAGTCAACCCTAACTCTCCTATCCCCAAAATCCCTCAAGAATCAATGCCTTGTTCTAATGTTGTAGAGGAAGGGATGTCTTTGAAGACATGAAAAAATAAGAAGCAACAGAGCAAGCGGAGCATGGATGATGAAAACCAACGTCACCTGGGTGACATTGTGGAGACAAAAGGTGAAGAGCCTATGTCTAAAACTCCTGAAGCTCATGCTAGGGTAGAATCAAAGCTTAAGCGAAAGAGAGCCCTCTTTCCAACCCGAGTACCATAAATTCCTATGGTAGAGACATCGTCCCAAGGTCGTTACAGAACTCGAAGCATGAACAAACCAATGTATCCTACACCTAAAGGTGTGAATTCTGAGCACGTTGATGATATTTCTTCTCCTGATTCAGATGAAAAAAGTTACATTTTCCCCTAAAAGAAACGCATGTACCATCATCTGCAGCAGAGGGTCCTTTTGATATTGCACAAGACTTAGAGACACTATCACCTCTTTAGCCCTTGCCAAGCAAGGATCCTAGTAGAAATTTCAGTAGAGAGGTCCAACAAGATTCCTCACGGAGGAAAGGTAACAAGAAAGCACCAGGAGGTAGTGCCTCTAAACAGCCCACCCATGAAAACCCCAACTCCTATTGAAGAAGAAAATCTGAAGATTCGATTAGTAAAGTTGTAGAAAATGATTGCTAAGCTTCGCGAGCAAGCAAATAAATATAAAGTCTTATTTCATTATGTCAGGGAAGTCAACAATCAAATTAGGGATACTAATCTCCAGTTGTTTTCTCAAAATAATGAGCTGAAGTGAAAGAATAAGTAGTTGATACGTTGGAAAGCATCCAAACTTAAACCCACAAGGAAGTTAAGTGCTCAAGAACTTGCTTTACAATTCAAAAAGTGTTCCATTCCTGGGTTAGAGGTCTTGCTTAAGGCCATTGGTCTTTGACCAAGATTACTTTTGCTACAACATCATCACTATTTTGGCATACTATGGCAATATGCATGAGGGCATGCATTCGAATTGGCGTGGGGGGGATGTTGGCGCCCATTTTTCGCCCACATTTTTTTATTTTCACCCATATTTTCACTATCTTTTGTTTGAAAAAGTACTCCTTCCACCTACCCTACCACCTACATCACTACCTAAACCTTGCTCATATATGACCAGAGGTAAATGCATATAACTAGCATTGTTTTTCTATTTATGATTAAGTTTAAGTGGATTCTAAGTCATATTCTTGATATGCTAACTATCTATTTACGGGTTTAGTTGTAAAGATTAGTGGCAAGATTGGCAAGCTAGCACAGGGATGGAAAGGATGCCTTTTCATCAACATCATTCTCATTTTCTTACTCAACAATCGATCCTTGACCTGTACTCAAGACGATAATGGCTAGGTTGACTCCTTCCACATTCCTTTTTGACTTCTTGAAGATCGATGTACATAGCTCAAGGAGATTTTGTTATTCTGAGCTCAATGTTTTCAAAGTTGAAGATCTTCTAGATCAAAATAGAATCATATTACTCTAATGTTAGTAGTCAATTATCTCAAAGGGAAATAGTTCATTCCAAGCAAGGAAAAGCCGATTTGAAGCAAATCAAACATGCTCATATTAGTTCTAGTTTGCTGAAGATTGCCATAGTTAGATACGTTGTTAGTTTTACATTTAATCAATTTCCTTTAAAGTTCGATGTAATAAAATACAGTGTTATTCGTTAGCAAGATACAATGATCTATGTAATTTGGTTTCCAAGGCTTTGTTCTGAAGTTATATACATATGGTTATTTCCAAGTTGTGAACCAGAGTGTTTGCCAGTGTGGTTGATTGTGAGTCATGTTTTTAATGCTTTAAATCTCTCTTTTGCTAGAGTAAGTTAGCTTACTCCAGGTGTGGGAGGGCCCACCACCTCTGCAAATAAGCTTGGTTAATAGGTAGGATAATTAGGTGTGTGATTTCATAGTATAAGCTTTCGTTGCGTTACAGGTGCAGACATTTCTTGTGTGATTTTGTAATATGTGTGGTTCGATTTTCTAGCATTTAGCTATTGATGCATTATAAATCGAATGATTGAAGGATCATTTTCCTAAGTTTACATATTTCCAATTCATTCTGTAATATGTGCTCATGTTTTAATACAGAGTCATACTCTGTTCCTTTTATTAGAGCCAAGCATATTCACATTTGTAATTAGATCATTCACGATATAGGAAGATAAATGATTTCTGAGTTTATATGGAATGATTTCTATATGCTTATGTATAAACTATAATGTATGGCATGGGTTTGAACATGGTTTTCCTCCTGTGTGTTTGAGTGAATGATTTATTGTTTGAAGGTTATTGATTGCAGTTGTAAACAAATTCATGCTTGGTAGTTGTTAACTCCCAGGTTGTTCCCTTTGACTCCCAAGGGAATACGGCCGGGGTAACCACTAACCAAACTTTGGATTATAGGCTCTAGCCCACCTATAATCAGAGAGGGCTCTCTCTTTAAGATTTATCTCTGTTTTGTCAAGATTTTAGGCTAGTTATGATGTTCAGTTTTGTTCAAGGTTTCGGTTGAATGATGTCTTTCAATACCTATGGTGGAAATCTTTATAGAGTATTAGTCCATTGGGCGATGGAGTCTGGGGCTATAGGTTGTTTGGAGTGTTGAGTGAGTTTGTTGAAACAACAGGGCCATTTAAACATTTCATGAAACAAACTTGAAATTGTAATGGTGAAATATGTTTAACCAGTGAAAAGCAATTAAGAATTTTCCACTAAGCTGTGAGTGCAAGAAAGAGATATACTGGACAGGAGCAGACTTGAATTCCTGAGCAATAACCACTGTGAAAGATATAGTGTGGAGGTGCAGCAATTAAGAATTACACCCTTATAACTATAGCTGAAGAAAACATTTATAACAGCATAGATTGAGGCCAGGGTATTCTATGAATAAATCCTGGAACTATTCTTTTTCTCTGCCATTAAACTATGAAACATAGAACACGAATGGGTTATGAAGAAATAATAAAAACACATAACGAAGAGTTCAAAGGAAACTTATTGTGCCATGAAATACGCAGGAATCCTGTAGCATTCAGCAAACACACTACAACGCCTCAGACAACGCAGAACTTTAGAAATTCCATCAGCTTTTGTATTAATACTCTGAAAATTTACAGCATAAGATCTCTAGGAGAGAAAATCAACAACCCCTGCAAGCTTATGCGAGGGGGAATATATACAATCGGTTACACAAAATATCTAAACCGCTGAGTCACTTGATGAATTGAATACGCTCACCAACTTTACAAAATAGCAGATAAGGAAGTTATTACTGCTCTAAATACAAAATGAATGCTCTTTAATGCTGTCAGAAGTCTTTTTGACCTTTTGAGGCCACTGAGTCGGATTAGCGTTCTGAACAAATGCTGAATGATGTGTCTTTATGCTCTGTCATCCTGTGGCTTTCTCGGCCCTGCCATCTGCGAATGTTAGTGCTGCTCTGGTGGCCGAATCTTTCTGCTGAGTTGGCTCAGTCCACTCTTCTTCATTCATATTGCAAGCATCAAATTATCCTGTACATGATGACTTATGTTTTTTTGATGGAAAAACTTAATGAGAGCCTCTAGTTCACAGTATCATCTGTATCATTTTGGTCCACCATTCCTGTGTGGGTAGTTGATGTCTCAGAATTGCATCTAAGGTCTCATCTGCCTCTGTATATTTATAGAAGTTTGGAGGCACTTCAAACAAATGTTTGATCTCATTCATAATAAAAAATAAGTTCTCTACTCTGTCGTAGAGACTTTGTCCTGATGCCGGCCCTGTTTCTTCTGAGGTACTTGGTCTTTCAGTGATCTGATTGGTAGCAAATGTATTGACCCTTTTAGCATAGTTCTCATGTGAAAGTAGTTTCCCTGCACTGTTCAGTAAGCCAGGAAGACCTCTGGCTTGTAGTACTGTAAATTTGTCCATGAACTTGTTAACCTCTGTCTGCATGTCCTGGCTTCTTCTTTCCAGTGTTTGTACCAGGCTTCTTAGTGTAAGGACCCTCTTTATCAGCAAAATGGTTTCAGTTCTGTTGGGAATTCCCATTGCTGCCAGCTGAGGACCTGTACAGTTATTGAGCACATTAATCATTCTATTGGCTACCTCAGGCATGTTGCCTAGAGATGCCCTTGCTCTCTGGACTTCTCTGTGTGATTTTCCTATGAGCTCCATTTGCTCATGAATAGTCTCAATGTACTGCCACTGATCTGTGATTGATTGGCCAATGTTGGCCCATAAAACTGTCTTAAGCTCAGACCACTTTGTCAAGGGTGAGCTCCTTCTCCAGCTCCTTTATCTTCTCCTTAAGGGCCTTTATTTCCCTCCCTTTTTCTGCTACATTCTGCTTGGATTTGTCATATTTTTCATTGAGCTTGGCCAAATTCTCCCTGGCTTCATTTAGCTCTGCCATTTGGGCTTCTAGGGCCTGAATTTCATTCTTCAGCTTCTGCATATCAAGGCTTGGAGCCTGCTCTGTTGTTGGTGCTGGTGCTGATGTAGATGGTGCTGTCTGAGCTATCTGTTCTGTAGGAGGAGCAGTAGTTTGAGGAGTTTCCTCAAGGTTGATTATTTGTGGAGGGGGCTGAGATGTTTGGCCTCCTTCCTTCTGTTGTAGGGCTGCCTGCAGTGCAGCCTCTGATTCTCCCAATTTCTCTTGTGTCTGGATCAGCTGCTTGTATAATGATACCAGCATAGTTGCTGCATCTTGGTCATGTCTTAGCTGGGCAACCTCTTCTATTTGAGGATGAAGAGTTGCTGGGATTTTAACCATTTTTCTTAATGCTGCCATATCTGCATCTCTTAGCTTCAGCAGCGCTTGTACAGCCTTGATGTCCTTGGGATCATGCCCAAGTTCTATGATTATATCCTCTAAAGCTTTGATTCGGTTGTCCTTTGCTTGAGAGGATGCTTTCTCCAACTCAAGTTGGGCAGCTGTATTGTTTAGGCTATTTTTCAGCCTAAGATTTACCAATGTTTTGTCTGCAAGAGTGGCATACACCATCTCACCCGTTTGCTTATGCAATTCAATCTGATCCATAGGGTGGATGTCTTTTGCAAGGACCTCAAGGTTGGTCCTCATGTAGTCTGCAGCTGACTGTGGCTGCAACATGGTTGGCATAAAATGACTCATTACCATTTTGCCCTCATGTACATCATATGCAGACATCAACCTCTGTTGGTTTGTAGGGGCCATTTTCAACAAGTGATTATAGAGCTGTATCTTGAGTGGCTCATTCCTCTTTTTGATATCTATAAATTGTTATTTGATGCCTGCTTCAGCTCCCCTTTGGTGGCTTGAGGAGCCGACTTCTCCTTCAACTGTCCTTTCTTGTTCCTGCTGAAAGGAACTTGCAGATGCTTCCATGCTTGGTGGGCCCATGCCCAAAGATTGCCCAATAGGCATTTCTTCCTCAGAGAGGGGATTCATTCTGTGCCTTTTCTCCCCATGACTTATAGATGTGGTGAGGGGAGTCTCCTGCTCTCTATCCCTCTTTTTTCCCTTTTCTTCTTGTTGTGGAGTTTGTAGCATTGAGGCCTCCACTGTCTTTTCTTGCCTAGGAGGCAGAGTTTCTTGTGCCTGCTGCCCAGTGGATATTGGAGCTTCAGATGTTTGCTCTTGCTGCCCTGGTTGCTCTTGTTCTTGCTGTTTTTTCTGCTGTACCTCTTGCTGTTGTACTTCCTGCTGCTGTTCTGTAGGAGCTAGCTGTTCTGGCTCCATATGTCTCTCTTTGCCTTTGCTGGAAGTTTGATGAGTAGTTTTGGCTGCTTGCTGATGTGCTGTGGAAGAAGAGGCAGCTGCTCCCAGTTGCCTTTGGTATGAAGAGGAAACCTGTCCACAAGTTTCCAAGTCAGCCTCTTTCTCAATATTTTTTGCTTCTCTTTGTAGCATTTGCTCTCTAGTGATCGGCTCTTCTAGGATGCCCTCTTTCCAAGTTAGTAGATTGGCATATTTCTCAATATGAGGCAATTTAATGTGAGCATAGCCACCCAATTTATGTTTTATCCTTCTGAGAGAAATGAAATGATTAGGGTCATAAGGTATCCATTTGAAACTAGTTTCTAATCGGAGGGCCTCTAGCATGCCATCTGCTTCCTTCCATCCCTCCTCCCTTATGTTGTAAAGAAAAGGGCCTAGTTGGTTCTTGACCTTCAATTGCACTTTCTTGTTTTTACTATGGAAATGGATCATGTCTGCATATCCAAACTGCCTGAAATACTCCAAGGCAAATAGTCTCATAGGGACATATCTTGGCAGCCTATAAGGGTCCAGCTCACAGCCATATATTCTGATTACTGTGTGGTGTTGGTAAAAGTACCAATCACCAATGCTGTAGGACTTAGAGAGATGGAGAATTCTTTGCATTTTATCAGTTAATATTGGAGGAGGAACACCATATAACAAGGTCAAAGCTGGATGAATGAAAAGGTCGATGAATTCACAGTATGTGTATGGTGAGCAAGAGGTGTGATGAAAAACTGAAGTCCAAAACACAACTGACCTTGGATTTCCCTGGGCATCAAGTTTCTTGAGAGGAATATGGAAACTGTCAGGCTGATAAAATATGAACAGATGATATATGTATCTGGTGTATCTAAACACCTTCTCCCTTTCTAGATTCATCAGTTGCTCATGAATCTTGTTTGCAATATATGTAGCATAATCATAATGCACAGCAGGAGGCTTTCCAGGAGAAAATATGGACAGCATAGCCATAATGGTGTCATCAACATCCTCAGTTCCCTTGTAGCCCAAGACATAGCTGATCAAATCTACAAGCATTTTGCCCAAGTCATTGAGGTATGGATTTCCAATAGGAGGCGTTCTCACAGTTTCAGAGCTTGGCTGTATGAATAACTGATTGATTTTGATGATCTGGGCACTGGACAGGTTGCCCCCCTTCTTTAATAAGTCTAACATGGAGAGAGGAATCAATGGTCTTGCAGTGTGAAAGTGCAACATCTCATTTATGGCCTCAGGGGTAATATGAAACAAGACTGAGCCTGTGGGACTGAGAACAGCTCTCTGACATGGATCATAGCATTCACAGCATCTATGGATCAAGTCTGGAAGGGAATTGACTTGAGGAAGGTTAAAAATGGGTAAATTGGAGTCCCAAATCCCTAATATATCAGCTCCACTGAGGTGTTGGGCTTTTAACTCATTCAGCAGATGGATGTTAAATTCTTAATTCATTGGAAATGAGTCTATCATCTGATAATCCTTATCCCCTAGGGCCTTCCATTCTAATTCTCTTTGTGGGGCATTCAGAGGTTGAATATTCAGGGCTACTGGTGTTTCCATGGCTAATAAGGCCTCTGATTTGTATGTGAACTGGTTTGAGTGAGTAGAACAACGCAGGGGGGTACTTTTGCAACAGAGAGGTGAATTGCAAAGGAAAAGAGGGTAAATGGCAGTAGCAGCAATTGATATACTACGCAGAGGACTGATAAGAGTGTCTCCACGGTGAATTAGTGCAGCTCGGGTTCTTAGTTCACGAATGCGCGAACTAACTGTGAATTTAGGCAAATTTTGCTAAATGCAGGCTCTGCAGAGGAATTGCGACCCACCAGTTGGAAATAGATACAGGTTACTGGAGGTTTGTTGGTAAATTTAGTGTTTTTCACTCTTTTAAGCTAGCATCTGGACAAATATGGATAAAACTAGGCGCGGGGGAAATGATTTTGATAAATACCTCTTTAATTGCAGGCAATGGTTGCGAATGCTGGTGGAATGGAAACGCCCACGGTCTCTGTGTTGATTTCAGCAGGTTGGCGGATGAGGTCGTGATATGCATGCAGAGCAGAACAGTTCTTTTTTTTTTGCAAAAAGTGAGAAAAACCGTGTTTTTCGACAAAAATATGGACTTTTGGGTCATTGGCGCTTTTTTTGGATGACGTCATCAGGTGGGGTCAGGGTCGAATGATGTCAGCATGACGTCATCGAGTGATGTGGCAGCCTGTGGGTGGTCCACGGGGATGGTGAGGTGGCGGACAGGTCGGAGTAGTGGCGGACAGGGGCACTGACGCGGCGGCGATGTGGCAAGACGTAGGCATGACTAGTGGTGACGAGGACGTGACGTGAGCAGCGGAAAACCATAAGCGGTAAGCGGATTTTCTAGGACCGCCTTAGATACGGTCGTGGTTTTGTCAGAGGGCGACCCGAGAGGATATGGGGGTGACACGTGGCAGAGGCCTGACGTCACCCTCTAACAGTTTCTCGGGCGATAAATTACGGTCATCGGGGCCGACCCGATATGGATGTGGGCCGTCGGATGGGAAAGCCCAGATCCGACGGTCGACGGGTGATCAACTTGTCCAGACAATACGGTCAGCGGGCGGGAATAATTTAATATTTTTTTGTGAAATTCGTGCCCGGCGGGGACTTAGGACTTCGGCGGATTATATGGTTTTTTCAATGTGTTTTTATGAAAATGCGCATTGCGCCAAACTTTGGATAAAGCCGAATAATGGGTTTTTGGTGCATTTTTGCAAATAAAGCGGGTTAGAAGTAATAGTGGGTTTTTTACAAGGTCTTTTTGCAAATGAAGTGGGTAAATGGTTTCAATGATTTCTGAAGGGAAAAAAAAGGGGGGTAGGGCTTTAGGTTATTAAACTGACCAGAGGTCAATTTAATCCCTGACTTTGGACATATGGCTATAATGCCAGGGGGAAGGGAATATTTATAGATTGCTTGGGGTTTATACACCATAGTGTTTATAATAGTAGGGAAAAAGGGGAACATAGGGGATTTAGATAATAAGAAGTTTAGGAGTTAGTATGAGTGGAGGAAGGGGGTGAGGGGGTAAAACATTAAGTTTTATATGAAATCAACTTAGTTTAGGAAGTAGATCAAAATGAAAAGAATTTTAGACAAGAAATGTGGCCTTTAAAGAAATAAGAACCAACATAAAACCTTGATTTCTTTCATGAACACAACTGGTGAAGGGATGTTAGTAATGAATATGAGGGGGGGAAGAAACAGGAAGTTAGACATGCTCCTTTGTTTTGCTGCACAATGATAGGGAAGAGGAGCTTCTCTTATCCATTGATGCTTCCTTTATGTTAGACCAGCAAAATTCAGTTGAAAGGAATGACATTTCTGCAACCTTCTCTACCTACCCATCTTCTTGCCTAGCATTTTTTGTTTCTTCATGGAGGGTGCACTTAGACTTGCAGACCCTCATGTGCCTTTTCTTTTCCTTTGGCTTTTTCTTTTGATTTTCTATCTAGAACTACCCTTATTGCTTCCAAGGTCCCAGATTAAGCAGTTGGGAACCTTAATTCTCTACCTAACTACTGGTCTGCCAAGATTAAACAGTTTGGACAGACTTCTTTCTCTATTCTACAACAGAAAATTGAAACATGGCATGATCCAGATTAGGCTGTTGGACCATCCATCCAAAATTGAGTCAACATCAAGCTATGTACACATATTGTCTTCTCTTGGAAATATGGGATCTTTGCATCACCAAAGCAGAGCATATTTGGAATTTTATTTGCCAATCATGAAATATGAAACCTATTGGTATAGGTAGCTAACAGTAGTAATAGGTGTTGTATTCTTTGTTTTCACAAATTGAATTGTGTGATTTATTTCCAGTAGTGATTGTTTAGTTCAAGTTGTATGATTGATTTCAAGCATTATGATTTAATTCAAGCAGTGTGATTTAATTCAGAGCATTTCTGGTATGATTTGATTCAAGTTATAAAGTAGCATCGATTTGAGTCATTTAGATATCACAAGATAATTTAGTTTTATTTCAGCATGATAGGATAAGTTTGACTTCCATTCCAAGTACAGTAGCATGGAGATTGATTTCATAACAGTGTGACAACAATTCAATTCCATTTATAAACTCATATAATTTCGTTGAGATTTCATTTTCCTTTAAGCATCAATAGATCGATTTAAAAATAGTTTTTTTGTAGCAGATTAAGTGTGCTTTGAATGCATTTTATTTCTGAGCAAGAATAGCCTAGTTAGAACAAAATGAGGATGACAGTTTAGGATTTTATTTTAGTTTTCTTTTCAAGTTGTAGCATTTCATTTCTATTTCTCAAAGATTAGGTTTTTCTAAAGATAGATGATTTCTTGAGTTTGCCTTTTGAATAGTTAGAGTTTGAATTTCCTGCTTTGAAAAGTGAAGAGGTTTAAGAATTGTGCTTAGATTGAATTTCATTGAGCCTTTTGTTTCAGTAGGTTTGTCTTTTCGTTTCCAATTTGATTGTAGAAATTTAGAATAGGAAATAGAGTGTTATAAGGTCTGATGTATTGAGTTAAACTGATTCCCTTTGGATTGCTTCCATTAAAGTGAAGAATTCTTTTTATGTGAGCGAGATGAGTGCTAGTTTACTCAATTGGTAGAAGAGTGTTTTTATTATTTTGTACTTAACAATCATTATTAAGGAAAATTACATACTCTTAACTTAACATTGAGCCAAAAACGTAGTACAACTCGTGTTTACGAGTCCTGGTTGACAATTAAATATTAGGAGGTTTAATTGCTAATTAAAACTCTTAACACTGATAAGATGAATAATGACTATGGCATCATCAAGAAGTCCCGAGGCTATGCTATTAGCTCTATTAATGATGAGGTTGTGCATTTTTCCATGTCCATTTTGGCTAGTAAAATCATGAGGAAGTGTCGGCCCCAGTCATATCCTTGGTTGCATAGCGCAACAAGGGGGTTCAATTTAATTTAGTGAGGTATCTCTGGTAAAGGTGACTGAAAATGTAGGAGAAAGTGTGCAGGCCAAAAAATCAGCTGCCAAGAAAGGTCCCAAGAAGGTTCCTTCGGCGGTCATAGTTGACCTCGAGGGAAAGACTACCGAGCCCGCAGTCAACCAGGAGACTGGTGAAGGGGAAAATCATGGTGGAGACCCTGATGTGGACATAGAGGACATTGATTCCCCATTTATAATAAAGAAGTGGAAGAAGCTGAGTGTTGGCAGTGTGTGGAAGAAGCAGAAGTCAGATAAATCCACCAGCGTCGAAGCTTTAGTCCTCATTGAGGGGGAATTTTATGAAATTGGAGACTCTGTCCACACTGCGATGGAAGAGATGTGGGGGAACATCAAGGATCAATACAGTGCAGTATTGAAAAATGTCCAGTAGGGCCTTAAATAATTGCATGTTCAGATGAGCATGATACAAGTGAGTGTGGTACCTTCCACTGAGCATGGTACCTTCCACCGAAGATTATCATAGACCTTCAAGCAGTTCATTTGCTAGAAGGATCACTACATGTTGAGGCTGTAGAGGAAAGGGAGAGCACACAAAGTTGATAAATCTAAGCCTAAATCTAGCGGCACTCCCCCTTGAGACGTTGCACGAGCTTCATCAGGGTGTTAGAGATGAGCTTAAGATATGCGAGAAACGAGCTCTATTGATCATTAATGAAATAAAAATCAATAACCAACAAATGTTCAAAGAAAATAATAAAGTGATACAAGATTACGAGGCGGTAGTTGCACGTAGCTAGAAGTTGGAAGAGGCCATAACTAATGCATGCAATGAGCTTCCAGAGCTCCAAATCCCAGCTTACACAGCTTCAACAGAAAATATTCAGAAACTAGCAGCAACTATCAGAGAATGAAAGGAAGAGGTGGGTAAGGTTCGCTTTGAACTAAAGATGCAGATCACAGAGCTTTAAATGAAGCTACAGCCTACAACACCATCAAAAGTTCATAAGTAGCGCGAAGCTGCCATCAAAATTGCTAAGGTTCAGATCGAGACTACAGTTAAGGACTGTAGTCAACTTTTTGAAGATACAATGGAAGTGTGGGCCTCACTGCAGGAGGACCTGCATGTGAAGAAGATTGAAGCTGAGATGAGAGACAAGAAATTGCAGTTTGATGAGCTTAAAGCCATGGCACATACCTTAGCACCTGTGCAACGGTTCACCTATCTCTAGGAAGGAACACTTTTGCAGGGGCAAATCGATGAGCTACAGAGAAAGGCACATATCATCTCTACGTAGGCAAAGCCTTGGGAAAATGAGGCCTGCAACCTCTCCCAGGACGTAGAAGGTAAACTCAAGAGAATGCACCAAACCAAGAGGATAATCGGCCTCACCGCAGTGGGGCTGAGAACAAAGAAGCTCATGGATGAAGTTTTCCAGGCGGAAAATCAATGCACAACAATGCTCAATCCTTTGCAGACTGCATACAAGGGCTTGAAAGCCAAGATCGAGGATTTACCAGCTGAGTGACTCTAGGATGAGTCACATATTTATGTTGGGGGGCTACTGGGTAGGGGTCCCCTAGGTCTACGTTTTGTGCAAACATGTAAAGACTCTAAATTTTGAGGAGCAGAGCACGATTAACATAGTGTTATAAAAGTCAAAGGGGCTTTGGGGTGTGTCAAATCCCCTTCTATTGTAAATGGATGGGTTTACTTAAAGGATTTTGAGCTCTGAGCATGGTTTGTAGACCATGGTATTGTAAGGGTAGAAGCATATATAAAGGGATGTTTTTCCACGTCTAAGGCATGTATTGGATTGATGAAACACTTTTGAGTCTGTTTTTGTAAGATATTTCTATAGTCAAGCAGAGGGGAAGGCTCGTATAGCTATGTGCGCAGAGACCTTGGTAAGTCTAGAACTGAGTGCGTAGGCCCCTACAACTGTGTGCACAGGGTCAAAAAGATTTTATTTTGAGAAGAATTGACTAATAAGAAGAAATTTGAGCATAAATCTGTGTATTTCTATATGTTTGCATAGTTTCTCTGTTTTAGTATGTTTTCGGTTCGTTTTATATATTTCTTCTGCAATTGTATTGCAAAGTCTCAGATACTATTTCATATGTTGAATAATACATGTTAGAATAGTTTTGCACAATTCACTAATTTGTTAAGTACATAAATAGTTTATGACTGTAAGAATAAGGATAATGGTTCACAAATGTTGGATTAAGCCATAAACTATCAAGAACATTACAACCACACTACATAGTCCCTCTGGATGCAAAATCCTGGTTCTAGCATCCCCCAATATGGCATTGGGTGAGACTACAATCTGCGCAAGCAGATCGTTGCCGAAAGGGCTAGTGATATATGGTTTTGTTGGTTAGCGCAGCTAACTCTAAACCTAGGTCTAAGCCCTTGAAGCCAAAAAATGGTTTTGTTGTCGGGACTAGGATCTATATGAGGGATGTGTGATGTGGTATCCGACTAGAAAAGAGATCCAAAATTGGGTAGATTTAAAGTTGCACAAATTTTCAGCTCAAGAATAAAGAGTTTTGTGCTAGTCGAAAGAAAGGTGGTTATAGAGATATATCTATACATAACAACATGATATATTTTTTGCATGATTCTCTAACGAACTGCATGAGTGGCTTTCAAAGTTAGCAGACTACGAATGAAACACGACAATCCTATTGATGGGCCTCTAATTTAGACATAAATTAAGGCCCATGCCTCTAATTTAAAACATAAATTAAGGCCTATGACCATCCTTCAGCACATTAAACCTCTCTTTTTTCATTAGATAATTTATTTTTAACTTTAATATATTCATTAGGAAGGTTTATGAATAATTGAATATTTGTGCCTAATATTATTTATTTTTCTAGATTATTATGAGAATATTGGGCATATTATGAAGAGTTGGAGGAGGAGATAATTTAGGGACTTGTTCCGTACTACTAGAGGATCAATAATAAATAATAATTCAACAAGATATTATGGAATTATGGCACAAATTGTGGAACTCCAATGATTGAGAGAATCTAGGAATGTGTTCCACCAATCAAGGGAGCAGATCCACTAATCAAGGGATTTTAGTGGGGAAAGATTCCTCCTTTCATGGGGAATGATTCTTAATCATTTTGTATAAGTACCAAGTCGAATTTTCCTCTAGGAAATTATTGAGAAAATCTAGGAATGTGTTCCCTGCCATTTAATGCAAATTCCTAGTATTGGGGACCAGATCCACTAATCAATGGATTTTGGTGGGGGATATTTCTCCATTCATATGGAATGATTCCTAATCATTTTGTATAAGTGCCAAGTCAAATTTTCTCTAGGGATAGATTTTCATTAGTGTTATTGTGGAGAGAGCTTGTATTTTTGCAGCTCCATTGTATTTTCTTGCAGGGATGTAATTCTATTGATGAAAATAATGAAGATTGGTGTCATGTTCAGCTTCTAAATCTTGTTCTCCTCCATATGTCTCTGATTTTCCTTGGGCTTGGCCATACTAGGAACCTCAGAGCCCTTTTGTATCGTTTTCTTTCCTTCTTTTTATTTCTTATTCACATGCATCTCTAGTTTTTATTCCTTTCTATCTCTGCATTTAGGATTAATAATTTCTTGTTGTAGGATTGAGTTAAATGGTTGATGTAAGTTATTTTGTAGGATCACAAGCATTATTTCATCCTTGGAAAAGCTTTGGAAGTTCATAGTAATCATTGAGCTGCTTGGATTAGTCTTCTTATTCCCAAATCTAGATTGTTGGACCTCCTTTTTAGCAAAAAACAGTAAATTTATGCTATTTTTTAGAGAATCCTAACGAGCTTCAATCAAATTTATTCCACTTGCATTATATAAAAAAAAAATCTAGTTCATAACAAAAACTACCCCGTTGCATTTGCACTTGATTTGGTTAGGCATTCCTTAGATTTACTAGTTCACTAGTTCTCAAATTTCTTGATTTTCGACTAGTAATGTTTTTTATTTTTTTTGAATGGGTTAACATAGGAATTTTTGAGTGATTCCAATTTGAATATGGACCTAAGACATCCTATTTAATAAAAAAAATTGTCCCATCCAATTTGGATTTGAATATCTTGGTCATTAAACCCTTGCCAATTTCATCATTTCACAAGGAAACTTCTCCAAGCATTTTGAGCAAATCCATCCATCTCCCAACTTTGGCTTTGAGTTCTAAGTGATCCTAGGAGTTTTCCCACTCCATTCCACCCATCAAACCCCTTTCCTAAGCCTCCCATCACCTCCAGCACCTCACATTTTTCTCTCGATTGTACCCTGCAGGTTTCATGTAATTCCTACAGGATCATCCTGTAAGTTTTCCTGAAATGGCCTGTTTTGAGGCCAAATTAATGGAAAACCTCTAGGAAGTCACCAAAATCGTCCCAAGGGTCTCCCAAACCATCCAACTATCTCCTAACCCTTCCATCCAACCTTCAACATGCTTAAATTCACTTGCCACATCACCAAAGGAAATTAGTTTGCATACTTGATTTTGCATGAAAAGGAAAAAAGACAAAAACAAATTTATTTAAGTCCCTTTACTTGCACATTAGTGATGTTTGACGCTTCTTACTTCCATGCTTAGATAGTAGTATTTGGTTCATGATAATTTAGCATTATTTCAAAGCATATTTTCTTGGCAGTTAGTTAGAGAATGGTGTGTTTTAGCATTTGATTTCAATTTCTTTCCTTGTACTTTCTTTCTTACAATAGGTTAAGGTTCCATTTCAAATATTTTATTTTCTGCAATTAGTTTAGGATTTGAATTCAGTACATGAACTCCATTACATCATGACAACAAAGTAAAGATACATTGTATGCGACACATACAGTGCCGACACCTCTTAAGTTTGTACAAACCCCGAGTTGATAATTAAAGTCGGTAGCCTTGGGAGTTGCAGCATTCTTGTTGCAATACAGAGGCTCATCACCTATTGTGTGGACCCTAGAGGTGATTAAGCAACTTAAGGAGTCTGAATATAAGGTCGCAAGAGGTGTTGATTATTGGGTTAATAGTATCATCAGAGGCCTTATTACATAAATTTCAATTGACACAACAGTATCCTATAGTGAAGTTGAGCACATATTTTTCAACGATCTGCGAGGTAAGTACCTGGATTCCTTAAAGCTCTGGATTAAGATGTTGTTATTTGAAAAGGGTGTTATCCCTATACATTGATGTTTAAAAGCAACCATACTGGATCTACACAAAGTAGAAAAATATTAAGAAGCGACCGCGACAAGTACATTGAGGGCGAGTGCAGTCCATTATTGGGTGAATCAGACAGCAAAGAAGAAAGGAACAACCCTAGTACACCTAGAGGTGCAGCACAGTCAGAAACTCAAGGTGCTTCAAGGATTCCACACCCATCCACTCCAATCCCATCCTCGCCTCCACCTCATACATCTACACCTCCACCTCCACTATTCAACATGGCTAACACGGTGAAGATGCCTATCTTTAAGGGCTAGGGATCAGAGGATCCTGATTAGTTCTGGTTTGTCGTAGAAGTTGTGTGGAAAGCGCAACAGATTAATGATGATGATATGAAGAAAGCACAACTTTTCACAACGCTACATGACAGAGCGTTGTCATGGTATACCAAGTACAGTACGTTGAATCCAGCTGCTTCACTAGTTGCGACGAAGAATGCACTAAATGTGGAGTTCAAGAAGCCCAACTTGCAGTTGTGGTGTATTATAGAAATAAAGGAGAATAAGAAAATTGTCAATGAAACTTCCTAGGATGTAGATCAGAGGTTAAAATGTTTATTTGTCTTGCAAAGGTCATAGTCTTATGAAGATAGAGCCTAGCATTGGAGCAAGTACCAGACCGAGCATATGGTGTAGTATTTTCCAAGTTGCAAGCTAGCATTCGACTAATCACTACTATTTTCTACATAAATATGTGCAGTCACCACAACAACTAATTTTTAAGTTATGTCAATCACTAGGACATTATGAGAGCCATTTTCATAGTTATGAATTGATGATAGATCGAACCCCGACATATAGGATGCAAGCTGAAGGTCGCATGCATGAAGATAATGGTTCACCTGTGGTTCGCGGAGGATTTTAAGGTTGAGGACATGGTCAAGGAGGAGGCGTTGGACAAGGAAGGGGTCAGATCATATGCTATAATTGTGGCGAAGCTGGACATTATGCAAGGGATTTTCAGAATTAAACTCACCCTTCATGTTAGTATTTTAGATAGTTTGACCATGTGATTGTTGGTTTAGTGGGTCATGACCCAGGTTCAAAGTTAATTGTGCCAAAAATAACCCTACACTACTGGCCCTTTTGGCATCAACGCACGTAACATAGGCTAAAGTCTCACCTGAAGAAGCATGGGGGGATGCTGGAACCTAGTTTCCACATCTAGAGATCAGTGTGATGTCTTTTATTTCCCTAGATATGCCTTTGCGCAGATCTATAAGCACCTAAGGCTCGGTACTGCAACTTCACTTAAATGGCCTTTAGGCCTTCGCAAAGGTCTACGATAGGTTTTCGTGGACCCTTAACAGATGAATGATCCACTTACGTGCACCATAAAGCAACCCTAGATCTGAGTTCGCACATATCTACTTAAGTATTCAATAAACATAATAGTATGTATTGTAATATTCACATAAATACTTAACATGCATTGCATACAGTTAGCAAGATGTATCCAATAGAGTCCCGCATCAATACATCATTATTTCATAAAGACATCATTCCATCACAGCATATATCACAAACATAAATCACAGGAGTAAACAAATAAACACATGAATTTCTTCAACAGTCTTCTTTATTAATCTTCAATACGATGTTACAGACTCAAAACTTCCCTGTGCACTCCACTGCAGGGGTCCACGCACTCAGCTGCGGACTCTACTCTAGGCCTCCACGCACTCAGCTGTGGAGCCTTTTCCCTTCTATCTACCCACTGCTTACTTGCCCTTCTTTTCAGATGTAGACATAAGCATCCATCTCTATCTATGCCTTAGACTCTCTAAGACACACCTATTTATAGCTTTTTACATACAATCCCATGGTCTGTAAACCATGGGTGGATCTCAAAACTGACTTGAATTTACATAACCAAGGGGCTAAAACCCTTTTTTGACTTCTAACTATCTACGTGCTCCACATCCATAATTTGTGGAGACTTTACATATTTTTACCAAAACTTGGGTTTTTAACCCCAAAACTGACCCAAGGGACCCCATCCCAACAGGCCCTCAACACAAAGGTTGTGACTCGCCCTTGGGTCACTCGGTTGGCATGGTGATATTTCTGTGAAGGTCCCCCAGCTCCACCTATACAACTACGACCTCAACAATGCTCTATGTAGTTGCTTGGTTAACCTCTTCTATGAGCTGCTCTGTAGCTTGTCCTTCCACGACCAGCTTGATCTTTTCCTATGTTTGTTGAAAGCTCTTCAGCTTCTCCTAAATGTTAGTTGAGACTTGGTAAGCTTCTTCTAACCAAGGTCCCAACCTGGCCTTAAGCACTGCCTCCTTTTTCTGATCTGCTTCCACCTGTGCGAGGAGTTGCTTCCCCTCCCACAACTTGGCAAGGCGCTGCGCTGTAGCAATTGAGTGCATCGTTTCCCTAACCTCATCGTACTATTTTTGGAGTTCATGAATATATATATTCAATATCCATAGGTTTGGGTCTTCCTACAAGGTCGTGACCAACTCTATCGCCTGTTCAAACAAGGTCATGCAGTTAGAGATTGCGACATCTAAAGTGGCCATCCTTTCCTTGATGGCGGCTCCACGTTACTCCATGACTACAGGCGGAGTCGTAGGCTGTAATTTGAGTTGGAGCTCCATAATCTTCATATTAAGTTTGAATTGAACTCACCCAACTTTTGCCTTTGCCTTGCGGGTTGATGCTGAAAGGGCCAGCAGTGTAGGGTTTTGTTTGGCACAATTAACTCTGAACTTGGGTCAGGACCCACTAAGCCATCAAATGGTTCTATTGTCAGGACGGGATCTGCATAAGGAGATGTGTGATGTTGCATCACTGGAATTCGACCAAGAAGGAAATTGAGAAGTGGTTGGATAGGAAGATTTATGAATTCACGACGCAAGAGAACAGGAATCCATGCCTGACAAAGGAGTAGTGGTTGGATATATATTTGTACATAGAAATACATGAAATTTTCTTCTGCACCTTTCCGATCAAACTATACGAGTGGATAGCTAAGTTGGCAGGCCACCAAGGAAGGTGGAGGCTTGATGGTCCAATAGTGTGGACTCTAAAGCTAGTGAGGAGGTTGGAAGCTTCTAAAGACAACATCGCACGCAATGTTGACCACTGGCTCGATCAAATTATAGGAGGATTTTTTACAGAGTTCACGGTTGATACCTCAGTCAGCTACAACGAAGCATAGTGACGCTTCTTCAAGGGACCGCGATGTAAGTATCTGAGATCTTTGAATACCTGGATTAAGATGCTCTTGTGTGAGAAACGGGTTATGCCATTGCCTTGATGTTCGAATCTACGCGAAGTAGAAAGATCTTTAGAAATTGAGAAAAAGTAGGCCCTAAATATAGCCCATTGATTGGACCTCCTTCGAGCGACGACGAGGGAACGACACAAGCCTCAAAATAGAGTGTGTTCTAGCTAATAAGACAAGGTTTTCTGTGGATACATCATCCATCCACTCCACTTCCACCCTCACCTACACATCATACACCTTCGCCCAAACCAGTGCCACCACCACTGTTGTTCAACATGTCAAACTCAATAAAGATGTCAATTTTCAAGGGTATATGGAGTGAAGATACAAATCAGTTCTAGTTTGTTGTGAATGTTGTATGGACCGTGTAATAGATCACTAAAGAAAACATAAAGAAGGTGCACTTAGTTACTACTCTGCAGAATCATGCGCTGACATGGTATATTAAGTATTGTGCTGATCATCCTTTAGCAATGCTAGCAGATAGTAAGGATGATTTAAACAACAAGTTTAGTAAGGCTAAGTTTGACTCACAGTCAGTCATTGGATTTAAGGAAATCACGATGAGGGCTAGTGAGATGCCCTGGGATTTAGATCAAAGGTTGAAATGTGTGATCCGCGAAGCTAATATGTAGCTCGCAGATGGTCAGCACCGCGAGTGGTTTATAGCCTCGCTTTTGCCTCACCTAAGGATTGCTTTTTCATAGTAGAAGATAGGAACTCAAGCAAAAGCCTTGGAAATCGTGATGAGATTGCATGAGACACCTATTCAGGACATGACTTTGGGAGTCCAGTAGATTCACTTGCAGTTGCAAAACCTCTGCTTGGAATTGCAAAGCTTGAAAAAAGAGGAGGCTAGGCCAGAGGTGTGCAAGGAAGTCTGGTGTCTCAAGTGTAAGAGCTAGGGGCATGAGAAAGACCACTGACCTATCTTTGCAGATTATATTGTAGGGGAAGGACTGATTCCCTTGAGGCAGGAAGCTCCAACAGGATCGAGTGCGGGGCCCATGCTATGGTGCACTATTTGTCAGGTGACTAGAAAACATGTAACGGATAATTTTTATTTGCTGCAAAAGTTCGTTCAGACACCACAATAGTTGTTCAGTGATTTTTGCAAATCAGTGGGCCACGACGAGCGCCATTGTTGTAGCTATGAATTGATGATGGAAAAGACACCTACCTATCGAATGCAAGCAAAAACTCGACCTCTAGATCAAGGCGCATGAGGATCGCATGGAGGCTATCAAGGAAGAGGACAAGGCCAAGGAGGAGGAGGACCTAGCAGAGGTCACAAACATGTTATTTTCTATAACTGTGGGACACTAGGGAACTATGCACTGGAGTTTCATAACCAGATACGTCCATCCTGCCAATACTGCAGCCAGTTTGACCACACCATAGAAGAATGCATTGTGCTAGTTGCTAAGATGCAGGAGAAGAAGGCACAACCTCAGCAACCTACGTAGAACTTACAAATGATGAGAGCTGAGCCTCGCGAGGAAGATCCAAATGTGAATATCGTGCTGAGAAGCAGAGTAACAACTGGGGATGATAGTGAAAAAAGCCTGAAGAGGATGAATAGGTTCACAAGGCCCCAGAGAAGGAAGTTGGTTTTGATCTGGTGCATGTGAAGGAAACATTTATGGAGGCCAAGAAAAGCTTTGCTGAGACATCTACTTTAGGAAATTAGAATAGAGTACTAGGAACTAGCATGCCTACAGAGGTTGATCCCTCTGTACTTACCACGTTCTTGGAAACCTACATGAAACTTCTACGCGATAGCAAGGATGTGGAATGCCTGCAAGAATTAGTAAACAAGTGTGATGGTAAAGAAAATGCTCTCGATGGACACCATGTAGTACCAAAAAATGGCAAACATAAGGCAAGAACACGGCGCGAGATGAGACTCACCACGCATATAGGATATTATGAGATGGACTAGGTTATTCTAGATCTGGGGTCTGACGCAAACATTTTACCTAAACAAACATGGGAGAGAATGGGGAGACCTACATTGCAGTGGTCTTTGATCTAGCTGAGGATGGAGAACCAGCAGAAGATCATCCCTATGGGATGGCTACATGGAGTCACCGTAGATATAGAAGGTGTGAGTGCGCTGGCTAATTTTGAAGTAATAAAAATTGTTGATGACAACAATCCATACCCCGTGCTCCTTGGAATTGAGTGGCCCATTTATATGAATGGAGTCATCAACTTGAAGAAAAGAACAATGTCATTCGAGAGGAAATCACTTCGTGTTGTACTACCATTGGACCCTACAAGAGGACCGTGCCATACTGAATCGGTCCGTGACTATGAAGAAAGTGATGATGAATTGGATCAGATTTACAAAATAACTGTGCAAGATCAAGACTGGATTAATCCAATAGCTGATGCATGAATTGCATGGCACCGAGAAAGTTCCTGTGCCTCAGATTCAGATGAAGAATTGGAAAATAGGCAGAATAGGTTGCATGAAGTATCTACGCTTCACTGCAACATGATGACTAAATCGTTGCACTGTGTGTCATCGGAGGTAAGAAATTTACCCTATTATGATGGTTTAACTGATGTAGATAAGTTTTTGGATGCCTTTGAATGAGAATTCCCTGAGGATCATCACTTCCAAGCATTGGATCTGGCGCTATGCCAGCACGATGGTGGGGTACACATAAGGACAACTTCGATGACTAGAGAGATTACAGAAGGATGATAAGCTTACGATTTGGTCGTCCTAAAATTTGATTGACTAAGAAGTACGATGGGAGAAATGATCTGCGTGATCATTTAGCGAAGTGGACTAAAGTTTATGGAACAGAGCTGCAGCCGGAGTGGGTGCACTTATTTTGTCATACTTTGGATACAATCGCTATGAATTGGTACCTAGAGATGGAGCTCTGTTGTGGCACCACAAAGTGGGATATATTAAGTGAAGGATTCTTAATGACCTTCAGTTTTGAAGATGGGATCGAATGCATTGATGAATCTCTACAGGCGGTTAAGGCATCGATCTTCCAAATTTCGCAGGATTCTTTGGAGTTGGTTCAACCCAATTGGAGCACCCAACTATGCCATGCACTAGAATTCTATAATGTGACCGCTGAGGGGGAGGATGAAGATCCAAGAGATATCAATATTCCAGAGGAAGAAGGTGATTGTGAAGTTCAAGGTCCACAAATAGAGAACCTGAACATCACTGTGCCATTGAAAACCAAGCAAGTAAACATTGGTACTGAAGCAGAGCCAAAATTTACGAAGATCGGTGACTAATGGGATGATTCCACAGTGGATAAAGTTGCCAAGTTACTCCGTGAGTACCAGGATATTTTTCCTACCAATTTTTCAGACCTGAAAGGCATCATAGGTGACTTGGGTGTGAGGAAAATCACTTTGAAATAGGACGCAAAGCCTATTAAGAAAATACCGTATTGCCTTAATCCCAAGTACAAGGAAAAGGTTCGCTTGGAGTTGGATAAGATGCTTGAGGCAGGAATTATCGAACCTATGGAGGAATCTAATTCAGTGAGCCTGATTGTGGTTCAAGAGAAGAAACAGAAGGGAGAAATAATAATTTGTGTAGATATCAGGAAACTTAATGATGCCTACATCCATGATCCTTTTCCGACACTTGGATAACATTGGAGGGAAGGAGGCCTACTCATTCACTAATGGATTTTCGAGGTACCATCAAATCAAGATCGCGTGAGAGGATAGGAGGAAAACAACCTTCGCGACTAAATGGGGTTGTTTTCAGTATACTTTCATGCCATTTGGACTCAAGAATGTGCCCACGATATTCTTTCGTATAGTTATTGTAGGTTTTAACCCAGTACAAAAATTACCTGCATACGAATTCTAAAAACATAGAAAATAAATAATGCGAGAGAATAACACATAAAACACATATACACAAAGATTTTCCCTTGGATCCCAAAATTGGGACTACCAACTTGATGTTTCATTATTTTCCTTTCAATGTTACAATACATATTTATACATGCCGAAGCATCCAATACCATGGACCGAAAACCATTGCGTCCAAAACCATGGACCAAAACCATAGGTAGGTTCGCCCAACCTACCTATAGGGTCCAAAAAAAATTTCTTAGGGTGCTACCCCGGACCCCATAGAGGGGGGCTACTTGGCCCCCCTCAAATGCCCTGGACAGGGGGGCTGCCACCCCCCCTATGACCCCCCCGCTGCGCAATCGGCGCAATGAAGGGGGGGCTCCACCCCCCCTCTAACCCCCTGGTTCACTACATAGGCTAGTCGTGGAAAGAATATAACACAACCCAACATTCTCCCACTTGTTGTTTTCTTTCCACAAGGGGACAGGAGATCTTAGTCATTTATCCAGCCCTGCAATGCCCATTTTTTCTCTACACCATGAGAACTTCTCAGAGCTCACAGATTTTGTCAATGCATCTACAGTATTCTTCAAAGTGTCCACCTTTACCAAAAACACATTTTTGTCTTCTATCATATCCCTCACAAAGTGATACTGAACATCAATGTTCTTTGACTTTGAATGATAAGTGGGGTTCCTTGCCAAGAAAATTTCACTTTGGCTGTCACAATGAATCCTTATAGGTCCCTGTACTAACCCCATACTTGAACACAATCTCTACAACCAAACTGCTTCCTTTCTTGCATGAGTGGCTGCCATATATTCTGCCTCTGTAGTTGATAGTGCCACTATAGATTGTTTCTTACTCATCCAACTGACTGCACCTCAAAATAAGTTAAACACATATCCACTTGTAGATTTTCTCTGATCTAGATCTCCAACCTAGTCTACATCAACGAAGCCATGAATATCCAACACTCTATCCAATCCTGGTCTTCCTTAGTAGCACAAACCATAATCACTAGTGCCACGCAAATACCTGAAAACCCACTTCACTGCTGTCCAGTGCTCCTTTCCTAGTTTTGACATAAACCTGCTCAATACTCCCACTTCAAGTGCAATGTCTGATCTAGTACAAACCATCGCATACATCAGGGTACTGACTGCACTTTCATATGGAACACAGGACATGTCCTCTTCCTCTTCTTGTGTCTTGGGACATTGTTCAACAGATAAATTTACACCTATAGGAATAGGAACCTTCACTGGTTTACTATCTTGCATATTAAACCTCTGCAATATTGTCTCGACATACTTCCTCTGGTTTAACCAGAGCTTCCTATTTTTTTGATATCTTTTAATTTCCATGCCAAAAATATAGTTTGTAGCACCAATATATTTCATGTCGAATTTGGAGGAAAAATGGGTCTTCAAATCCTCGATAATTTCTTTGTCATTTCGAACCAGCAACATATCATCCACATACAAGACCAGATAAATAACATGGTCACCAATTAATTTAAAATACACACAGTGATCTGCTTTGCTTCTAGTGAAGCCAAGGCCCCGTATAAATGTATCAAATTTCTTACACCACATCCTTGGTGACTGTTTTAACCCATACAAAGACTTCTTTAACTTGCATACCATTTCTTTCTTACCCTTCACCGCAAAGCCTTTAGGTTGCTTCATGTAGATCTCCTCTTCTGGGTCCCTATGAAGATATGTTGTCTTCACGTCCATCTGTTCTACCTCAAATCAAAAGCAGCAGCAACAGATAAAACTAATCTAATAGAAGTTACCTTGGAAATAGGAGAAAAAATATCACCAAAATCAATTCCTGGCACCTGGGAGTAACCTTTTGCTACCAACCAAGCTTTTTATTTCTCCACCTTTCCTTTTGCATTTGTCCTCTTCTTGAACACCCATTTGCTGCCAATGGGCTTCCTTCCAGCCGACAACTCCACTAGATCCCAAGCCTCATTTTTGTGCAAAGATGCCATTTCATCAACCATGGCCTCTTTCTAGAGTTTTCCATCCTCTTAATCTACTACTTCCTTCATAGTTCTGGGATCATCATCAGTAATAGATAAAGCAAAATTTGAATAGAAATCAAATGGACTATACCTTTCTAGTTGCCTTCTTTCTCGAACTGATCTTCTTACACCCGGAGTTTGTGGCTCTTCATCTTCTAATTCCTCCTCTGTTGTAGAGTCTGATTCTTCCCCCTTTAGCTCAAACTCTATCTTCTCAGGTTCCTTTGGTTGGACTTTGTTATGAAACCAACTCAAGAAAAGATAGAAAAGATAGATCAACGCCTTACAATTCAGCCTCTTTGAGGGGGCAACCTCCTTTACATTACATAGATGAACAATTCTTGGATGATACAAATGAAAAGACCTCCTTTCTATATATAGGATTCTAAGGGGTCATAACATAATCAGAGCTGACATAACAATAACAATGTAAGGGCAAAAAAATAACAATAGTGGGCTTCTTTGTGGCACAATAGTAACAAGATGGGCACTATTTGGGTACATCAATATAATAAGTGGGTTGTACTTTTCATTTGTATCATCTAAGAATTTTTCATTTATGTAATGTAAATAAGGTTGCCCCCTCGAAGAGGCTAAATTCTAAGGTGTTGATCTATCTTTTCTATCTTTTCTTGAGCTGGTTTCATAACATTTGGTATCAGAGCTTTGGATTCTAGGGTTTCGCTGCTCCAAATAGGTCATCGTGGCATTTTTGCTATAATTTTTTTCTTGAGATGTTTCAAAAGCTAAAAAAAAACCCATTTGAGATGAAATCGCGTTGAATTTCGGGTCCGAATTTCATAGCTTTTTGCGTTATATTTGCGGAGATATGATCTAAGGAAGTTGGTCTTTTTGAAGACTCCTGAATTAAATTCCAAACAGGTGACCTGGGGAAAATCGTCATAACTTTCTCTCTGAGCATCGGATTGAAATTTCATAAGAAGGTACAGGAAGAGGATGGACTATAGTTTCTTGTATATATTTTTCAGAGCCAAAGGTCGAAACAGTGACACGTGGAACTTCATGCAAGTTCGCTCTTTTGGAAAGGTCTATAATCAGGTCATCTTGGGAGATTGTGCATAACTCTTTCTTGGAGAATCCAATTTGGATCATACTGGTGGCATTAGAAAGAGGACATAGAGGGATACTACAAGTCGCAATTTCAAAACTTAAAGATCCGAAAGTACAGAGTTACATTCGTTTCAAGATCGAGCTCCTAAAATCAAGAAAAAGCAAGATGAGGAAGTTTGATGGCAAGGATCCGGTAAATTGGATACTTCAGATGGAGCAATATTTTGATCTACATGGTGTACCATTGTTACAAAAGGTATGTATTGCATCTTCATATTTAGAATGGGATCAATTTTTATGGTATGAAGGGCTTTGTTCTCATAAACAACTTGTTACATGGTCAATTTTCATGGAGGAAATGATAGCAAATTATGAGGATACAAAGAGCAACACCACAACAATTGGAAGAAAAAAGAGAAAAAGGGCTTTGTTATAATTGTGATAGAAAATGCACTAAAGGTCATATGTGTGCTGAGAAGAAATTATTTTACATAGAAATTGAAGAGGAAGGAAAAATCATATTAGAACCTGGAGCAGTCACAGAAACAAGAACCCGACAGCTACGAAATCGATCAATTTCAGATTATCTCATCAAGTGGGTTGTACTAATAACAATAAGGGGTTACACTAGTAGTATAGGGGCCTAACAGACTTCATGTTTAATAACATCTTTCACCTCTCTGAACACCACATATCGATTGTACACAACCTTCCTTGTTGCTGGGTTCCAAATCTTATAACCCTTTAAACCATCCTTATACCCAATAATGATGCACTTTCCAGATTTACTATCCAACTTGGTTTGTTTCTCCTTTGGAACATGTACATATGAATCACATCCAAATACCGTCAGATGTGAAAGAGAGGGTTTCTTACCAGTCCATACCTCTTGTGGAGTCTTATCCTCCAATGCTGATGAAGGTGATTTGTTGACTAGGTAACATGCTGTCTCCACCGCCTTTGTCCATAATTCCTATCCTAAACCGACACCATTGAGCATGCTTCGTGCCCTTTCCATCAATGTCTTGTCCATTCTTTCTGCAACTCCATTTTTCTGAGGTCTATATGGAGTAGTCTTATGTCATGCTATACCACACTTCTTATAGAATTCTTCAAATTCCTTACTGAAAAACTCTCCACCGTTATCTGTCCTTAGCACCTTTATCTTCTTCTCTGTCTGGTTTTCCACCAGAGCCTTAAATTATTTAAATCTATCAAAGACTTCAGATTTATTCTTAAGGAAATATATCCATGTATTCCTTGAGAAGTCATCTATAAATGATACATAGTACATAGACTTACTCAGTGATGGAACCTTCATAGGTCCAAACACATCACTGTGCATAAGCTCTAAAATTTGTTTCGCCTTCTTACCACAAGAGGGGAAACTCACCCGATTCTGCTTCCCATATACATAATTTTCTTAGAAATAAAAATCCAGAGAGATATTACTCATACCTTCCACCATACCTTTACCATGAAGTATTCGAAGGCCCTTCTCTCTAATATGTCCAAGCCTTTGATGCCACAGCATGGTCTTCTCTCCAGAGACCACTAGATTTTCTGCTCCACTTTCAAGAACCACATAACTATTGCACCCATCAACAATAGTGCTACCTTGCAGCTTGTACAGAGTTCTAGTCCAAACTCCCCACATCAATACCAGTGCTCCTCGAACCATCTTGTAGGTATCCTTCTCAAACACTGTTTTTACACCTACATCATCCAATTTGCTTACAAAAATCAGATTTCTGTCTAATGAAGGAATATGCAGAACACCCAGAAGTGTTCTAACCCTTCCACCTTGCAACTTCAACTTTACTTTTTCACGACCAACGATTCTAGCCTTCCTATCATCCCCTAAGAAGACATCACCACCATCGTATTTATCATACTCGCAGAACCACTCTCTATGGGGAGTGAAGTGAAAGGATGCACCCGAGTCAATCAACCATGCCTCATGATCTACATGTGTACTTGAAGAAGCCAAGTACACATCCCCACCTTCATCTGAGGTGGTTTTTGCCTCTGCAGAAGAAGCATTATCAGATCCATTTCCTTTGTCAGGAGATTTAGATTTACAGTCCCTTTTGTAGTGCCCTTCATTTCCGCATTTCCAACACGCCACCTTTACAAGTTTCTTGGAGATTTAGATCTCCCACTCGATGACTTATTTTTGTTTCTGTTCTGGGACCGTCCTCATACAGACAAGGTATCAACATTCTGGCTCTCCATATTTTTCCGTCTCATCTCCTCCGTTAGCAAGGATGATACTATTTCATCAAACTGCAAGGCAGTTGCATTGCTACCTATTGCAATAACCAGACTATCCCATGAATCTAGTAGAGAAGACAACAAACTGATGCAATTATCTTCATCTGAAATTTTAATATAAATAGATAATAACTGACTTACCACAATATTAAATGCATTCAGATGCTCTATCATCGAGTCTCCATCTTTCATCCTTAGGTTGTACAACTTTTTCCGTAGGAACAATTTATTCACTAGATACTTAGATTAGTACAAAGTCCCTAACTTGTCCCACAAAGCTTTAGCCGTAGCTTCCCCTGATACATTCAACAATACTGAATCTAAGACACACAATCGTATTGTGCTCTTTGCCTTCTAATCCAACTTCTTCCATTCTTCATTAGACACTCCCGTTGGTTTAGTACTCGAATCTACCATGATCCACTGATCTTTATCCACCAATAGATCCTCCATCTTGAGTTTCCACAACTCACAACTCTGACCATTAAATTTCTTGATCTCTATCTTTCCACTACTTGCCATCCTTTTTCATCACCAGAATCGATCCCGCAAATCTCCCATTGAACAGGGTCTACCACAAGCCCAAGTGCAACCCCTTAGCAACAAATGTGTCCCCTTGAAGCCAAAACAACTATGATACCAAATGTAGGTTTTAACCTCGTACAGAAATTACTTGCATATGAATTCTAAAAACACAGAAAATAAACAATGTGAGAGCATAACACATAAAACATATATACACAGAGATTTCCCCTGGATCCCAAAACCAGGACTACTAGCTTGATTTTTCATTATGTTCCTTTCAATGTTACAATACATATTTATACATGCTGACGTATCTAATGCCAGGGACTAAAAACCATAGGTAGGTCCACCCAACCTAATATAGGGTCCAAAAAGAAAATTTCCTAAGGCGCTACCTCGGACCCTGTAGAGGGGAACTGCTCGTGCCCCTCAAACCCCCCTGTGACCCCCCTGCTGCACAATAGACGCAACGAAAGGGGGGCTCCGCCTCCCCTCTAACCCCTCGGTTCACTACATGGGCTAGTCGTGGAAAGAATATAACACAACCCAACAATTATAAAAGCGTTTAAGCAGTTCATCCATAAGTTCTTGGAGATGTATTTTGATTACTGGACGGTGTTCGGCTTAGTGAAGTTCCATGTAGCAAGTCTGCGCCTGATGCTGGATACATGTTGTAGATAATAGATCACGTTGAACCTGAAGAAGTTTCTATTCTGTGTCCCCTTTGGGATCCTGTTGGGTCATGTGGTGTGTAAGAAAGGGTTGATGGTGGACCCTGCCAAGGTGATAGTAAATTTGGAGGCCTCGAGAAGTGTCAAACAGCTGCGTGCAATGCTTAGACACACAAGATATTACAGAAAGTTCATCAAGGATTATGCTCAGATTATTGTGCCCATGGAGAAACTACTGAAGAAGGACACTACATTCTGTTGGGATGAAGAATGTTAGCAAAGTTTGGATGTATTGAAGGAGAAGATGGTCACCACACCAATTTTGGTCTTCCCAAATTGGAAAAAGGAATTCCATGTACATGTTGATGCCTCATGCATTGCGTTGGGAGCAATGCTAACATAGGCTGGTGAAGGAGAAATGGACCACGTTATAGCCTTCGTGAGCAAGAAATTATCAGAGGCCGAGAAGAATTACTCAACGGTAGAACACGAAGGATTGGCTATGGTATACGCACTTCAAAAGTTTAAGCACTACTTGCTGGGTGAACATTTCAAAATGTACACAGATCATTTTGCCTTGAAATACCTGGTCAATAAGCCTGTGTTGGGGGGGGGGATCTGCTAATGGTTGATGTTATTTCAGGAGTATGACTTCGAGGTGATTGTGAAGGCAGGCAGGTTCAATGTGGGCCCTGACCATCTATTACGGATAGAGACAGGAGAGGAGCCTACTAATTTGGCCGAAGGATTGCCTAATGCACATCTCTTCACGGTGCGCATAACAGATAACCAATTTGGATATATTATCCACATTTTTACTACAGGAACGACACCAAAAGGATACACCAGTCAGCAAAACAAGGAGTTAGTAGTGCGCGCGATGGATTTCTCAGTGACTGCAGGACATTTGTATAAGATGGGTGTAGACAAGATATTGCTATGGTATGTGCCAAATTTTGAATGGAATAACATCCTCGCTAAAGCTCATGGAGGGGCTTTGGGAGGAAATTATGCAGGAAAAGCAACAACGTAGAAGATTTTAAGCGTAGGGTTGTGGTTGCCTACATTGCATAAAGATTCTAAAGCATATTGTAGGGCATGCGATGCATGTCAACGAATGGGAAGACCATCATTGAGGGACGAGTTGTCACTGAATCCTCAAGTATCATTGCAGCCATTTGAAAAATGGGCAATTGATTTTGTTGGACCAATTCAGCCCCCAAGAAGGAAGACAGGTGCACGCTATATCATCACCGCGACAAAGTATCTAAATAGATGGGAAGAGGCACAGCCGGTGAAGGATTGTACATGGGCTACAACAACAAAGTTCTTGTTTGAGTATGTGTTATCCAGATTTGGCTACCCAAAAGTGTTGATGAGTGATCGGGGGACACACTTCCTAAATGAAACAATCAACACGTTGACTGAAGAGTTCTAGGTTTATCATCAGAAGAGCACCCCATATCATCCTCAGGCTAATGGAACAGTGGAGGCCTTTAATAAGATCTCAAGAACATGCTAACGAAGATTTGCAATGCACAACAGAATGACTGGGATGTGTGCATACCTACAATGCTATGGGCGTATAGGACTACTTACAAAAAGCTGACAGGTCATACACCTTTTAGATTGGTCTATGGCATAGAAGCTATGATGCCTATGGAATATATCATGCCTATTCTACGCATAGCAGCTTTCATAGGTATGGAAGATCATGAAGCCTTGGAAGAATGACTTACGCAACCGATGGAGCTTGAAGAAGATAGATTCTTAGCTGGATTCCATCAGCAAGTACAGAAGGAACAAGAAAAATCCTGGCACGATCAACATATCAAGCTATGCACATTCAAGGTAAATGGTCTAGTATTATTATATGATAGCAAGTTCACCAAGTTTCTAGGGAAATTTCAGATGCACTGGATTGGGCCATATGTTATCAAAGAGATTACAGATGGAGGCACAGTACAACTCGTGGAGTTGAATGGAGAACCTTTCTGGGAAGGGTGAATGGCAGATGATTGAAGCCATATACAGGGATCCGACTCAATGACTATATGACGATAGGATAGTCTTAGTGCTCCAGGCAGTTGTAAGGGAGCGCGGGACTACAAAATACACTTCTAGGCTGGGAGGACTCTACGGCAGGTGGGCCACGTGGAAAATGGTGAAGTTACAGTATAAGAAGCTACGCGAAGGGAGATGCGCTATGGAGGGAGGTGCCACACTACATAGTGGGAAAGTGACTGTTGGAGTCACTATTCATGATTTGATAGCCAGAAGATGGTTAAGAGGAGCGGGATGGTGGCATTTAAGGCCAAAATGTTTGAATATCTACAACCAAAACAACATTAATGATTGAATTTTGGGGGAACGGTCAGATTTGAATTCAAAAACCCCTATAAATTATGCGTGCCAATCCAACAGAGAGCACTTTTCACACTTAGAGTTTTTGAGTTGTGTTGTCTATTGTTTATGAACAACTCATTATTTGAGGATTTGGTAATGAGCTTAGCATTTCCCAATTTACTAGAGTTGAACCAGAAGTTTATCCTTGACACCATGTTAGGTCCAAGCCCTGCTGAGATGGTGAGCACTGGGGGAGATATCGCATCTGAAGGAGCTTCTCCAGAGGTAGTGAGTATGGGGGCTCCAGCTCCTATGTTTTTGGCACTGAGGTCACCTAGACTGAAGCCCACCCATGTTAGAGAAATGAAAAAGCCGAATAAGGATAAGAAGTCGGTGTTGGTGCGTGAGTCACTGTGAAAACATTTTGCAACTCAAAAGAAGAAGAAGGACAAGAATCCCGAAAGGGTTGTCGATTTAGAGGCTGAGGAGGGATAGGGCACTGAGGACATAGATGCTGAGGGAGTGGAGCCCTTTACTAAGTTACCTGATTACATCCCTCTGTGCAAAGGGAAGGAAAAGGTCACCAAGGACCCAGATTATGACAAATTCATCATCTTTACGCCCCTACTGCTGGAGCTAGTTCTCTTTGAAGGTTCGTGCCTCGCGCAGATCCCCCTGCTAAAGATGGAAGATTGGCACCTAGCGGAGCATGAACAGTTCGCTCACCTAGCGACAGGAAAATTATATGAAGCGTGTTTACAACCCAGATATAGCTGTAATCGAGTTGGAGATAGTGGAATGGATCCACGGAGTGGAAATTTCGGGCTGCTGAACCTGTTGTGGGTGCCCCACTATCACCGCACTACTATCAATACCACTTGTGTGAGAAAATTACTTACTCTTATGCATGATGGGTGCTTATGGCTAGGAGGGCCTATACCCATCACTGACATGCTCATCCACAAGATCATGCACTTGCTGCATGAGGGCTTGAATTCGGCTAAGGAGTTTGGCGGAAAGGCAGGAGAAAAATACTTGACAAACAAAATGAAAAGGGAGTTTTCACTTGTGAAAAAGGCATGCAGCTATTCAATCACGTCTATCAATGATCCTGCGGTGCATATGGCCACTCAAATACTGGCCAGAAAGGTAATGAGGAAGTGTCACATGGACGAGGTTCTGGCACCTGTGGTATCGTTAGCTGCACAATGCGCGAAGGTTGTTTAGTTTAACTGGTCGTGGTATCTATGGACTTAATTCTTTGTGAATTGTCACGAGGTCTAGGATGAGACCAAACCATTCCACTATGCATGGCTGCTACTATCAATTGTTTTGGTCGCATGGGAGCTGTCGGAGGACAACTAGTTTCCTCCGCTAAAGGAAGAGTTGCTGGAGGCCACTCAATTTTCCTCCTTATGGGCCACGAAGGACCCCACGCAAGTCACTGAGACAAAGATATTTTGGGTGTTGATGGAATCTAGTCTCCGCATGGCCATCAACCAGTGTCCAAGGTTGTCCCCAACCTTGTATGAGAAGTTGTCAGCATCTGTCACATTTAAAGTTGACTTCCACTATGTCTACGTTCAAGTGGGCAAGGACCCACAGTAGAAATGGTACGATTTACCATACTTGGTCATAGATCATGACATTCAGGAGGTGATCAAGTGCTAGCTGGCAGAGTGGTGCACCTTGTCAGATTTGGATGTAGGAACTATTAAGGGCACGAGTAGCTCGGCTGACAAGAAGAGGAAGGATGTAGCAAAGCAGGTTGTGCAAAATTTGGCTGCATAGTGGAAGAAGGAAGCTGCCAAGAAGGCTCGGATGGAAAAAGAGTGTGTTGCTAAGGAGCAGGTTGAGCAGGAGCAATGCGACTCATAGGGAAGTGGTAAGTCCCCTTCACCCATGATAGAGGAGGAAAAACAATCTGAACAGGGCAGCAGAGGAGATGAGTGGAAGAGCACCCCCTTTCGGCTAAGAAATCATGGACAGGAGCAGCAGGAGGGTCCCCATAAGAAGAAAAAGTTGGACAAAATGCAGGTGGATCCTATGATCTTGATAGAGGGCGATCTCGATGAGATCAACGACAAAGTCTAGGATACTACAACTGAACTGTTGCAACAATACATGTAGATGCTAGGGAGCATCCAGAAGGATCTACATGAGCTGCAGATCTGGACTAGCATGATACAAGTGGGCGCAGGTCAAGCGAGCATCGTACAAGTGAGCCTGGCACCAGGGATGAATCAGGCTGTTGAATTGGTTAGGACATTGGACCTTCGCATGATTGCTATACCGGAAAGGTCCCTATGTGTGGAGTCGGCTAATGACCGAGTCATATTAGGTACCCTTAACGACATCGCCCTAAATATTGTAGCGCTCCCCAATGAATTTCTTCATGCGCTGCAGGCAGGAGTAACGGAGGAATTGAGAGCTCAGGAGTAGCACACTCTCAATTTGATTAGCGAGTATAGGGTGAACAATGAATAGATGTTCACAGAGAAAACACAAACCTTAAAGGAAAAAGAAACAATCCAGGCACATAGTTCCAAGCTGGAGGCCGCAGTAGCAGTGGTGTGCAAAACAGTGCTGGAGTTGCACATCCGAGAGGATGCATAGCTAGAAGCTAAGATCTGGAAACTAGCTGCAGGAGTACGTGAGGTGAAGGCAGAAGTTGGGCGAGTTCAATTCAAACTCAATATGAAGATTATGGAGGTCTAGCTCAAACTACAGCCTACGACTCCGCTCAAGGTCAAGGAAGAGTGGGGAGCTGCCATCAAGGAAGGGATGGCCACTTTAGATGTCGCGGTCACTGACTACATGACCATGTTTGAACAGGCAATGGAGTTGGTCACGACCCTACAGGAAGACCCAAACCTGCAGATATCAAATACAAAGGTTTGCGAACTCCAAAAATAGTACGATCAGGTTAGGTCGACGGCGTGCTTAATTGCTATAGTGCAGCGCTTCGCCAGGTTGTAGGAGGGGAAGTAGCTCCTCGCATAGGTGGAAGTAGCTAATAAAAAGGAGGTAGTGCTTAAGGCCAAGTTGGGACCTTGGTTAGAAGAAGCTTACCAAGTCTCAACCAACATTTAGGAGAAGTTGATGGGATTGCAGCAAACACAACAAAAGATCAAGCTGGCCACAGAAGGACCAGCTACAGAGTAGCTCGTAGAAGAGGTTAAGTAGGCAGCTACGCAGAGCACTACTGAGGTTGTAGTTGTGTAGGTGGAGCTAGGGGATATTCGTACTAATATCGCCATGCCAACCAAGTGACTCGAGGGCGAGTCACGACCTTTTTGTTGGGGGCTTGTTGGGATGGGGTCCCCTGGGTCAGTTTTGGGGTTAAAAACCCAAGTTTTGGTAAAAGATGTAAAGTCTCTGTAAATTGTGGATGCAGAGTGCCTAGATAGTTAGAATTCAAAAAAGGGTTTTAGCCCCTTGGTTATGTAAAGTCAAGTCAGTTTTGAGATCCACCCATGGTCCACAGACCATGGGATCGTATGTAAAAAGCTATAAATAGGTGTGTCTTAGAGAGTCTAAGGCATAGATAGAGGTGCATGCTTATGTCTATGTCTGAAAAGAAGGGCAAGTAAACAGTGGGTAGATAGAAGGGAAAAGGCTTCACAACTGAGTGTGCGGAAGCCTAGAGTAGAGTCCGCAGTTGAGTGTGCGGGCCCCTGCAGCTGAGTGCATAGGGCAGTTTTGAGTCTGTAACATCATATTGAATATTAATAAAGAAGATTGTTGAAGAAATTCATGTGTTTATCTTTTTACTTCTATTATTTATGTTTGCGATATATGCTGTGATGGAATGATGTCTTTATGAAATAATGATGTATTGATGCCCGATTCTATTGGATACATCTTGCTAACTATATGCAACGCATGTTAAGTGTTTACAAAAATATTATAATACATTCTGTTATGTTTATTGAATACTTAAGTATATCTGTGTGAACTCAGATCTAGGGCTGCTTTATGGTGTGCATAAGTGGATGATTCATCTGTTAAGGGTCCACAAAAACCAATCATGGACCTTCGTGAAGGCCTAAAGGTCATTTAAGTGAAGTTGTAGTACCGAGTGATAGGGGCTTATAGATCTGTGTGAAGGCAAATCTAGGGCAATAAAAGACATCACATTGATCTCTGGATGTGGAAACTTGGTTCCAACATCCCCCCATACTACTTCAGGTGAGACTTCAGCCTACACTACGTGGGTTGATGCCGAAAGGGCTAGTAGTGTAGGGTTTTGTTTGGTACAATTAAATTTGAACCTGGGTCAGGACCTGTTAACACTCAGGTTGTTCCCTTTGACTCCTAAGGGAATACGGCCGAGGTAACCACAAACCAACTTTGGATTATAGGTTCTAGCCTACCTGCAATCAGAGAGGGCTCTCTCTTTTTGATTATAGGTTCTAGCCTACCTGCAATCAGAGAGGGCTCTCTCTTTTTGAGCTTTGTTTTTCGGGATTTTAGGCTAGCTATGAAGTATAAAATTTTGTTTGAATTTTGGTTGTCAGCTATTGTCTGAAGAAGGGTTTGCAATGTTCAAAGAGGGTTCATTCCATTGGGCAATTGGAGTCCATGACTGAATATTACTTAGTACCTGTGATAAAGAGAGTGTTACTGCAGAGCCAGATAGGTATTCATGATACAAACTTTTGACTTAAGAAGAAACAGTATGGGATCACACCATCAAAGGCAGCAAAGATTTCTTTCTCTGTGATAAAGAAAATAAAGGGCTAAATCCTATTCAAGAGCAAAAGAGAATTCTCGAATAGAGTTCACCATAAAATTAGAGTAAACACGAGCATTTAAGAATTCCACATTTACAGCTAATCCTGAAGAAAACATAGTTAGCAGGAAAGATTGAGTTTAGGGTGTCTTAATGGACAAATCCTGAACTATTCATTTTCCTTCCTACTAAGATTATCAAACATATAGCATAGATGAGTTATGTAAACAGATAAAACATAGACACAGTTAGGAAAACACTTATGAGATAACACGAGAGTCCTGCAATAGCCAACAATCCCATCACAACACGTCCAAGCATAGCCCAGCTGAGAAAACCGGCAGCTTCTTGTATTATACTTCTCAGAATATACAGCCGAGTTCTTCAGAACAAAAAATAACAACCTGCAAATAAGCTAAGCGGGGCGCATATATACAAAATTATCTTACAAAATATCTCAAAAATGAGTCATTGACTCATAACTTTCTCTACCAACTCTCAAAATAGTGGATACAATAGTTATTGCGATTAAAGCAGATTGATTACATCTGTTCATTCCTGTCAGAGATCTTTGACTTTTGGAGCGCCTTGGGACGGCTGAGCACCTTTGCATTGATTTTGAGAATTCTTGCCTTTACGCTGCCCTGTCATGATGTTGTTGTACTAGACACATCAATTGCATTATCCAGCTGTACCCAGACACTGTCCTTTTCATCTAGCTGTCTCCCACTGTTGCTCCAGGTAGATTTAATACATGAGTCATTTGAAAATGCTGACTCGCGGTTGATCAAAGACTTTAGGCCAAAATTAATTCATCAAAGTAAAGTTTCTATCATACTCCTCCACCATTCTTCAGTGGGCAATTGGTGCCTCTGTATTTTAATTAGAGTTTCATCAGCTTCAGTGTATTTGTAATAATTGGGAGGGACTGCAAAAAGGTGCTTGATCTCATGCTCAATAAAGAATAGATTTTCCAGCTTATCATAAAGATCCTGCCCAGATGGGGGCCCTGCTTCCTCTGGAGCGCTTGCAGATGCTATTATTTGATTTTTTGCAAAGTTATTGACCCTTTTGGCATAATGTTCATGTGATAACAATCTTCCTGCACTGGTCACCAAACTGGGGAGGCCCCTGTTATGTAAAACTGTGATTTTTGCAATAAACTCATTCACTTCTACTTGTATTTCTTGACACTTTCTCTCCAATGTCTGGACATAATTCCTCAGGGTAAGCACCCTTTTTATCTGCAGAATAGTATCAGTCCTGTCTCTAATGCCCATTCCTGCCAGCTGAAGGCCAGTCCGATTGTTAAGGACATTTATCATTCTGTTGGCTATTTCAGGCATACTCCCTAAAGATGCCCTGGCTCTTTGATTTTCAGCTTGAGCTCTGCTCAGTAGATCCATTTGCTCATGAACTGTTTCAATGGACTGCCATTGGTCTGTAATGGATTGGCCAATTTTAGCCCATAGAATTTTCTTCACATCAGCTATAGTCTTGTTCATGGTCAATTCCTTTTCCAGCTCCTTTATCTTCTTTTCCAGGGTTCTTATTTCTCTTGTCCTCTCAGCCACATGCTGTTTTGATTTGTCATATTTCTCTTCCAGTTTGGCTAATTTTTCCTTGGCATCCTTTAACTCAACCATCTGTGCTTCTAGCGCCTCCAGCTCCTTCATCATGTTCTGCATACTGAGGCTGGGTGCCTGCTCTGGTGCTGCCACTTGTGCTGCCACATCTGGTGCTGGTGCTGAAGGGCCCGCTTCTGATGTCTTTTCCGGGGGAGGAATTATTACTTGAGGAGCATCCTCAATATTTATAACTGGCTGAGGTGGCTGGGACACCTGTTCTCCTTCCTTTTGCTTTAGGGCTGCCTCCAAGGCACCCTCTGTCTCTACCAACCTTTTATGCAAGGCCAACAGCATGTCCACCACATCCTGATCTTTTCTTTGCTGGGCAGCACCTTCAGTTTGGGGGTGAAGGGTTGGTGGTAGTTTAACCAACTTCTTCAAAGCTGCTATGTCCTCATCTTTCTTCTTCATTAATGCTTGCACTCCCTTAGGGTCATTTGGATCATGCCCCAGTTTTATGATAATTTCTTCCAAGGACTTGATTCTGTTGTCCTTGGCTTGAGAGGAAGCCTTCTCTAGCTCCAATTGAGCAGTAGTGTTATGCAGGGAGTTTTGCAACCTATGTGCCAATAGAGTCTTATCAGCCAATGTGGAATAAACCATCTGCCCTATTGGTTTGTGTAGCTCTATTTGATCCATGGGATGGATGTCCTTGGCAAATACCTCTAGGTTGGTCTTGATATAGTCGGCAGCTGACTGGGGCTGCAGCATGGTGGGCCTAAAATGACTTAGAGTCATTTTTCCTTCTGAAATATCATAGGCTGCCATGAGCCTTTGTTGATTCGTTGGCGCCATCTTGAGCAGCTGGTTATAGAGTTGGTATCTGATTGGCTCATTTCTTGCTTTTATCTCCATAAACTGCTTCTTGATGCTTGGCTCGGATCTTGTCTGCTGTCCTGATGAACTAACTTCTCCTCCATGCTGTATCTCTTGTTCCTGCTGAAAGGAACTGGCCGATGCCTCTGTGCTAGGAGGGCCCATAGCCACGGCTGGTCTAGTAGGCATTTCCTCCTCCGAGAAAGGGTTGAGTCTTTGTCTTTTCTCCCCTTGCTGATTTGTTGAGGTAGTGAGAGGAGTTTCCTCCTGCCTATCTCTCTTCCTGGTTCTCTCTTCATTAGCTGGAGTTTGTAGCACCGAGGTTTCCACTGTTACCTCCTGCCTAGGAAGGACTTGTTCCTGAGTTTGCTGCTCTGTATTTGCAGGTGCCTCAGCCATCTCTTCTTGCTGTTCTGCTTGCTGCTCTACATTAGGAAGTGGCTCCTCTTGTTGTATCTCTTTTCCTTTAGCTGTAGTTGCTGCTTGAGTAGTGGCTTGGGCAGATTGCTGGGGAGCAGTAGAAGAGGAAGCAGCTACTCCAAGATGCTTGAGTACTGGGGAGCAAACCTAGTTGTCGCGCGACGGGGGGGAGCTGACCGTGCGGAATTCGGGGCGACAGCAGCTCAAGGATGAATTTCTGGAGGTTGGCGGAAAAAACGTCATAAAACGCATGCAAGTGACACAGTGCTCGACTTATGAAAAATAAGAAAAAACATGATTTTTGGGCGAAATATGGAAAAATTAGTTTTTTGGCGCCTTTTTTACGGATGATGTCAGCATGACGTCATTGGTGGGGTCGAGTATGGCGGGATGACGTGTCAACCGGTGAGTGGGCTGACCTGGACGAGCGACGTGGCGGAGCTGTCGGAACCATGGCGAAATGGGAGCTGACACGACGTTGATGCGGCAATGACGTGGCGATGATGCGAGGATGACGTGAGGCGGAAAGGCAATGGCGGTAAGCGGTTTTATCGGACCGCTTTTGGTACGGGCCCGGTTTGTGTCAGAAGCCGCCCGATACAATCAGAAGCCGACATGCGTCCACGGACAGACGTCAGCATTCTGACAATATCGGGCGCTAAAGGACGGTGATCGGGGGTGGTCCGAAATCGCCGAGGACCGTCGGATGGGAGGGCCCAGATCCGACGGACGATGGGACACGAAGATGACAGAGCGATACGGCGGGGCCCGTCCAATAAACAATTATTATTTCTGGTAAATCGCGCCGGGATAAACTTTGGACAAACTGAATTTGTGGGTTTTATGAGGTTTTAGGGATCAGCGGTAAACAATATACAGATTTATAAGGTGCGCTAGGGCTATTAAATCAACCAGCTGTTGATTTAATCCCCCAAAAATAAAATATGAACGCACATTTGCATTAGCGCCCGACTTTATCATGCCTTCACCCTTTAGAGTATTAAGGCTATATTGCCTGAGGGGGGGGAATATATATATTTTCTGGGATTTTTTGCACAAAAATGGTATAATAATAGGGAAAAGGGGAAAATTGGGGAGCTAAATAGTAAAATTAGGGGTTAATATGGATTTGAGATGGGAGAGAGGAACTGAATACTAAGTTTAATGAGTAAACTTAGGTGCAGAGACAGATGAAAATGATCAAGGATTTTGCACAGGAAATGTGGCTTTCTTGTGTAATAGGAATCAACACCTTGGCTTGATGTTGCTATAATCAAAAGGTGATGCTAGGACTCAATGAGGAAATCCCATTGGACATTTAGGGAATGTTAGAAAGAAGTTTTGTGGGGAATGATTGGGGAGTTAGACATGCTTCACTGTGTTGTTACCAAAATGCTGAGTAGGTGGACCTGCTCTTGCCAATATATGCTTTCTCTGTCAAGGCCAGCAATATGAAGGAAAACAAGCTTCTGCAACCCCTTTCTACCTACCCATCTTAGTGCCTAGCATTTTTTATTACTTCAAGGAGGGTGCACTTAGACTTGCAAACCCTCAATTGCTCTTTTTCTTTTTCTTTTTCTTTTCCTTTTGAATTTCTATCTAAAACTACCCTTATCACTTCCAAGGCCCCAGATTAAGCAGTTGGGAACCTTTATTCTCTACCTAACTACTAATCTGCCAAGATTAAACAGTTTGGACAAATTCTCTTTCTCTATTCTACAACATCAATTTAAACATGGCATGATCCAGATTAGATTGTTGGATCACCCATCCAGAAGTAGGACACCATCGAAACTATGTACAGACATGTTCTATCACAGAAATATGGGATCTTTGCATCATCAAAGTAGAACATATTTGGAATTTCCCCTGCCAATCATGAAAAATGAAACCTATTGGTATAGGAGGCTAACAGTGGCTCCACTTGGGGATGGTTTTTCCATATGAAAGACCAAGAACAGCAGGTCAGAATGCCTTGGTCCTTGATTTCTTGCCAAAACTTGGAACTTTGCTTTTTGATGATCAACACTGAGGCTTTTCAAAATAAAATGAGAGATCTTGAAATAATGGCCTTTCCTTGCTTTCTTTCCAAAATTTGTGAAGCTGTAACACCTTTTATCTGCTGAAAACAAACTACTACAACTAAGTAATAATGTACAAGGCAATGTCAGGTTATATACATGGAAAATAGTCAAAATAGTGCTTTAACATCCGGCCATTTATAGGGCCCTCTTCAACTTCAGTGTCATCCAAATTTTTCAAGAAATATGTGTTATTTCCTTGTACTGCTTGAATAACAAAGGGTCCTTTCCAAAGAGAATCAAATTTGCCATGTTTTCCCTTATCTTCTCTTCTTGAATCCCATTTGAGCACTTTATCACCAATGAAAAAGTCTTTTGCTTTTGTTCTTCTGTCAAAGATTTTCTTTAGCTTCTCTTGTAAAACTTGAACTCTGTTGTATACCTGGTCTCTAGTTTGCTGCAAACAGATTGTTTGGTTGATCCTTCTTTGCATATCATTGGGTTCAGCTTGGGTTTCTTGAAGCAACTTGATGACAGGAACCCCTAGTGATGAAGGAAATTTGGCCTCCATTCCATAAACCAACTCATATGGGCTGATCCCAATAGATCTCTTGGTTGTTAATCTATCTGCCCATAAGGCATTTACAAGCTTTTTATGCCAATTTTTCTTATTTTCCTCCAACATCTTCTTAATGATGTTAATAAGGCTCTTATTAGATGATTCAGCTAAACCGTTGCCTTGAGGGTAGTATGCTATGGAATGACCCAAAGTAATATGGAACTTATGGCAAAAATTGACCATTTTCTTGGATCTGAAAGCAGCAACATTATCTATAATGACCTTTTCAGGACAACCAACTCTGGATAAAATATTAGTTTCAAGGAACTGAATGATAATGGAATCATTCACTTGTCTGCATGGAACAGCCTCAATCCACTTGGTAAAATAATCTGTGGTTGTTAGGATCCATTTGTGTTGACCTGAAGATGAAGGATGAATTTCTCCAATGAAATCTAAGCCCCACTGCTGAAAGGGCCTTTCTGTTGAAATAGGCTTTAGAGGTAAGGGCAGTAATTTTCTTTTTCCCTCAAACAACTGACACTTATGACATGAAGTAACAAATCTCTTGACATCTGTAAATAGAGTAGGCCAATAGTAACCCGCCCTTAATATCTTATCCACAGTGGATTTCCAATATAGATGTCCACCACAGTCACCTGCATGAAAATCTTTCATAACATTGTGAGTTTCATTGATTGTTAAACAATTCAGCAATATACCCTCATGATTTTTCCACAGTAAATTACCATCCATAACACAAAATCTTGAAGCTTTCATTTTTAAAAATCTGCTTTTGGTTCTGGACAATCCTGGGGGAGCACACAGGTTTTGCAATACATAACAGATATCAGCATACCAGGGGGATTGTTCAAAGGCTATATTGATCTGTGGAGTCGCCAGCTCTGGTTCATTGTCCAGTTGATTAATATCCAAGGCTTGAAAGTTTGCTTCAAACATAAGTTTAGCCAGATCTTGTCCCTTTATCAGTTTTGTAGGTCTTATTTCAATGTCATACTCCAAAATACTAGCAATCCATTTTCCTGTTTTGCCCTCTAACCCTTCTTGAGTCAATATGTCTTTCACAATGGCATTTGGCACATAAGCAATAACATGAGAATATAGGATATAAATCCTAAAATCTTTGATGGCCTTAACCAGGGCATAAGCCTGCTTTTCCATAATCTGATATTTCAAGGGTGCATCTCTAAGGGCTCTACTAAAGAAGGCAATAGGTTTCTCACTTCCTTGATCATCCTTCTGTAGTAAAACTGCAGCAATAGTATGTTGGGAGGCAAAAGAGAAGATAATGAAATCTCTATCAAATTGAGGACTTGTAAGAACGGGTGTTTGAGTCAAAGAAGCCTTGATGCCCTCAAAGGCCTGTTTGGCCTCTAATGTCCATTTTACTTTGGAATCTTTTTTCAACATGTGGTTTAATAGCCTTATCAATTCTGCTAGATTTGGGATAAATCTTCTTAGAAAGTTGATCTTTCCCAAAAAGGCTTGTAATTCCTTTATGTTTCTTGGTTGTGGGACTTCTAGAATAGCTCGAATTCTGTCAGGGTCAATTCTAATTCCCTCTTTAGAAATGATATGACCTAGCAACTTACCCTCTTCCAGGCCAAATAGAGACTTCTTGGGATTTAAGGAAATACCATATTTCCTACATGTCATAAATATTTGCCTCAGGTGTCTAAGGTGTTCTTGGTCAGATTTAGAAAAAGGAGTGAGGTCATCAAGATAAACAACTAAGAAGTCATGAATCTCCTTGGCAAAGGCAATATCCATTGCTCTTTGAAAAGTAGCTCCTGCATTTTTTAGTCCAAAAGGCATTTTGACATATTTAAACGTTCCCCATGGGGTTGTGAATGCTGTTTTATCCTGATCATCTGGGTGGACCAAGATTTGATTAAAACCTGAAAATCCATCAAGTAATGAGATTCTTGAAGCCCCCACCACTCTTTGGAGAATGTGATCCATTTTGGGTAAGGGATAATTATCTTTGAGGGAAACTTGATTCAAGTTTCTTAGGTCAACACAAAGCCTAATCTCACCAGTTTTCTTCCTTGTAGGAACAAGATTGGAAATCCATTCTGAAAATCTGATGGGTGCTATAATACCTGCTTCAAACATTTTTTGTACCTCTTTCTCAATTGAAGGGAGAAGTATAGGATTAATTCTCCTTAATTTCTGCTTGAAAGGCTTTTGATTTGGTTTGAGAGGAATAGTGTGTTGAATGACTGAAGTATCATAGGATTTTAGATCCTCATAACTCCATGCAAACACATCTTGGAACTCTTTAAAGAGGTCAACATACTTGGGCTTCTGATCAGGGGGCAAAGACTTTGATAGTTTTATTATCTTGGGTTTTTCAATTGTTCCAATGTTGCATTCTTCAATGACAGCATTTAGGGGCTGCATCTTTGGTTTCCTAGGAATATCGTTTGAATCAAAAATGTCTTCCAAAGGGGTCAGGCCTGTGGGTAAAAAATTGTCCTTTAGTTGTATGACTTCAGCCTCTGCTCCAGCTATTTCATCAAGATTGATTTGTTTAAGCTCTTGTACATTCTTGTTATCAAAGGTTGTTGGGTGAAGTATTTGATTTGCTGTTTTGACTGATATAGTTCTTTGACCTTGGTCGCTTTGTTGTTGGGAGTCCTTTACAACATCAGCATCAACATTTAAACCCGAAAACTCTTGTTGCAAAGTTAAAAAGTTATTTATCTGTGTGTCATCTTCAAATACTTGCCAGTCTTTGACATTGTTTGGGATGGAAGGTCTGTGTTTTATCTCAGCTGTAAAACAATGGTTGGGTTCAAAGGGTAACTTGCAAGTACTAGCAAAGGTAGCTAGACTGTGTGCATGAAGGTTGTGGCTTCTAGATATTTTGGTCAGTTGAAATTCAGTAAAGGCATTGAGTATTTCAATAGCAGCAGATCTGTAGGATCTTAGTCTTTTGTCATTGGTGACAAAATTGCCTTTCATTTGTTGGATAATGAGGTCTGAATCTCCCAGGATTGACACTTTTGTTGCCTGTAAGGATTTGATCAGTTTGAGGCCTAGTAAGAGAGCTTCATATTCTGCCATATTATTAGTACATCTGAAATTTAGCCTGTAGGCTCGACCCTCTGCATGATTGTTTTGTTTATTGTGAATCCACACTCCTGCTCCTGCCCCTAACCTGTTAACTGATCCATCGAACTCAAGAAACCAAAGGATTTCTTGATTTTGGGCAGAATTAGGAGACTCATTAGGACTTGGAATAGGGAGTTGGAGGTCCTGTTTTTCATCTGGTTTGTTTTCTAGAACAGTTTGATCAATTGATTGCATAATTTCAAGACCATGTGCAGCTGATTTCTCATTTGTATGCATATTTTGTTCAAGAGTGAAGGATTTGTTATCAGCTGTAGGACATGTGTCATCATTGAATAGAATGAAGGAATCCATATCAGAATGGACTGCATAAATGGGAAAATTTTGAGGTTTTTCTTTACTGCTCACCATATATTTCATGAGTGTCTCTCTATATAGCCTCTTTGGTTGTCCAAAGATAGAGATAGTGGCATAAGACATATCTAATTGTAGGGACCCTTGGAGCTTGGCTCCCCATGATCTTGACAACAACATTCCATATTTAGGTGGGATATCAGCTGCCACCACATCCATTATAATAGTTTTATTTGGATACTGGACAAGGGAAACACACAAATCTTTGGTCAGGCCCAGGCATTTGACTTGGCTGGAATCAAATGAGAATAGGTCCTTATATGGCCTTGTGATGTCTAGGTTTAGTCTCTCCATTACAGATTTAGGCATGAGATTATGTGAGGCGCCCGAGTCAAACATTGCATTGTGTAGTATCTTGTCATGAATGCGCAAGCTAACATAAAAGGGTAAAACTCCTGTGCTTATTGTTTTTCCATCAACTTCTGGACCAAAAAGTAATTCTGGTGTATCATCTAGTACATTGACATCATCTTTATTCTGAGTTAATTGGAGGGATTTTTTGATTTGCTGCTTGTAAATGTCATGCTTAGCAAGCTCTGAAAGAGGGATGACTATCTTCAACTTACCAATTTCAGCTTCTAGGTCAAAAGGTTTTTCAGATTGGGTCTTGGCATTATGGTTAACAACTTTTTCTTTCTCAACTGATTTTTTAGAGGCATCCTCTTGGCTTTCAGTTTTATCTTGGGGTTTATCTTTTTTGCTAATCTTTTGAGGAATGTTACTTTGATTATGCTCTGAAGGAGATGTTACCAGTTGCTGTTGACTTGGGGGGTGTATTTCAGTTACATCCTCCACTGTTACTTCGTTTGAAATAGAGCTAGTTTTGTCAATTGGTTCTGTAAAAGTGACCTTCTCCTTTAACATCTTGGGCTGTTGGTTATCTTTTGTTTTTACAGGCTGTGGCACATTTATGGTCCTGCTTCTCAGCTTGTATTGTTTATGAACTTCAAAAACAGCTGTGTCATACCCCTGCTTGAAGTCAAATGACTCACCAGATTTGGTTTGGAACTGATCAACATCATCATCTTCCTGATCTTCTTGACTTAGAAAAACCTGCTGTTCATTATTTAGACCCATTAAATTAATGTGAGTATCATCTATCTGTTCACTAGAGGTGGATGCTTCAGCATAGTTTTCTTGGAAAGGAGGTCTTATGTCTTGTTCTGGGCTGGCCCTTAAAGTATTTGGGTTTTGGTTTCTTCTAAAGCCAAGATTTCTGAGAGCATTATTTTTTGGTCCTTCCCATGATGATTTCCTTTCAACTGATTCTACTCTATCTCGAAGCCTATGCATACCGGTGATTATTGCATCTAGTTTCTGATCCCTGCCTGAAGGCTCTTCTTTGAAGGTAGTCTTTCTCTCAGTCCTTGCCTTATTTCTCTTGGCTATCAAGTTGGCTTCCACACTGACTGCTATATCTTGCATCTCAGCTAAAGTTTGGGGGGCTCTTTCTCTCAATTGGTATGCCATGTCTGAATCAAACCCATCAAGAAAGGTGTATAAGGCCAGATCAGGTGGAGGCCTCAGATTCTGGGGGATGGCATTGTATACATTATTAAATCTAGCACAATAGTCCAGGATAGTTTCTTGAGGGCCTCTTTTAATTGAGTTGTACTCAGACAATATGTGAAGCGGGTCTTTCTTCTTTTCCCATCTGTTTAGGAAAGTTTGGTAGAGGGCTTCTAGATCAGCAATAGAATTTGCTGGAAGAGATCTGAACCAGGACCTTACATCTCCTGTCAAGCTTTGAACAAAAATCTTCATTCTAACCCCCTCATCATCTATCTCATAATTTTTAAAGTAGTCCTGCATCTTTTTGGTATGTTGCAGGGTTGAATAGGAACTAGTACCATCAAAATATGAGATCTTGGTCTGGTAATCCTGAGGCATAGCCCCTGGATTTGTTGGTAACTGTAAAGGGGCATACCTATTAGCCATGTTTGCTGAGATAACTGGACCAACAGGAACAAACGAAACAAGTGGAGGGAAATGGATGAGAGGGGTGTGTGTAGTTAATGGGGGAGTTGAACAAGCGCTATGTGAAGTGGATGTAGAACTGGGAGACTGTGAAGTTGTGATATGAGGATGAAAGGAAACTTTAGCAGGGGTAGGAATGTTACTCTGAAATCCTGCTTCAGGGCTTGAATCTGGACTAGTTTCTTCCTTTTCTTGTTTCCTAAGAGTCCTCGAAATCAGGTTTGGATTTTCAAATACAGGTGATGGATTTGGATCTGGATTAGATCTGGTGTAACGTGTCTTCTTCTTAGGAGCCAGCTTCTATGTTTCCTGACCACTTTGAGATTTTCTAGGAAATATTGTGAATCAGGTAGTGGCTGGGAAATTAGTTCAGTCCCTAGTGGACTCGCCAATTATGTTAACACTCAGGTTGTTCCCTTTGACTCCTAAGGGAATACGGCTGAGGTAACCACAAACCAACTTTGGATTACAGGTTCTAGCCTACCTGCAATTAGAGAGTGCTCTCTCTTTTTTATTTAGCTTTGTTTTTCGGGATTTTAGGCTAGCTATGAAGTATAAAATTTTGTTTGAATTTTGGTTGTCAGCTATTGTCTGAAGAAGGGTTTGCAATGTTCAAAGAGGGTTCATTCCATTGGGAAATTGGAGTCCATGACTGAATATTACTTAGTACCTATGATAAAGAGAGTGTTACTGCAGAGCCAGATAGGTATTCATGATACAAACTTTTGACTTAAGAAGAAACAGTATGGGATCACACCATCAAAGGCAACAAAGATTTCTTTCTCTGTGATAAAGAAAATAAAGGGTTGAATCCTATTCAAGAGAAAAAGAGAATTCCCGAAGAGAGTTCACCATAAAATTAGAGTAAACAGGAGCATTTAAGAATTCCAAATTTACAACTAATCCTGAAGAAAACATAGCTAGTAGGAAAGATTGAGTTTAGGTTGTCTTAATGGACAAATCCTGAACTATTCATTTTCCTTCCTACTAAGATTATCAAACATATAGCATAGATGTGTTATGTAAACAGATAAAACACAGACACAGTTAGGAAAACACTTATTGCATCATGAGATAACATGAGAGTCCTGCAACAGCCAACAATCCCATCACAACACGTCCAAGCATAGCCCAGTTGAGAAAACCGACAGCTTCTTGTATTATACTTCTCAGAATATACAGCCGAGTACTTCAGAACAAAAAATAACAACCCGCAAATAATCTAAGCGGGGTGCATATATACAAAATTATCTTACAAAATATCTCAAAAATGAGTCATTGACTCATAACTTTCTCTACCAACTCTCAAAATAGTGGATACAATAGTTATTGCTATTAAAGCAGATTGATTACAGCTGTTCATTCCTGTCAGAGATCTTTGACTTTTGGAGCGCCTTGGGACGGCTGAGCACCTTTGCATTGATTTTGAGAATTCTTGCCTTTACGCTGCCCTGTCATGATGTTGCTGTACTGGACACATCAATTGCATTATCCAGCTGTACCCAGACACTGTCCTTTTCATCTAGCTGTCTCCCACTATTGCTCCAGGTAGATTTAATACATGAGTCATTTGAAAATGCTGACTCGCGGTTGATCAAAGACTTTAGGCCAAAATTAATTCATCAAAGTAAAGTTTCTATCATACTCCTCCACCATTCTTCAGTGGGCAATTGGTGCCTCTGTATTTTAATTAGAGTTTCATCAGCTTCAATGTATTTGTAATAATTGGGAGGGACTGCAAAAAGGTGCTTGATCTCATGCTCAATAAAGAATAGATTTTCCAGGTTATCATAAATATCCTGCCCAGATGGGGGCCCTGCTTCCTCTAGAGCGCTTGCAGATGTTGTTATTTGATTTGTTGCAAAGTTATTGACCCTTTTGGCATAATGTTCATGTGATAACAATATTCCTGCACTGGTCACCAAACTGGGGAGGCCCCTGTTATGTAAAACTGTGATTTTTGCAATAAACTCATTCACTTCTACTTGTATTTCTTGACACTTTCTCTCCAATGTCTGGACATAATTCCTCAGGGTAAGCACCCTTTTTATCAGCAGAATAGTATCAGTCCTGTCTCTAATGCCCATTCCTGCCAGCTGAAGGCCAGTCCGATTGTTAAGGACATTTATCATTCTATTGGCTATTTCAGGCATACTCCCTAAAGATGCCCTGGCTCTTTGATTTTCAGCTTGAGCTCTTCTCAGTAGATCCATTTGCTCATGAACTATTTCAATGGACTACCATTGGTCTGTAATGGATTGGCCAATTTTAGCCCATAGAATTTTCTTCACATCAGCTATAGTCTTGTTCATGGTCAATTCATTTTCCAGCTCCTTTATCTTCTTTTCTAGGGTTCTTATTTCTCTTGTCCTCTCAGCCACATGCTATTTTGATCTGTCATATTTCTCTTCCAGTTTGGCTAATTTTTCCTTGGCATCCTTTAACTCAACCATCTGTGCTTCTAGCGCCTCCAGATCCTTCATCATGTTCTGCATACTGAGGCTGGGTGCCTGCTCTGGTGCTGCCACTTGTGCTGCCACATCTGGTGCTGGTGCTAAAGGGCCCGCTTCTGATGTCTTTTCTGGGGGAGGAATTATTACTTGAGGAGCATCCTCAATATTTATAACTGGCTGAGGTGGCTGGGACACCTGTTCTCCTTCCTTTTGCTTTAGGGCTGCCTCCAAGGCACCCTCTGTCTCTACCAACCTTTTATGCAAGGCCAACAGCATGGCCATCACATCCTGATCTTTTCTTTGCTGGGCAACACCTTCAGTCTGAGGGTGAAGGGTTGGTGGTAGTTTAACCAGCTTCTTCAAAGCTTCTATGTCTGCATCTTTCTTCTTCATTAATGCTTGCACTCCCTTAGGGTCATTTGGATCATGCCCCAGTTCTATGATAATTTCTTCCAAGGACTTGATTCTGTTGTCCTTGGCTTGAGAGGAAGCCTTCTCTAGCTCCAATTGAGCAGTAGTGTTATGTAGGGAGTTTTGCAACCTATGTGCCAATAGAGTCTTATCAGCCAATGTGGAATAAACCATCTCCCCTGTTTGTTTGTGCAACTCTATCTGATCCATGGGATGGATGTCCTTGGCAAATACCTCTAGGTTGGTCCTGATATAGTCAGCAGCTGACTGGGGCTGCAGCATGGTGGGCCTAAAATGACTTAGAGTCATTTTTCCTTCTGAAATATCATAGGCTGCCATGAGCCTTTGTTGATTCGTTGGCGCCATCTTGAGCAGCTGGTTATAGAGTTGGTATCTGATTGGCTCATTTCTTGCTTTTATCTCCATAAACTGCTTCTTGATGCTTGGCTCAGATCTTGTCTGCTGTCCTGATGAACTAACTTCTCCTCCATGCTGTCTCTCTTGTTCCTGCTGAAAGGAACTGGTCGATGCCTCTGTGCTAGGAGGGCCCATAGCCACAGCTGGTCTAGTAGGCATTTCTTCCTCCAAGAAAGGGTTGAGTCTTTGTATTTTCTCCCCTTGCTGATTTGTTGAGGAAGTGAGAGGAGTTTCCTCCTGCCTATCTCTCTTCCTGGTTCTCTCTTCATTAGCTGGAGTTTGTAGCACCGAGGTTTCCACTGTTACCTCCTGCCTAGGAAGGACTTGTTCCTGAGTTTGTTGCTCTGTATTTGCAGGTGCCTCAGCCATCTCTTCTTACTGTTCTGCTTGCTGCTCTACATTAGGAAGTGGTTCCTCTTGTTGTATCTCTTTTCCTTTAGTTGTAGTTGCTGCTTGAGTAGTGGCTTGGGCAGATTGCTGGGGAGTAGTAGAAGAGGAAGCAACTACTCCAAGATGCTTGAGTACTGGGGAGAAACCCTAGTTGTCGCGCGACGAGGGGGAGCTGACCGTGCGGAATCCGGGGTGGCAGCAGCTCAAGGATGAATTTCTGGAGGTTGGTGGAAAAAACGTCGTAAAACGCATGCAAGCGACATAGTGCTCGACTTATGAAAAATAAGAAAAAACATGATTTTTGCGCGAAATATGGAAAAATTAGTTTTTTGGCGCCTTTTTGACGGATGACGTCAGCGTGACGTCATTGGTGGGGTTGAGTACGGCGGGATGACGTTTCAACCGGTGCGTGGGCTGATCTGGACGAGCGACGTGACGGAGCTGTCGGAACCATGGTGAAACGGGAGCTGACACGACGTTGATGCGGCAATGACGTGGCAATGATGCGAGGATGACATGAGGCGGAAAGGCAATGGCGGTAAGCGGTTTTGTCGTACCGCTTTTGGTACGGGCCCGGTTTGTGTCGGAAGCCACCCGATACAATCAGAAGCCGACACGCGTCCACGGACAGACGTCAGCATTCTGACAATATCGGGCGCTAAAGGACGACGATCGGGGGCGGTCCGAAATTACCGAGGACCGTCGGATGGGAGGGCCCAGATCCGACGGACAATGGGACGTGAAGATGACAGAGCGATACGGCGGGGCCCATCCAATAAACAATTATTATTTCTGGTAAATCGCGCCGGGATAAACTTTGGACAAGCTGAATTTGTGGGTTTTATGAGGTTTTAGGGATCAACGGTAAATAATATACAGATTTATAAGGTGCACTAGGGCTATTAAATCAACCAGCTGTTGATTTAATCCCCCAAAAATAAAATATGAATGCACATTTGCATTAGCGCCCGACTTTATCATGCCTTCACCCTTTAGAGTATTAAGGCTATATTGCCTGGAGGGGGGCAATATATATATTTTCTGGGATTTTTTGCACAAAAATGGTATAATAATAGGGAAAAGGGGAAAATTTGGGAGCTAAATAGTAAAATTAGGGGTTAATATGGATTTGAGATGGGAGAGAGGAAATGAATACTAAGTTTAATGAGTAAACTTAGGTGCAGAGACAGATGAAAATGATCAAGGATTTTGCACAGGACATGTGGCTTTCTTGTGTAATAGGAATCAACACCTTGGCTTGATGTTGCTATAATCAAAAGGTGATGCTAGGACTCAATGAGGAAATCCCATCGGACATTTAGGGAATGTTAGAAAGAAGTTTTGTGGGGAATGATTGGGGAGTGAGACATGCTTCACTGTGTTGTTACCAAAATGCTGAGTAGGTGGACTTGCTCTTGCCAATATATGCTTTCTCTGTCAAGGCCAACAATATGAAGGAAAACAAGCTTCTGCAACCCCTTTCTACCTACCCATCTTAGTGCCTAGCATTCTTTATTACTTCAAGGAGGGTGCACTTAGACTTGCAAACCCTCAATTGCTATTTTTCTTTTTATTTTTCTTTTCCTTTTGAATTTCTATCTAAAACTACCCTTATCACTTTCAAGGCCCCAGATTAAGCAGTTGGGAACCTTTATTCTCTACCTAACTACTAATCTGCCAAGATTAAACAGTTTGGACAGATTCTCTTTCTCTATTCTACAACATCAATTCAAACATGGCATGATCCAGATTAGACTGTTGGATCACCCATCCAGAAGTAGGACACCATCGAAACTATGTACAGACATGTTCTATCACAGAAATATGGGATCTTTGCATCATCAAAGTAGAACATATTTTGAATTTCCCCTGCCAATCATGAAAAATGAAACCTATTGGTATAGGAGGCTAACAGGACCCACTAAGCCAAAAATGATAGAAGATTGCCCTATTTTAATGGCTAAGATGCAGGAAAATAAGAACCAGCAGCCTGCATGGAATACAAAAATGATGCAATCCGAAGCACGTGAGGATGATCTAAGAATTAATATAGTGACACGAATTGGTATGGCTACCAAGGAAGATAAGGCAAAAGGTAAGAATCCTAAGGTAGATACATGGGTTAGGAAAGAAGGAGAAAAGAATATTGGGTTCGATCTAGTGAAGGGAAAGCAAACTTTCTTGGAGGCGAAGAAGAGTTTCGTGGACATAGGAGCTTCAACATCAAAGATGCAGACATAACTAGTACCAAAGAAGAACACACCTGAAGTAGCTAGTACGATGGTGAACCCTAATTTGACTATTTAGAAGTCCTTTCTATAGATGTAAGTTATTAAGGAACTAAAAACTTCCTTTACGTGTGAACTTTGGATCTCCTATGTGCGCGAACTTGGGCTTTGCCTTTGAGCCTATGCTGACCTGCCTCATCTTAATAGGTTGCGTTACATCAGGTATTTTAACATCTGGTCTTGCCACTTCATGCTATCATTCTGACTCAGGAATATTAATGTTGCACGGATCTTCCTCATCCTCCTCAGCGGTCATATTATAACATTCCATTGCGTGCTGCAATTGTGTGTTCTAGTCGGGTTGTACCCAAGTCATTGGCTCCTTAAGTGTTCGTAAAATTGCTTCTTTAATTTCCTGAACAACATCATCAATACACTAAAAGCCACTCTCAAAGATAAAGGTCAAAATAAAACTTTCCTTCGTATCATTCTAATTGGCGGTACCATGGCACAACTCCATTTCAAGATACCAATTCATTGGTATCACATCCAAAGTGTGAACAAATACGTCTACCCATTTTGGTCGAGGTTCTTCGCCCCATGCCTTAGTCCAACGAGACAAATGATTTCAAGGATCATCTTTGCCATTGTACTTCTTTGTGATTCTTGTGTTTGCAGGACCAAACCTGAGCCTCATCAATTGCTAGTACTCCCACCAATCTCCTATATTATCCTTATGTGTACCCCACCAGCGCGTAGGTGTAGCCCTCAAAGCCATATCCAAGGCTTGAAATTGTTGTTCGTTTGGTACATCCCTTTCAAATTTATCTATAAATACGTGGATATCACCTATCCCATCATAATATGGTAATTTACGTACCTATGTAGATATGCAGCAATGAGATTTTATCATTTTATTACAACGCAGAGTAGAAACTTCATGTAGCCGGTTCTTCCAGTTCTTCAGTTCTTCCTCCGAGTCTGTATGACATGAACTATCCTTTTCCCAACTTATCCGTCCATCTGCGGTGGGGTTGATCCAATCCTCATCACACGTAGTTAATTTATAGATTTGGTCAATATCATCATCGCCATATTCATCACGGACGGGTTCTTTATATCGTGCTCCTTTAGAAGGGTCTAAAGGAACAACGACCCTAGTACCATTCTTTTCGAATACCATACTCCTCCTTTTTAGATTGATTATGGCATCCATATCAAAACCCCAATCAATTTCAAGCAAAGATGGATACATATTACTGTCATCCACAATCTCAATAACTTCGAATTCCACCCTTACTCTTGCTCCTTGATTATCTAGCATAATGCCTTGCAACCAGCCCATTGGGATAATCTTTTTTTGATTGGCCATGCACAACTGAATTGGTGACCATTACGGATTTGGTTTCCCCATTCGCTCCCAAGTATGTTTCGGAAACACATTTGCATCAGATCCTAAGTCCAGAATTACCTGATCCATTCAAATTCACCAATCTGCACAATTAATCACATCTCCCGGCTAATCCTCTTCTTATTCTTGTTGACCTTATTTACTGCGCATTGTTCAGGTTTTGGATTTTCTTACTGGCACAGTTGTCGATAAATTCTTGCAACCCCTCCACTTCTTTCTGGTCCCTTAACAACTTCATACATGTCTATAGAAAGGACTTTAGAATAATCGAATCAGGATTCTCCATCATGTTACCTACTTTAGGAGTGTTCTTCTTTGGTACTAATTGCATTTGCATCTTTGATGTCGAAGCTCCTATGTCCATGAAACTCTTCTTTTCCTCCAAGAAAGTTTCCTTTTCCTTCTGCAGATCAAACCCAATATTTTTTTCTCTTGCTTTCCTAACCCACGTATTTGCCTTAGGCTTCTTACCTTCTCCCTTATCTTCTCCGATAGCGCACCACTTTGTGTCACTATATTAATTGCTGGATCATCCTCACGCAGTTCAAATCACATCATTTGTATATTTTGTGTAGTCTACTGGTTCTTCTTTTCCTGCATCTTAGCCATTAAAATAGGGCAATGTTCTATCACATGATCAAACTGTCTACAATACTGACATGAAGGGTGAGTAGGATTCTCAAAATCTCATGCATAATGTCTAGCTTAGCCACAATTATATCATATGATATGATCCCATCCTCGTCGAATGCCTCCTCTATGACCACGTCCTAGACCTTCAAATCCTCCCCGAACCATAGGTGAACCATTATTTTCATGCGTGCGACCTTCATCTTGCATCTTATATGACGGGGTTCAATTGATCATCAAGTCAAAGCTGCAACAATTACTCTCATCATGTCCTACTGATCGACAGATCTTACAAAGTAATTTTTTTGGCTACTTCACATATTTCTGTAGTAAATAGAAGTGATCAATCAAGTGTTGGCCTGCAACTCGGTTAATACTACACCATACGCTCAGTCTAGTACTTTATCCAGCACTAGCCTCTGTCTTCAAAGGATTATGGCCTCCACTAGCCAAATAATCAAGGAAGATAGGACATTGGTCCTTATAGTGACCTTCATTCTTACACTTTAGGCACCATACTTTTGAGTGCATCTCAAACTGAACATCCTTTCCTTTCTTCTGGTCTTGTAGCTCCATATGAAAAATTTCCAATTGAGACTATATCTGCTGAACCTGTATGTGAGTGTCTTATACCAGCGAAGATTCTAATTTCATCACGATTTCTAATGCCTCTACCTGTGTCCCAATCTTTTATTGCGATAGTGGTAATCTGAGGTGTGGAAATAACGTAACTATATACCATTCTTTGTGCAATTCATTAAAGATATGGAAGTTGGCTTGTCCCATCAAACATTTTAACCTCTAATCTACATCCCAGGTAGTTTCTTTGATGGCTTGTTTAATCTCCTTTATTTTTGTAATACATTTTGACTGCGACTTGGGCTTCTTAAACTTCGCGTTTAGTACGTTCTTCATTGCAACTAGTGAAGAAACTGGATTCACCGTACTTTACTTGATATAACATAACATCACTCTATCCTGTAGTGATGTGACAAGATATGCTCTCTTTATATCGTCATCATTACTCTACTGCACTTTCCACATAGCTTCTACGACAAACCAGAACAGATCAAGATCCTCTGATCCCTAAACCTTAATGATAGGCATCTTCACCGCATTAGCCATGTTGAATAGTGGAGGTGGAGGTGTAGGTATATGAGGTGGAGGAGAGGGTGGGATTGGAGTGGATGTGTGCAGAATCCCCTAAGCACCTTGAGTTTTTTTACTATGCCACACTTCTAGGTGTACTAGGGTTTCTTCTTTCTTCTTCGCTCTCTAATTTACCCAATAATGGATTGTACTCACTCTCAATGTACTTGTTGCAATTGGTTCTATATCTTTTTCTCCTTCACGTAGATCCAGACTGACCTATTTTAAACATCAATTTATAGGCATAACACCCTTTTTATGGTACTTACCTTGCAGATCTTTGAAAAATCTACGCTCAGCTTCACTGTAGGATATTGTTGTGTCATTTGCAATTTTAGTAATAAATCCTTCGAGGATACTATCAACCCAATAATGAACAACTCTTGTGACCTTATATTCAAACTCCTTAAGTCGCTTAATCAACTCTAGGGACCACACAATAGGATCGTTGTGTTTCCAAGTGGGTTTGTTGTTTGCTAGCTTTGAAAGCCACACATGCAGTTCGTTAACGAATGATGCGAAAAAGATCTTGTGTTGTTCTATATAGATATATATCTGTAACCACATTTCTTTCGATTGGTGTGGATCTCTTCATTCATGAGCTGAAAATTTGTGTAAATTCTGATCTACCAAATTTTGGATCTCTTTTCTAGTCGGATGCCACGTCACACATCCCTCATATAGATCACAGTCCCGACAATAGAACCATTTATTGGTTTCATGGGCTTAGACCCAGGTTTAGATTTAGTTGTGCTAACCAATAAAACCCTATACCACCGACCCTTTTAGAAACGATCTTCTTGCACATACCATAGTCTCACCTTAGGCGATATTGGGGGATGCTAGGACCAAGTTTTTACATCTAGAGGGACTATGCAATGTGGTTGTAAGGTTAGTAAAAATTTAGGGCTTAATCTGACCTTCATGAACCACTGTCCTTATTCTTATAGTCATAAATTATTTCTCTACTTAACAAATTAGCGAACTATGCGAAACTATTATAACATGTATTATTTAGCATATAAAATAGTATCTGAGCCTTCCTGATGAAAATGTAGAAGAAATATACATTGAAATAAACTCAAAACAGACTAAAACAAAGAAACTATGTGCACATACAAAAATACACAAATTTATGCTCAAATTTATTCTTTATTAGTCAAGTCTTCTCAAAATAAAATCTTTCTGACCCTGCACACACAGTTGTAGGGCCTGCGCACTCAAATGCAAACTTACCAAGGTCTCTGCACACACAGCTGTAGGAGCCTTCTCCTTCGCCTCACTAGAGATATATCTTACAAAAACAGACTCAAAAGTGTTTCATCAATCCCATACATCCTTAGACTTGCAAAAACATCCCTCTATATATGCTTCTACCCTTATAATGCCATCGTCTGCAAACCATGGGCAGAGCTCAAAATCCTTTAAGTAATCCCATCCCTTTACAAAAGAAGGGTCTTTGACCCACCCAAAAGCCCCTTTGACTCTTAGGACATTGCGCTAATCACACTCCACTCTTTAAAATGTGGAGTTTTTACATGCTTTGCACAAAAATTATACCTAGGGGACCCCTACCCAACAGGTTGTTGGCTTCAGCGGCTTAGACCCAGGTTTCGAGTTAGCTGCTCTAACCAACAAAGCCCTATACCACCAAACCTTTCAGCAACGATCTCAGTGCGCAGACTGTAGTCTCACCAAGATGATACTGGGGTATGCTAGAACAAGGTTTCCTCATCTAGAGGGACTATGCAGTGTGGCTATAAGGTTCTTAATAGTTTAGGGCTTAATCTAACCTACAAGAACTATTGTCCTTATTCTTACAGTCATAAAATTTTTCTCTACATAACAGATTAATGAACTGTGCGAAATTATTCTAACATGTATTATTCAGCATATAAAACAGTATCTGAGCCTTCGCAATGAAAATGCAGAATATATGAAACGAACTCAAAACATAATAAAACACAGAAATTGTATGAACATATAGAAATACATAGATTTATGCTCAAATTTCTTCTTTATTAGTCAAGTCTTCTCAAAATATAATCTTTCTGAACCTGCGCACATAGCTGCAGGGGCCTACGAACTCAGCTGCAGACTTACCAAGACCTGTGTACACACAGCTACAGGAGCCTTCCCCTTTGCCTCACTATAGAAAGATCTTACAAAAACAGACTCAAAAGTGTTTCATCAATCCCATACATCCTTAGACTTTCAAAAACACCCCTTTATATATGCTTCTACTCTTACAATACCATGGTATGCAAACCATGGGTGGAGCTCAAAATCCTTTAATTAATCCCATCCCTTTACAAAATAAGGGGATTTGACTCACCCTAAAGCCCTTTTGACTCTTAGGACATTGTGCTAATCATGCTTCGCTACTAAAAATGCAGAGTCTTTACATGCTTTAGAAAAAACTTAGACCTAGTGGACCCCTACCCAATAGGTTGTTGGTTTCATGGGCTTAAACCCATGTTCAGAGTTAGTTGCACTAACCAACAAAACCCTATACCACTAGCCCTTTCAGAAACGATCTGCTTGAGCAGACTGTAGTCTCACCCGAGGCAATATTGGGGGATGCTAGAACTAGGTTTCCGCATCTAGAGGGACTATGTAGTGTGGCTATAATGTTCTTAACAGTTTAGGGCTTAATCTAACATTCATGAACGGTTGTCCTTATTCTTACAGTCGTAAAGCATTTCTCTACTTAACAGATTAGTGAACTATGTGAAACTATTCTAACATGTATTATTCAACATATAAACTATTCTAACATGTATTACTCATCATATAAAACAATATCTAGGCCTTCATGGTGCAAATTCAGAAGAAATATAGGAAACGAACTAAAAACAGATTAAAACACAAAAACTATGCGAACATACAAGAATACACAGATTTATGATCAAATTTCTTCTTTATTAGTCAAGTCTTCTCAAAATACAATCTTTCTAACCCTGCGCACACAACAGCAGGGGCCTGCGCACTTAGCTGCAGACTTACCAAGGTCTTTGTGCACACAGCTGCAGGAGCCTTCTGCTTCACCTCACTACAAAAAGATCTTACAAAAATAGACTCAAAGTTTTTCATCAATACCATACATCCTTAGACTTGCAAAAACATCCCTTTATATATGCTTCTACCCTTACAATACCATGGTCTGCAAACCATGGGCGGAGCATAAAATCCTTTAAGAACCCCCTCCCTTTACAAAAGAAGGGTGTCAGCTTAGAGGGTCCTGACCTAAGTTCAAAGTTAGTTGTATCAACCAACAAAACCCTACACTGCTGGCCCTTTTGGCAACAACTTGCGTAGTACAGGCTGCAGTCTCACCCGGAGTAGTATTGGGGGATGCAAGAACCAAGTTTCTGAAACCAAAGGCTAGTGTGATGTCTTCTAGTGCCTTAGATCTGCCTCCGTGTAGATCGATAGAATTCTAGGGCTTGTTATTGTAACTAAGTCAAAACTAACTTCATACCTTTGTGAAGGTCCACGATCAGTCTTTGCAGACCTTAAACAGTCGACTTGCCTACTTTCGCACATCAACAAGCAACCCTAGGTTGGATTTCACATAGATCTACTTAATTGGTTAGAAAACATAAGAGAAATAGCCTATAATTTCGTGGAAGTGGCTAAGCATTCATTTCATACATTATTAAGATAGATTCAGTGAATTCGCGTAGCATTCATTCAATAATTCAGAAAACATATCATTAATCGACAACATATAACATAAACTGATTCAACGGAAATACACAATAATTCTTCAAAAAGTTGTCTTTATTGATCTTTCATTCACATATTACAGACTCTCTACCCTACACACATAGATGCAGGGGTCCATGCACTCAACTGCAGACTCTACCCAGGCCTCCTGCACACTAAGCTGTAAGAGCCTCCCTTTCTCTACCTAAGTGCAGGAAGAAGAGCCTTCCTGCCTTAGCTCTTGCTCAAGACAACAAAAAATATTCAACATACCCAAATCTCTATCCCCATTTTTTTCTTAAACTCGCTAAGAATCAACTATTTATAGCTTTCCTAATACAATACCATGGCCTCCGCTCATGGGTGAGTCTTCAAAACCGAACAAAAACAAGGGGCTAAGACCCCTTTGACTCCTATCTATCTGCGCACTCCATGTCCACATTTCATGGAGACTTTACATATTTTACAAAATTCTTTACACAAAATGACTAAGTTAACTCAATTATACCCCTGGGGACCCCATCCCAACAAGCCCCCAACACAAATATCGTGACTCACCCTGGAGTCTCTCGACTAGTTGTTCCAGTTTCTGCAAGAGATCACTGAATGCCTTGGTCAATGTCTGAAGCTCCATGGTACTCTGTTTTGTTGCTTGCTCTACCTCCTGGACCAGTTTCTCTATGGTTGGCCCTTCTATTGCAAGTTGCATAGTCCTCTGGGTTTGTTGCATGGCCTTCAGCTTCTCATGAATGTTCTGTGAAAGTTGGCTGGCTTCCTTTGTCCAAGGTTGAAACTGGTTCCTAGGGGCCTCCAAGTTCACAATCACAACAATCCTTGCAGGGTCCACCATCAATCCTTACTTACACACAACAAGACCCAGCAAGATCCCAAAAGGAACACATAATATACATTTTTAAAAATTCAGCACTATCTAGTATCTTCGACATGTATCCAACATAAGGCGTAGACTTGCTACATGGTGCTTCACCAAGCCAAACACAATCCAGTCATAGAAGTATACTTCCAGAAACTTATGAATGAATTCTTTGAACGCCGCTATGACTACACGAGAAATTATTGATGCCGCATTCTTCAACCCAAAGAGTATCACAATGTATTGAAAGAAACCTTATTCTGTCGCGAAGATAGTTTTTCTTCTATCCTCTGGGGCAATCTTAATTTGATGATAACCAAAAAACCAATAGTAAAGGAATAGGCCTCCTTCCGTCCGACATTGTCTAACACTTTGTCTATAAATGACATTGTAAATGGACCATGAACACATGCATCATTAAGCTTCTACAAATCTACGCATATCCTTATTTTGACCTTTTGTTTCTTCTCTTGGACTACCATCGGGCTCACCCAGTTAGACTCTTCAACAGGTTCTATAATGCCTGCCTCCATCATTTCATCCATCTCTTGGCAAACCTTCTCCTTGTACTTAGGATTAAGATGATAGGGCCTCTGTTTAACAGGTTTTGCATCCATCTTCAATGTGATCCTCATAACTCCCAAGTTGCCAAGGATGCACTTTAAATCTGAAAACTTAGTGGGGAAGAGATCCTGGTACTCGCGAAGTAATTCAACAACATTTTCTATTGTAGCATCGTCCCAATAGTCTCTAATTTTTGCGAACTTCAGTTCTTCTTCAGAACCAATGTTTACTTCTCTTGTTTTTAAAGGTGTGGAGATGTTTGGGTTCTCTACTTGCGGTCCTTCTACCTCGCGATTCCCTTCTGTCTCCAAAATATTGATATTTCTCGAGTCTTCTTCCTCCTCTTCAGCGACCACATTATAGCATTCCAATGCATGGCACAACTGGGTTCTCCAATCCAGTTGGGTCCATTCCATAGGTTCCTTCGGTGTCCTGAAGATAACTGCTTTAATTTCTTGAAGCGCTTCATCAATGCTTGCAAACCCATCCTCGAAGTTGAAAGTCAATAAGAACCCTTCCTTCAATACATCCCATTTTGCAGTGCCATCGTGGAGCTTTGTTTTGAGGCACCAATTCATGGGGATTGTATCCAAGGTATGACAAAATATATATACCCATTCTGGCTGTGGTTTTGTCCCCCACACCTTAGTCCACTTTGCCAGGTTATCACACGGATCATCCTTCCCATTATACTTCTCAATCATTCTTGTATTAGCATGCCCAAATCGTAACTTCATCATTCTCTTGTAATCTCACCATCTAGCAAAACTATCCTTATGTGTACCCCACCATCGTGCAAGCGTAGAGTGCAATGCTAACTCCAATGCTTGAAAACGGTGGTCTTTAGGGATGTCGCACTCAAATTCATCTAGAAACATATCTACGTCAGTAAAACCATCATAATAAGGTAACTTTCTTACCTTTGACAAAACACAACGCAGTGAATTTGTCATCATATTGCATCGCAATGTAGATACTTCATGTAAAAAGTTTTTCCAATGCTCTAATTCTTCATTTGAATCAGAAGTGCAGGAACTCTCTCGGTCCCATGTGATCCCTCCATCCGCCGTTGGATTGATCTAACCCTGATCTCGCACTCTTATCTTGTAGATTTGATCAAGATCATCGTCACTTTCTACGTAATCGTAGTCTGTTTCAGTATAGCGTGCCCCTTCCACGGGATCCAGTGGCACTATAACCCTTAGTGACTTCCTTTCAAATGACATTTTCCTCTTCTTCAAATTAATGACCCCATTCATATCAATAGCCCAGTCGATTCCCAGGAGCACGGGGTAGGGATTACTGTCATCAACAATTTCTATAACTTCAAAGTCTGCTAATGAACTTACACCTTCAATATCAACTGTTACTCCATATTATCATTCCATGGGGATGATTTTCTATTGATTCACCATCCTGAGCTGAATCGGAGACCACTGCAGCATAGGTCTCCCCATCCTTTCCCAGGTCTGTTTTGGCTGAATATTTGCATTGGTCCCCAAATCTAAAATGACCAATTCCATTTTATAATCTATTCATGCCTTATGCTTACCAATCTTTCTAATCATGCGCTTGTCTGAAGGAATCTTTTCCTTATTGGTTCACTTGTCTATTAAGTCTTGCAATCCTTCCATAACCTTTCTGCCACGCGGTAACTTCATATAGGTCTCCAAAAATGTAGTGAGTAGAGAATGATCAACCTCTTGTGTCACACTAGTCTCTGGTGTCTTGTCCTAGCTTCCTGAGGTGGAGGCCTCAACGAAGCTCTTCCTTCCTTCCATGAATGTTTCCTTAGCGCGATTAAGGTCAAAGGCGACTTCTTTCTTAGGAGCTTTGCGGACCCATCCGTATTGTTCAAGTTGCTTTCCTTTGTCTACATTAGTCATCATACCACTTCTTAGTACAATATTAATGTTCTAATCCTCCACCCTGGCCTCAACCCTCATCATTTGTAAATTCTACATAGGTTGTTGAGGCTGCGTCTTCTTCTCTTGCATTTTAGCTATTAGCACTAGACATTCTTCTATGGATTGGTTGAATTTTCTATAGTATTGACATGAAGGGTGTGTAGGATTCGGCTAATCTCGCACGAAGTTCCCTGGATGTCCGCAGTTGTAGCAGATAATTTGACCACGACCTCTACCAAGTCCTCCTCCACGTCCTCATCCTCGGCCTTGAAAACCATCGTGCACTCCTCCTGTGCCTTGATCTAGAGGCCACTTTTCTACCTCCATATGGTAAGTAGGGGTTCTTTCCATCATCATCTCATAGCTTCGACAATGGTGCTCATCATGGCCCACAGATTTACAGAAATTACAAAACAACTGTTGGGGTGTCTGAGAAAACTTCTAAAGTAAGTGGTAGTTATGCATTGCATGTTTCCCAGTATCTTGACAAATGGTGCACCATAGCGCAGCTCCCGTGCTTGTCCCGACTAGGGTTTCTGGATTTAGGGGGGATGGCCCCCCCTATAAGATAATTCACGTAAACTGGACAATGATCTTTATCATGCCCGTGGCCCTTACACTTCAAGCACCAAACATCTGCGCACACTTCTGGCTTAGTCTCCTTCTCCTTCTTTAAACTCCGTAATTATAGGTGCAGGCTCACTAACTCTGAGTGAATATGTTGTACCCGAACGTTTGTATCCTGAATAGGTGATGCGTGCAGCCTCATCACAATCTCCAAGGCTTCTGCCTGCATTGTTATCTTTTGTTGTGGCAGATAAATTCTTAAATGCGGAAAAAGATATGCAATAAACCAGTCGCGATGCTGGATATCTGAGATTTGCATGTTAGCCTGTATGATCTAACACTTCAACCTCTGGTCAAATTCCCAAGGTGCCTCATCGAATTTCATTAGTATCTCTTTAAATTCAATAACCAACTATGCCTCATATTTAGGCTTACTAAATTCTTTGTTCAAAGTCGTCTAGGTCTCTGCTAACGATTCATGAGGATTATCAGTGCAATACTTAATGTACCAGGTCAGTGCGTGATTATGCAAGGTAGTAACCAACTGTGCCTTCTTTATATTATCATCGGTGATTTTTTGCATTGTCCATATAGCATTCACAACAAACCAGAATTGTTCTCGATATTCACTTCCTATTCCCTTGAAGATGTCTATCATCGGTGATTTTTTGCATTGTCCATATAGCATTCACAACAAACCAGAATTGTTCTCGATATTCACTTCCTATTCCCTTGAAGATCGACATCTTCATTGTGTTTTCCATGATGAATGGTGGAGGTGGAGGTGGTGGTGGAGGTGGAGGTGTAGGTGAAGGTGTATGTGGTGGAGGTGGAGGTGGGGGTGGAGTGGATGGATGAGATATCCTTGGAATTTCCTGAGTTATTAATTGAATAGCACTTCGTGGTGTAATCAGCACCACCCCTTCGTCGTCACTTGAAGGAGGTACAATCAATGGTCTATACTCTTGACCTCATTCTTCATGATTTCTAAACAATATTCCACTTTGCATAGCTTCGAACATCAAGGTAATGGCGTTATCCACTTTTCACACAACAACATATTAATCCAAGTATTCAATGACCTGACGTACTTACCTCACGGTCCTTTGAAGAATTTTCGCTCTGCTTCGGTATAGCTAACTAATGTGTCTACTGCAAATTCACTAACAAATCCTCCCAGAATTCGATCAAGCGAGTGATCGATAGCCCGTGCAATCTTGTTATCGAATGTCTCTAATCTTCACACCTATTCTTGCATCCACACTATAGGACTGTTGAGCTTCCACCTTCCTTGATTGTCTGCCAATTTAGCTAACCACTCATATAATTCAATAAGAAAAGTGCTAAAGAAAATTTTGTGTACCTCTATATATAGATACCTATTCAACCAACCCTCATTTGACAGGCGCAGATTCTTGTTTTCTTGGGATGCGAACTCGTGAATCTTCCAATCTAACCACTTTTCAATCTCTTTCTTAGTCAGATTCCAATGATGCAACATCACACATCTCTTTAAGTGGATCCTGGTCCCGACAACAGAACCATTTGTTGGCTTAGAGGGTCCTAAGCCAGGTTCAGAGTTAGTTGTGCCAACCAAAAAAACCCTATGTTGTTGGCCCTTTCAGCAAAACCCTGCGTAGCATAGGCTGTAGGCTCACCCGAAGCAGTATTGGGGGATGCAAGAACCAAGTTTCTACATCTAGAGAATAATGTGATGTCTTACAATGCCTTAGGTGCACCTCCGCGTAGATCGATAGACTTCTAGGGCTTGTTACTATAACTAAGTCAAAGCTGCCTTCAGACCTTCGTGAAGGTCCATGATCAGTCTTTGTGGACCTTAAACAGTCGATTTTCCTACTTTCGTGCATCAACAACCAACCCTAGGTTGGATTTCGTGTAGATCTACTTAATTGGTTAGAAAACATAAGAGAAATAGCCTGTAATTTTGTGAAGTGGCTAAGCATTCATTTCATACATTATTAAGACAGATTCAGTGAATTTGTGTAGCATTCATTCAATAATTAAAAAAACATATCATTAATCGACAACATATAACATAAACTGATTCAACGGAAATACACAGTAATTCTTCAAAAAACTATCTTTATTGATCTTTCATTCACAGATTACAGACTCTCTACCCTGTGCATACAGCTGCAAGGGTCCATGCACTCAACTGCGGACTCTACCTAGGCCTCTTGCACACTCAGCTACATGAGCCTTCCTTTCTCTACCTAAGTGCAGGAAGTAGAGCCTTCCTGCCTTAGCTCTTGCATAAGACAACAAAAACCCTTCAACATACCCAAATGTCTATCCCCAGTTTTTTCTAAGACTCGCTAAGACTCAACTATTTATAGCTTTTCTAATACAATACCATGGACCCCAACTCATGGGTGAGTCTTCAAAATTGACCAAAAACAAGGGGCTAAGACCCATTTGACTCCTATCTATCTATGTGCTCCACATCCACATTTCGTGGAGACTTTACATATTTTACAAAATTCTTTACAAAAAATGACTAAGTTAACTCAATTCTACGCTTCTACCCTTACAATAACATGGTCTGCAAACCATGGGTGGAGCTCAAAATCCTCTAAGTAATCCCACCCATTTACAAAAGAAGGGGCCTTGACCTGCCCTAAAGCCCCTTTGACTCTTAGAACATTGTGTTAATCGTGCTCTGCCCCTCAAAATGCAAAGTCTTTACATGCTTTGGACAAAACTTAGACCTAGGGGACCCCTACCCAACACCCATGCTATATTAGACATGTTTTGATATAAAATGCCAAATATTTCTATATCAAAACGAGCCATACAAATTATAGTACCATATCAAAATACTATTTTATGTAATTGATATGGCATCTACTTAAGTTATCTATAATAATTTGTTATTCTACATGTTTTTATTTCTCATGGTCTGCATGAATCCTACATGTGTTATCTTCTTCGTTCTATAGTATGTTGAGATTTCTAAGCTATAAATGGCTCACACATTAGTTGTATAAACAACAATAATGGTCCATCCCATCTCACAATCAAATTTTCATACAAGAAGCATCAAATCATCCACATACAATTGCCAGTGAAACTACACAACAAAATATGATGTCATATATATAACCCACTCTTACATCCCACTTGATTTATGTCTTATCAATCCAAGTTTGCCCTTTTTATTCCATAATACAACTCTGCAATAAAAAACTTTGGCACCTACCTACCATTTTTTTTACTAAATTTTTATTCTTTAGGAAAAATCACAATTTGAGGTTTAAGACACCAATTTTTTTTTTTTAAACTAACAACCTAATGTTCCATACAATCCTTATTGACCCACTTTTGTATTATATACCATTCCTTTAGTTCCCATAATCTTCATTATTATTTAGTTCTCTTACTTGAGAATCAATTATGAATAACTCTGTTAGAAGATATTCATTCCAAAAACAAATTAATGATATATTTTCTCAGGCTTGTAATCAAGAACAACTCTCCTAACTATGCAAATACAATATCTACATTATTGAATCTATCTTGATAACTACAAGTCAACATGTTTTCCAACTATAAAATCGCTCTTTATTTCTATTCAATAATTAATCAATTCATTTGGTTTCAGGTCTTATTCCCTACTATTAATACATACACGAAAACGAGCTATGAAAATCATACATTTCTCAAAATATGAAGAATCTTGTTGATTTTAAATAAGATTTATACTATCACAAGGGAATTTCTAGCCTAAAGCTAAGGTTTTTTTTTTAAGGAGAATTACCACCCTCTCAAAATATTACAACTTTTTGTAGGACTAATAACTACTAATACATCTATACATCCAAGCACACATTACTAAATCCAATAATCTCTTCTATTCCACATATAATACAATCATCTTAGGTTTCTAAATCATGCAACAATTCCAATTCATCAAAACGTGATCTCACTCTCCTTCAATTTCTCCCTTGAATATATCACAAGGACATATTCTTGTAAAAAAAGAACTCAAATAATGTTTTCATTAATCACATACCTTATCCTTTAATTTCAAGTAAAAGAAAGTTCCTAACACAAAAAATGTTTATCGCTAAACATGTTATTCTCTTAACAATTTACAAGTTAATCAAATTTTAAGAAGGTAGTTCATCCAATTCATAGACAATATGAATTTTGACTCAATCACATAACTAACAATAATTTAGAGAAGTTCATGAGTTCAATCCTCATAATTTCTCTACTTAATTTAGCTAAATACAATTCAACGAGTATGCAATTGATAAAATCATTAAGACTATGATGGCTTTCCTAGACACAACAATATGAAATGTTCTTTGAATATGCTAGACCTAATTTGTCTTAAGAAAATAAACTTATCACCATAATATCTTCTACATTTTCAAGCATTTGAAAATCAATTTAATTGTACCTAAATCAAACACATACAAAATGAATCACAACAATGGAAGATAAATACCTAGTTCACACTTGACTACATATATCAAAATCTGTTATTCCAAACATTCTAAACCACCTAATGGTTTACATTATGCCAATATTAGTTTCTTCATTTTAAATAATAAGAAAATAATGGATTTAAATCTCAAGAAAATTCATCTTACAAATATCTATCAATTTAACTTTAATTACACATAAACAATTATCCTTAATCATGTCTATGAGATTCCATCAAAATAATTTGTTCATTTTAACCAAAAGAATTACTTAGCTCATAGATATAAGTTACTATGGATTCCACACCCATACATTAGCTCATAGATATATGTTAGTATGGATTCGACACCAATACATTAGCTATACATTAGTTAATAGATATATGTTGGTATATATTCCACACCCATAGATAACATAAGGAAAATAGAACCTTCAAGTTTTCCTTAAAATGGCTTCCACAACCATTCACGCACAAGTCATTTAAGCCTCTTGTTTATTAGGGAGGTCATACCACAACCTAGTATTTGAGTAATTTCAAGTTATTTGATGAAAATTGTCAACCCAAATTATACAAATTAACAACTACACAAAATCATTTATTAACACATCAATTTAACGCACATACATTACTCATGAATCTACATTCACAGTTAAAAGTGACGTCCTTTAAGGTAACTTTCGTTAAGTTTCCATTAATGTAGATAATAAAATAGTAAAAATTAACATGATGAACTCAGTCATCACGTTACTTTTTACACATTCCCAAAGCATACACACCAAACTCATCATATTATAGTCTAGATTAGGCCAATATTTTTCTTGGTAGATACATTTTCAGCTAGTAATTAAGACAACTACTAAGCTTGTATCACATTGATAATGATGCATTATACATATATGAAACCAATATGCTTCCAAGTCAATATTCACAAAAATTCACCATGCATGCAAAACCAACATTCATATATCATCAACCTACAAGCAAGCATTTTGGACCATCAGGCCCTAGTGTCATAACTTGGCTCTAATACCATATGTAAGGTCCCACCTTACCGACCATCAATAATGTAGAGAAGTAAAGGTCACATTAATACTCTTTTTTCTTTTATTTATTTTTTATTTTTTATTTTTTATAATATGACTTAATTATGTAATCATGTTCCTTCATTTATTTCAATATAAGAATATAACATGAAGTCATGGATAACTTTCCCTTAAAGCCAATTCCAAAACACATTTCTCCTCGAGTTTAAAAGAAGCATGTGCTCTTTTCATACTTATACAAGAGCTCTAAGTAAAGATTGGAATAAATTCCACCATAATGCCATGTTTGAGCATTAAGCTAGATCAACCTATTTGATCTCCTAGATTATGCTAAATATGTTCCACTTATTGACTCTTAACATCATAACTACAAAAGTATTCCACAAGAACCTAAAATGTTATGCTTCTATCACAAAAATCAAATATTAGGGCATGGGTATTAACCTACATGTAACAAGCTAACTAAAGGAGGAACATGGCTCTCTTCATCAGAAAATTTAATAAATATGATATGTTTATGAAATGGAAAGTGGAATCATAGAAGATATTGACCCAACAACATTTCCAATTTCATAAATTAAAAATTCCCAATCCCAATTATTAAGGCAGAACAATTATTTCCAAAATGACATTGCTTCAATCATGAGACTTTTATAATGAATGTTTCAGCAAGAGCAACTACTCTTAAAAACTCAAAAGCATATTATTCTTCAAAAAGTGCCAATTAAAACAATGGAAGTTAGGCAGAAATAATTGTTTTCTATAGTCGCTAAAGCATAAGGTTTCACCACTGAATACATGTAACTAAGATGAACTTATTATTCTCGTTTGCATAGGTAATTAAATCCTATAGAATTTGTCACTATAAAATTGGTTCCAACAACAACCCCCCTTTTTTTATGATATCTTTATATGATAAAAGTAACACTATCTTGTTGATCTATTCACACGTTAACAACTTTATTAAATTCATTTTCACTTTTATACAAAAAACTGCAGACATAGGAAGCTACATCCATTGAATAATCAATTCGTTAATTTCCAGTGCATAAAATATATAGTCATTGAGACATTTAGTCTAACAATTTATGTGCATAAAAGATACAACCATTGAGTCCTTTTGACAAACAGTTTGCAAGCATACAATCTACAACAATTGAGTCATTTCGTCAAACATTTGGTAGGCATCATCTCTTAAGAAAATTTTTACAGCCATTAGCAACATGAATCTAAGATTCTTACTCAACCTATATAATTCAAAAAATTTCAAATGTTGGCATATTAAAATAGGGACTAAATCATCTTAATATTTCACCAAAAAATTGACAACAGGGACACACAGTTGGCAACAGTGATTTGCAAAATCTCCCAGATTTACGATCTGGGTTCTAAATGGTGTTTTTTTTAATCAAATGGGAGGTTACATGTCTTTATGGCACAGATACCCCCTGATGTTGGGTTGAATCACATCCAAACTCCTAGGGATTTGATTCTTTAAAACAACAAAAAATTGTATCCCTAATATCTCATTTACCACTTTTGTCAAACACATGTAATGCAAACTTTCATCTACAACTTTACATGATGAAAGACAACCCAAAGTTATGCTACTAAGAGATGTTCATTGAATTTGACATTTCTAAATATACCATATGAGTTCTTGAAACATTTTCCAACCGAAAAGCTACTTCCTTTGACATAATTTAACAAGTTTATTGCAACCACTGCTACAATTTTACAAACACATGGCAACCTTGAATGCTATAATTATTAAGGCTTTACGCCAAAATTCTAACAATACTATACCAAAAAATTGAATCACAAAACATTGAATTATTGATAAGAATATGAAACATAAGCCATAACTAAAAATTACCTCAAACTTACCTCAAGCCTTTGATATTCATATTTTTACTGCCATTATTTTTGCATTTTCTTTTAAGGGTTGATATTGTAATTCCTTGAGGTATATTTTGGGTACATTTTCATTTTCTTACTTCTCTTGTAAGCTGCAAGTTAGCAGTTATTCATGCATAAATATATAAATTGATAGCATTACTCATTCAGGTATTTTGTCAAACACTTTTCAAATGTAACCTGATACCCTTTCTAAAATGTAGCTAATTACCTATTTCAATTAAAACAACACAAAACCATAAGTCATGAAAATCTTACCCAACCTCTTTCACAATTCTTCATTTTGATTAATGTTAGCAATGTTTGGCTTTTCTTGCTCAATTCACTACAAAAACCAAGGTTAGTACAATAAACTACAACAATATATTTATATCTTGAAGTATAAGCATCCATACATATAAACTACTCTTAGTCTTCATTCTCAGCTTAACCAATAAGCTTCCAGATAACATAAGCTTAAACCAAAGTTACATGCTTACAAAAATTAAAATTTGTACAATTCTTTATGCTAACATTCTACTTAAATTTCAAGGAAATTAAATTTATACTTGATGTGATATTCAATTCCAACTTCTGAAATCATGCTCCATCTTTGATTCCTTAACCAAATTATTTGAACCAACCTATTTTCCTCCCAACTATATCCAAGAAGTACTTCTCCCCTTGGAACCCCCTAGTTGTATAAGCTCACAAGTAGTACCAAAATATAGTAGTAAAGAGATATACAAGGCAAGCTGAGGAAGATAAGTTTCACTTCCTCTCAATACAACTCATGTTCAACTCCATTGGGTAGAGCTACTTGGTAATTTAGATTAGCATTTGGCTACTCTCCAGGTCTCTCCCTCTCGCAATCTTCGTCAAATCTCTCCAACTCTTGGTATCAAAATGCACCTCTCCTCCCCTTGGTAAAAAGATATGACACGCCTATATAGGAGGAGCAACAAATTCTTGTCATAAAGGAGGAGTAATATGCATGCCTTGAGGAAGAGTAACATATTCCATTTAGAGGAGTGTAACTCATGCCATTAAGGATATGTATGCATGCCTTAGTTAAGGAGAGTGTAACATAAGCATTAAAGAGAGTGTAAAAGGAATATTTTATGAAACGGTTTTAATGAATGTAAGAGGAATATGCCATGTCTTTGATGAGTTCATAAGAGAGAGTTAATGTATCATTAAGAGAGAGAGTTACGTAGAGCCATGATAAACATCAAGGAGAGAGGTGTGAAGTGATTGAGGTGATGAATGTGACTTGCAATTCCTTTTAATAATAATATCATACTCTCATAAAGGATAATAATAGTATTAATAATCTAGATTATTAAGTCGAGATTGAACTATTGGGATTGATTAGTGATAAGGTAAGTAATTTTACTTCAACTATACTTGATTACCAATTGGTGCAAGGTGATTTACTATTTTTAGAAATTCATACTTGAGATGTTATATGTGACTTTCTATTTTTAGAAAGTCACCCCAAAATTGTCAGAAATGATATTTTATTGAGGAAATTCATCCTTGAGCTGCCCATGAGTGGTATTTTTCTTTCAGAGAGTAGGGATTCCACATCCTTATTCCATCAATCTCTGTGCCTTAGTAGATTGAGGACTTCACGCCCTAATCTACTCCAAGGGTCCAAGATTCCACATCTTAATATTTTAAGTATTCATGACTCCATGCCGTAATCCTTTCATTATATATCGAAGACTCCACATATTTACCTTTCATTTAGGTCTATGCGCCCTAATTTCCATGGCTTGTCATCTACTCTGCTTTGGAACTTCATGCTTCACCTTAAGGTACTGATTGTGAGCTCATACCCATATGATGGTTCATTGGTAAGGTCTTGTTCCAAGACCAAGAATTGTGCATGAATTCCACATTGATTTTGGTTTTGAATAAATGAATTCTGCAATCATTTATAATTTGAGCATCCTTATTGGAAAATAACAAGGTCCCCTGCCACATCTTGCTCAGTATAAGATTAAACATATATAATCATATAAATAATGTATAATCCATAAATCATAATTAACCATATGTTCCACATAACCATGGTTATCCATGGATCTATGTGTCTCTATCCTATATCACCATCAATGTCATACACCTATGTCCAAAATAGGATACCGAAAGAGAAAAAATCGATAATATACACTTAACCAAAATCAGTCTTACCAAAACTAGTCTTATAGACACAACCATAGATATTATCATAAGCACCTAGTAACTATTTGACCCAAACCAAGTCTATAGCATATAAGAATATACATAAGTCTGACATGGATAACCTTTATATCACTGCATCAAAATCACCCTCTTTAATTGTCACCGAAGCTAACTCATCAAGAATGGGCACTACAGGTACATAGACATCGGATGCTCTTAGCACATGTCTAGAAATAAGGAAAAATCCATCTCTCTCAAAGAAAAGAGTGGTAAGATTATTCTTGGAAATGGTACATTTTCAAAGGTTCCAGGAAAGGGTAATTCTGGTGTTGATATTAAAAATACAAAAGGAGATAATGTACTACTGGTTGATGGGCTAAAGGATAACATTCTAAGTGTAACCTAAATAGTTGATAAAGGGAATGTAATTGTATTCACATCAACTGGATGCAAAATTTTAGAGGAAGACATTGGGAAAACTATAGCAAAAGGATTCAAAAAATTAGACAACCTATATGTGCCTAAGAAGAATCGGGGAAAAAATAAGAGGTCTAGCTCCTCTTCTTTAGATTCAGAGCAAGGGAATATAGACCCTACTGCAATACCTTGTTCTTAAAGCATACTTCCAATAGTGAATGAAAAAATAAATGTGAGGTACATAGCCTCATGAAAAGTAGATGATGATTATCCATTCCACAGTATCAATGGTGTATGATCTCAGGGGGAGTTATGCATTTGTATCATGATGATGATTCCTTATGTTATTTTGATATTCTTTAGTGATGTGTATATTCCTGGTATCATATTCGTTGAAGAAACAATGATCAGGAACATACATGACATGTTCAGGGGGAGTAGTGGCTATGAAAAATCAATATTTTACATTATATACACAGTTCTTATGAATGAAAATCATGTATGTACGTGGTACTTGATTTAGATAGTCACATATGTTTTTCTGTAATGATAAAAGAGTGGCACAAATTCAAGGGGATCTTCTCATATGCTTCCATTAGTTCATTATTGGAATTCTAGCTTTCATATTAATTTGTTATAGTCTCATAATGATGTCGATATGCATCTAGGGAATGATGTTGGTTCACGATGAGTTTATGAGTTGTTGCAAAAACTTATGCTATTGTTGTTGTTGATAGGGTTCTTTGATTCATTTCTTATTGGTGATAAGGATATGATGTGATCATAATTGATAATGAAGGGTTAGCACAGGTTTAGGGGGAGCATCTTTTATGCTTCTAATGGTTCATTGTTGGCATTATGGAATTTTGAGAACTCCTTATTGCATGTTGTTTCCTATGATGAATTGATGGCTATTACTACTATCATTCATTCATTTCTCACTACTTGAAATTTATATTCTTCTTATGGTGCTCGTGTCAGATAATTATGCTTCAGATGCTTATATGGTGCATGTGGTTGCTGATGATTATCACGGTTTTGCTACAAAGGATACTTTATTATTGATATTTATGTTTAGGGTTATATATGTCATGTATGTCTTTTGAATCATGTAAAGGTCAGGAAAACATCCATGTTGTAACCATTGTAAAATTCAGTAATGTAGGGGCTATTGGGATCAAGTCATGCTATGTATGTAATCCCATTATTTTGGGTAATTGATGTAAAATCTGGGTCAATTATGTAACCTCATTATGTTGGATGGTGGATCATAGAGTCATTGGTGATAGGAAAGGTCATATTTGTTTATGGATAGCTAGATATTTCACACCTTTTACTTTATTACATATCTTTAGAAGGTACAATATATGCTCCTAAGGAGTATGGTCAATATTTAGATTTTGTGATTCATCTTAGCAGATCATACTTACAGTATTGGGTTCTACCAAGGAAGTGCTTCATTCAACCTAGTTCAACTCTTTTTCATTGATGTCAAAGTGGGAGAGAAGACTTGGTGTCTATTCGTGTTTGTTGGTATTTGCAGGTGGGTTTCAAACACAAAAGTGGTCGACATCAAGTCCAAAGGGGGAGATTATTGGAATTATGTCTAATGGGTTGTCCTTGATGGTAACCTTCTTGATAACTATGTCCTTGATGTCAACTTTTTTATAATATGATGATGATGGAACTATTGCAGATGACATGAATGTTGGTACAGGTATTTAAAAAATGAGGAAGTATGTTGGCATCTTTGGTATAGGCTTCACTTGAGAAAAGATGGGAATTGTGAAGTTTGAAAAGTATATGTGACCCCTCTGAAGAATAGTCGCATACATAGGTAGGTCTTGTAAAAAAAACTCATATACATAATCTGAACCATAGAAAACTGAATATCATGGGTCATTACCATGGTAACTTCCCATAGTATTACGACGACAACATCTATTTGATCTTGTCAAGCGAATACCATTGAAATTACCAAAGGGCTTTCCTGAGGTATTGGAAAAAGGAAAAGCTATATAAGGAGGTGGAGATCAAGGTGTTAAGTGTGCATGCAATGGATTATTCATGTGTTATCTGATCTGGAACAAGTGTGCATTAGGGAGAAAGGAGATGGCTAAGATGTGATAGATCTGAAAGTGTATTCCAGAATAATGGATATAATTTCTTAATATGCTTATCTTTTTTAGATATATAGCTATCATGATAGCATGATATGAATGTGCTTGTAGTGATATGTGACCTTAACAATATGTGCACCGAGATATGGGTTTAACAGATGTTGTGATTTGTAGCAAATACTTGATTCAATAGTTTAAGATTTGTAGATAGGTTTTATTCAGTATTGTCACGTACATACACGGATCTAGTTTAGTAGTGTCACATATACATTCTGTGGTAATTTATTTAGTATGTTGCAATTTATATGCGGGTGTTACACATGATAAGAATGTATAAATGCAAGTCTTATTAATAAAAATCATGTATATATTCTGATTTTGATCCATTCAGAGTTTGAATTATTGCTTGAGGATGACAGTTGATGAGCTCTATTGAGTTTTCTGGTGTCAGTCAATGATGACTTGATCGGATGGTTTGTATCTGTCATGGTTTGGTTGTGCATTGATTTAGTGGTTGGTTCAATATTTAGTAGGTTGATGTTTTAGTGACTCAATTGGTTTAAAGTGCCTTAGTGATTCATATTTTGAGATTTAGTGTTTCACTTTGGCATATTGGTTTGGGCTTATTGTTGATGTGGATCTAGTTTGAAAATACGATGAAAGGTGGCCTACAGTTTTTTATGTTTGTTTGAGATAGGTGGATCCAATGTGAAATATTATGGAAAGTGGTCCACAAGGAGTTGAGGGTTAAAGCCTTCAGTGAGAGGAGAGGAGCTCCCTTATGGTAGGAGATGGTAAACAAGATCAAGGTTTTGCAGTTCCCTTCTAGTGGGTGCTAGAGAATGAGTGGAGGTTGTAGCCCCTTACATGTGGGTTCATGTGTGCTAGTGAGAGTCTTCACCAGTACAAGATGTAATGAAGTTTTTCTTTATAATAAAAGAAGAAGACAGAGATGACAACAGAGGTGGTTTTCTCCCACATTGGGTTTCCACCTAAAATTGTGGTGTCCATATGTGTTGGCGTGTTTCTTATGTGTCGATGATTTATCGGCTCTTTACTACTCATAAATACCACATAATGAATGAATAAAGAAATAATGATGCAATGGTAAATTAAACATCTAATGGAAAGTATGAAAAATAAGTAAACTGGATATACACAGTCTTAGTTCACTTAAGTCGTGTACACACGCGGGTTGCATGAATAATAGTAGCGTACAACTTTTTGAATGTGAAATTAAATTTTAAAGTGAATTAAAAACATTGATTCATCCCCCGTCCTTATTAGTATTTTTCCTAACAAAATATTTGTAGCTGGGTAGAAATGATAATATTCTGAATTTTCATTCTCTTGTTCCATAAGAACGGTCACAAAAATTAATATACATATCATTTATGCATGTGATAGAGTATATATAATCAATAGACTTGTGATTAATAATAACAACTTGCTTCCAGATAACTATGCCCATTTATTACTTCAAAAATGATAATGAAAATTAATGGGATAGGGGATGTTATTACAATGTGGGAAATGATAAGTATGGCATGGAAAATATTTACTGTGCATGAATATATAGATTTGTGGAGATATATATACAAACTGTTTTACTAATAGAATGGCCTTAATATGTGCATGAATATTCATGGCCTTGAGGCCTCGAGTCAAGGGGAATTGTTTGTCTTGTGTAATGGGCTCAAACTTGGCACAATGTATGTATTGAATTAGCAGTGAGCGAATGGATGTGGGCCTAATATGTTCAAATAAGACTATTGTAGGTGTGGGTTGGAACGCATTGAAATGGAAGAAATAATTGAACCCCCAATTCATTGCTCAGGAAAAGAATAATAATAAAACGAATTTTTTGAAGTGCTACATGGGTGAAAACGTGGCTGAGACAACAATTTAACCCTGGCTATGAGCTTGAGTGGTGATACCACTATCACATGGAAGGAGCCATGGGTTACATTTACATGAAAATTGACAGATGAACTAAATTACTATTACTTTGGTTTTTCATGATGTTGTTCAAGGATTCCATGTGATAGTCAGAAATTCCCAAATTCTTTGACTATGGGTGTCATTTGATTTTATTAACCTGGGTTTCCATGGCCACAAAGTGAAGAGCCAACACATTGACCGTTGAACCAGTCAACAAGGTATAGGAGGATAATCAAAATGTACACTCAAAGCTTATTTTTATGCATGTAGTCACATATTGTTAAGAGGGAATATGACTTACCACCTCCTATCTTAGGTTCATTCCTGTTACAGGTCATGCAACGAAGTTAACCATGATTGACATGAAACAAATTAATTGGTTGGGAAGCACTTTGGAAGGAATGCCAATGACCCCGACACAATTTTCATGAGAATGCCTAAAGTTGAATTTTTGTGTTAGAGCCTGTATTTTCCGAACAACATGCACATGAACGATAGAGTTTAGAGGGCTTAGTGACTCAAGGAGGAGGCAGGACGAGTATAATGTATATATGATTGAGTAGGAGATGTGCTTAAAAAAGAAAAAAAAGGAAAGTATGATGCATGCAAACTAGTAAACAACCAAGGGAAAAATAAAAAATATAAATATGTAAGAGAAAGGGAACAATAAAAAATAGATCAAATAGATCAAAACTAGTAAACTTTTTGCAACCAAAATTGTAAAATGGAGAAGAAAAGGAATCACACTTCGTAACCATAGCAATGGAATTTCTATGCTCATATTTGGATGGTAACGATATCCTTAGTAGCTTTTGGGTGTGAGCTAAGTGTTTCAAGGATCCATTTTCCGAGTGTTGCAAGTTTGTTTTCCTATTCAACCCACATACCAACTATCTCCTCTTGGTTACCATATTGATGTCCCTGTTGATATTTTGGGGCATGCCTCGACTACTATAAAAATGAATGAACACAATACAATGTGATTCAACTCATATTAATACAATCATGCATTTACAATTCTACCAAAAAGAAATAGACCCTTTACACCATGATGCTAGATGTGTACAAAACAAAGCAATGGCATGTGGCTAGTCTAAGGTTTCGGTGAATATTTTGTGCCACATGTATAATACATGCAATCATGGTAGCATAAAAATCACATCATGGGATAGTATTTCCCATAGAAATGGTGGATGGTATCGAATTGTCTATGTGAGGGTGGTGCCCTATTTCGACTTGTCACATTGCAATGTTCCCAATGGAAAACACTTGATACCCTCATTCATAGTTGGCATGCACTTCATAACACATTCATGGGGTATAGGTACATCTTGACCCGAAGTTTTAATGGCCACATATCATTGTGTGCACATGCCCTTGGGCACTTTGGTATAGTTCATATATTTAATGTCTGAATCAATCATAATTTTATAGCCATATATGCATAACTATATATATATATATATATATATATATATATATATATATATATATATATATATATATATATATATATATATATATATATATATATATATATATATATATATATATATATATATATATATATATATATATATACATATATATATATATATATATATGTATATATATAGATATATATATATAGATATCAAAAAAAAATTCAATGTGTTAGCTCAAGGATATCGCAAGACTAATACTCAAAAAATGTTCATTGTTTGTGTTATGCCCGGAATGATATGAAGATAACATGCTAGCATAAATGTTACGGTCCTCAAATTCATAGGTATGTTATCATGATCAAAATAATTAAACCCTTCAAACAATGTATGGATTGTAGACATAACCATATGCATGACATATAGAAATTTCTTGTAACGCCAAGTATCGAAAAAAAATATAAAAAAAATCAATGTGTTAGCTCAATGATATCGCAAGACTAATACTCAAAAAATGTTCATTGTTTGTGTTATGCCCGGAATGATATGAAGATAACATGCTAGCATAAATGTTATGGTCCTCAAATTCATAGGTATGTTATCATGATCAAAATAATTAAACCCTTCAAACAATGTATGGATTGTAGACATAACCATATGCATGACATATAGAACTTTCTTGTAACGCCAAGTATCGATGCGAGAAAACAAACTATGAAAAGATGTCAATGCTTCCTATTTCCTGGGGACCCCACCTAGTTTAATTATATTTGTTATAATAAGTATTATTTCTAAGTATTTTTAGGAGGGATTGTGATGATGGCACAATGGTTCTTGCAAAAAAATTGTATAAGTGAGTCAAAAAAATACTATTGATTCCTCTAGACACAAACAAAGAAAAGAAAGTTCATACTTAATAATATTTTTAAAAATATTAAAAATTTATCAATTTATGCCCTAGAAGAGGTGTTATCGAGAAAATCACAAGAAGTGGTTGTAGCTTCCACCGTCACACCTAGTTGAAGCACTAGGGAACATGGAAGTAAACCCCCATCAGTGAATTAACAGCTTGGATCTAGAGCATGCAAACCATTATGTAATCCATCATGCAACTAGTCCGTCTTGTAACTCACCTCACCTAAATGGTCATTCACTTATTCACTGATGTTTTCTAGCACAAGAGGAATTTATCATTAGGTTTGGGGTATGTGGTCCATCTTAATTCTAGTTTCATCATGCTTGGAAAATCTTATAATAGGTATTTGGAAACTACCAAAGCTAGATTCAACATTTTGACTAGTTTGGTCTTCTTGAAACATTGGTTCTCAACACAGGGAAACAATATCCCCCAAAGCTGGATTACTTTTCTTTCTTGAAAAGTCTTCATATTTTTGCTCCATTTGCATCACAAGGGTGATTGTATTGTCTCTCCCCTCTGTTAGTTACTTCCATTTTCCTGGTTTTTTTCTATTACAGACTTATCATACTTCCATTTTCCCTGTGTTTTGTCACTTCTACCTCATTATGGTTCCTTCCTCACTTAAATCTTCAGTATCTAGGAATTTTTATGCATCCCCCTCTCGGTATATTGAATCTATCCATCTCAGCCCCCAATTTCCCTCTTTTAGAATTATCTCTATTCCCTTCTCTACCTTTTGTCTTGCGCTCTCTCACCCTCTTTAGGCTTCAAAGGCATATGTTTTCTTACCCCTCTACAATAGGTTGTTAGCACCTCCTAACCCATAGACCTCTCTTCTTTGCTAGAATAGAATTGTTATTTCTAGTGGGGAAAATTTCTCTATATATGTCCCTCACTTTGTGCTCCTATGATGTGGAGCCTCCTTCGCACTTATCTTACTCCCTCTCTTCCTTCCTTGGAGTTTGATTTTTATAACTTCCTTGGTCCCATTCCCATGCCACACAAGTAAGATTAGGTGCGTAGAGGGGTTGCTTACTACTAAGAGAGGTCCCACAAGGGCATTATGAGGATGCACCATCATTTATGAGAAGTAGCCACCAGATATTGAGACCTCACCCCAGGTTCCATACAAGAAGAAATTACTCATGATGAGGGAGAGGGTTATGGTCTAACACCTCATCTCTCAGACACAAAATTTGTTGCAGAGCTGACAGATTGGGTTCATGATACTGACCACACTTGGGAAAGGTACAATAAATATGTGTAGACCTTTCACCTCTAATGACACATGAAATTCCTACTGGGTAGAGTTATTTTGGATTTCCAAGAGAATCAAGTGGATATTATTCACTCTCTCGACAACTTGCACTAGCACACTCTCTTGAGAACTTGCATTGACACATGAAGGACCTGGATCATAGGATGGAGCATATACAACAAAATCTTGGAATCTCACCCCTAGATGGGGGTACAACCCAAGATGATAGAGATCCCATTCAATTTGTTTCTATTGACTCAAACCCATCTACTTAATAGTATATCATGACTTCATCATATTGTTATTTTTCTTCTAAGGTTTCCTTTTGGTGAGTTCAGCCGAATCTATCTACTATAAAATTTTGGAATAACATATTACTAAGTTATCATGTACCTCTCTTTGGAGAGTTTAATTTTAGTGATAGTTAGGTCTCCCTTGCAATATATTTACCTAAGACATCCAACACTTCTATGTAATTTTCCAATTCTGCAAGTATTACAATTCACCTTATAAAAGAAAAAAAATCAATTTATGTAATTTAAATATGAATAATAAGTTTTCAATGTTGATTTAAAGAGATTGTATTAAATACTATGGTGAACTATATGTACACTTAATGGATGATAATTTACTTGTTTCTTTTTCTTTTTCTTTTCTTTAAATTACAAAGCTTATTCATGTCTTTCTTTTTAAAAGTTAAAACTCATGTCCTCTCTTTCAAAGTCTAAAGAAATTTGGATTGATAGTGAAGAGATGTACTATTAAATTAGTCTTCACACTAAATGCAGTGAGAATAGTAAACTAATATTTCATATGATCCAAACACAACTTTCCTTATAACTCTATGATTTTCTACAAGTTGGATGATAGAATGATGGATTTAGAAGAGAATTTGCTTCTGAGTTTAGCTACAAAAAATATATGGGAATCAATTACCATAGTAAGAATGATGATGCTTGTTTTGATTGTCATGTTCTTCTAAAAATATCATTTGAAAATGAAGAGATCAAGAAACCCAGGGATACCAACAGGATCGTCTCCCTAGCCCATCATTAAGAATCTCTATATGTTGGGAGAGCTTCCTGACTATGTTCTAAAACATGGTCCCATTATGTTTTTGTGACTCGGCTCAGTCCCCATCGTTATGATTTTTTATCCAGTCATGTCCAAACACTTTATGAGGTCCAAATGATTAGGGAGATAATGCTTTGGAGTTCAATATTGAGAGGTTTATGTAGGTCTCCGGACATGGAAATATAAACCAACCTAGATCCATATTAACCCCAGATCTATCAAGTGTTGAGAGGGATCAAACCTCTTGAGGTGGAAACCTATTTTTTTAATGAAAAAATTAAGGAAAGATTTGCACCTTGAGAGATTTGATCCCTCCCGACACTTAATTGATCTAGGGTTAAGATGGATCTAGGCTAGTTTTTGTCATGCACTATCACACGCAGTTTTGACTTTATCTCCTTTTTTAATGTTATTTTGAATGCAAAGTGACAATGTAACAGTGCTAAATGATAGAAAAAGTGAATAATAAGAATGTAGTCAATTACAAATAGCCTTCATTATCAATCTCAAACTATTTTCTTCTAGGGTTGTTATTATGACACCTATGAGTTTTTCCATTTTTCATATTGATCATATGAAAAGGGACATTGAAATTGTAGACCATTCAAAACTTTAACTTAAGATATTGTAGTAAATAACATACAGTGTCTCTCCTTCTCTTGAATATTAATAGTAATTCTCTCCAAATTCAATCTTTGTGATGTATGGAGTTGTAAACCCAAAGTAATTTTCAATGGTAGTTTTTTTTCTATTACCTAGCTTGAATGTAAATTAACTAACAATGTTAAAATATGGAAAATGGGAAAATAAGAATGTAGTCAATTGAAAATAGTATACTATTTCAAGAAGAAAACATTTCAAGCAAGATGAAAATTCAAGTATTTTATTTATGGTTCAATTACTGTAAACATCATGAATATGTTTTTTTTTCTTACATTGAAATCAATTCACACTGCTAATCTAATTACTTTGAAATTAATATACATCATACATCTTTTTACATCAAATAAAAAATAAACATCTACGCTGAAATCAATGCATCTAGTGCAAGTAATCAAATAGGATTAGAAATCAACATATGCACTAAAATCAATGCATCTAGTGCAAGAAATCAAACAATATTACAAATTAATGACTACACTAAAATCAAAGCATCTAGTGAAACTAATAAAATAGGATTAGAAATCAACAACTACACTGAAATGAAGGCATCATGTACAATCAATAAAATAGGATTAAGAATCAACATGTACATTGAAATCAATGGATCTATTTCAGTGAAAAACCAAAATATTTATAAGATGAAGGATCTTGTCTCCCTCCCTCTCTCTATCTGTATTATTCCCTCTCTCTCTCCCCCGACTATATCTATCTATATATATATATATATATATATATATATATATATATATATATATATATATATATATATATATATATATATATCCCTCGATCTGCCTTATTTTTATATTTATCTCAACCCCCAAACATACACACTCTCTACATATCTACTATATATATATATATATATATATATATATATATATATATATATATATATATATATATATATCCCTCCCTTTATCTCTCCCTCTTTCTCTTCTCCTTCTCTCTCCCCCCGTTCCCTCTATCTCTTCCCCTTCTCTTCGTCTCTCTCTTCCCTCCCACTATCCTCTCTCCCTCACTCTCTCTCTTATCTCCACATTGTAACTCTCTCTCTCTCCACCTTTATTTCTACTTATTTATTCTTCCCTTCATCACTCTCCAATCAAGTATGATTAGGAATCACCATATATACTGAAATAAATGCATCTATTTTAGTGAAAAAAAGACAAAATATTTATAAGATGAAAGAGTTTTTCTCCCTCCCTCTCTTTGTATCTCTCTCATTCCCTCTCACTCCCCCACCATCTATATCTATATATCCCTCCATCTCTCCTTCTTTGTCTCTCTATCTTGTCCCCCAAAACACACATGCTCTCTCTCTCTCTCTCCCCTTCCCTCCCTCTATCTATCTCTCTCTTCTTCCCTCTCTCCCCCCTCCATCTATATCTCTATCTGTCTCCATCTCTCCTTTGTCTCTTTATCTCACCCCCCAAACATACACACTTTCACTCCATATCTATCTATCTATCTCTCCGTCTCTCGTCCTCTCCATCTCTCTCCTTATATATTTATTCCCTTCCACTATCCTCTCTCCCTCGCTCTCTCTCAGGATCATCCCTCATTATAGCTCGTACAAAATACATAGGACTATAATTTTTTACTAGTTTTACTAGCATGTAATATTCCCAAATGACTTATCCCATACTCTTTAACTGATAATCAAATGATATGATCAATATATTTAAGTGAATTAATATTATAAAAGGAATATAAAATCTAATAAAGTAATAACCATTAATGCAATGTATTAACATAATGCTTTTTACTGCAACTTTGTGTCATTAACATTGTTTATTTAATCAAGCTTGTTAATAACACATTGAGTGATGTAATTTTCAATGTCATGCAAGATAGCAATATCATCAATATAAAAAAAAATAAAAAAAAACACATAAATGGACAATGATATACCCTAGAAACCATGAAGGGAAGAACCAAAAAGTGTTTATTTTATTAAACATTTCATGAGGAATTTCACCCCTCACGCAATGGGAACAAGGGAGTCCATCGATTTCCCATTATTAAAATTCTACAAAGAAACATAATATTTAATTCAAACATAATTAACTAGAGGCCAATACATTAAACTTGATGTCATGTTTCTCAAATACTTTACCCCACATTTCTTCAAGAAAAATGTCTTCATGGCATGGTTTTTTTATATGGTAGGTTACCCCTTGTAAATTTCATTTGATTATCTTCCATTTTGCATGTAACAATATTTATACATATTGACCTTATCACCTACAATAATATTAGTTATAATCCTTCTTCTGATCATTGCAAAAGAGTTTAGTTTAGAAACTATAACTCCATTCATTGTGAAAGTCATGATTCGTTCATACAACACCTTGTTAGTAAACCCTAACATCATGACTATCAAAACCCAAATACTGTGAACCTTTTCATCGCATATTCAATCTCCATTGATTCACATTTCTATCCTAAAACCATTAATATTCTTTTGTGCATTATACATCTTTTCAAGAAAACACTTTCTTGCACATGTAAAGGTAAATTTCATCTCCATAACTAGCCTCTTACTTTTACATACATAACCATAACTACCTAACACTAAAAATACTTTAAATATTACACACAAAACCATATTTTTAATGCATTTAATCCAAATTCAAAACTGTGAGAATATATTTTCACAACCATGGTATTGTTTTCCAGTTATTCTTCTTGTTGCTAAAACATGGGTAATATTCTACTTGTTTCTTCTACTACAAAACCAATCATGTTATTACCATTGCAATAACATAGGTTAACAATATAAAATATTGTTAGCATTGTTGTCTTTACTCCCAAAACATAATACCAAAGCACATAGTTATAAGTGCATGATCATTTTTCTAATATTTCAAATGCATTAAATAAATGCACTCAATTATAGAACCATGTTGTTTTATCGATATTTCACATGCATATTTTTTTTTTTTATAAAATCATGCCTATTCATCTTCTATTTCACATACATTAAATAAATTCTTAAATATTAAAAAGGAATTCCTTTTCATTCATAGTTCACATGCATGCATACAATTATAAAATCATGCCTCAATATCCATATTTCAAATGAATTAAGTATATGCAATACAATTATAAAGTGGAGAGTGCATTTTCAGGGGTAAGATTTTGTTTATGAATGCCAAAAATGATCACAACATCATCTTTGTATTTCTGTAATGCAATGCATTTCCATATGCAACCAACATTTATATTATCAACCTCAAACTCAAAGCATGCATGCCATGTAAGAATTCTCTATGCCAAGGTTTAGAATGAATGTACCATAACATTCCAAAAGGAATTAATGCATACTATAAATTTCCAAGACGAGATTTACACCTACTATAATCATCCATTGTCCACAATGCATTTCAACTCAATACATTACTTAATCGTATTTTTTGTAATGGATTATCATGAAACTAAATAGTTCGTGTGCTAACTACCCAACTCTTAAACATGTACAAATGTTGACAAACTATGAACAAATATAGAAATGGTCTTGGTCTTCTTTAGGAGGATAAGATGGACAATAGATGCATATTATTATGGTGTTGTCAATTGCAATCTACAAGTAGCCACACTGATTTTCTTCAAAATTATAAATGTACCACAATATGTTAGAGACAACTTATAATATTTAATCATTACTCAAGAAATATTTGGCTTGGTTTCATTTCAGTCTAACTGAAATCATTGTTGTGAAGAATAAATATAGAACTAGTTGATTCTACACTATTCTATAGTGTTTGAAGAAGTAAAAGCCTTGTCTTTATTCTCTCTATTATCTCATACTATTGCAAACATAGAGCATTCTTGGAGCACTCTAGCATTGGAAAAGGAAGGACAAGGAAGAAAACGAAAGTAAGGGAAAGTTGGATCAAGTAGATTCAATAGGAATACTTGCACTAACAAGTTGCATGTGTGAATTCCTAGTTGGTTTGTGAATGCATTGTACATGCATGTGTGTATTTGATTCTCTTTTTGTCATTGGCATGAGTTTAACCAGGTGTGACAGTGGTTTTGGCCTTTCCTTTCCATTTCTCAATAGCCATGGTGTGATGGGGTTCTTTCATTTGGTTGACCTTTGGGTTTCTGAATGGTTTTGGAACTAGATGAGGTGTTCTCAGGAAAATTCCCAAGGGCCTCGGAATCCCTTCAGCAGTTTTGGAGGGATTGCAGTAAAGCCTGAGGTTAGATACAGTCAAATTCCTCAAGGTATTGGTGAAGAAACTCTAAGGCATCCAAGCTTGTTTTGGGCCTAGTGATCCCTTGACCAGTTTTGGTGGGATTATGGTAAAGCTTGGTTGTATATGTTCTTGTGTTGGGCCTAGTGATCCCTTGACTTATTTTCACAGGATTGCAGTTGTTAGAGCCTAGATTTGCCTCAGGCTGAAAAGACAAGGTTCTAGGTCCACATCAAACCACGCTCAGCCTCGTAGCTAGCCCTACGAGGACAGGAGAGGGCTCTCTCCGGGTCAATCTTAGCGAAAGATGATCTATGGGGCTTGAGATGACTGATTTAACAACTAATCTTAGGCTAGGTATGAAGTGCAAGGATTTGTTTTGAGTTTTTGGGGGTTTTGTTGGAAAAAAGGGACAGGCAAATTTTGGGTCCGGGGATGAGGCCTAGTTTTTGCAGAGTTCTGATTGGGGCAAGGAAGGCAATCATTTTGATGCTTTGGATTGAATGAATGGATGGATCAGACCAATGAGGGGCTAAGGAGGGAAAGAATGTCTCAAGAGTCCTCCTCAAACAGATGAAAACATGAAGAATTAAACAAAATATCAAGGCAAAGCAATAACAGTCCAATGAATTCTACCTTAATCACTCATTTGTTTAATTGCAGAAGACAAGAGAAGGGAAAATGATACACATAAACATCAATGAACTTACAAATACATAGAGAAATAAACCATCAAAACATCGAGCCAAATGGATCCCAACAAATGCTGTAAAACCCTGGTCTTTCCTTTGCCAAAATTACAGAAAATGAAATGTACAATAGAGTGCCAAGCAATCCCAAGTATCCAACCATGAAAATGACTTAGAAATTACATAATATAGACAATAAAAACCCATTCCATTGCCTCTAGGGGTCGAGCTCATGAGTTTAGGAGCTGATCCAACTGATTCTAAACTGAGAACTGAAATCTAGGCAATCAAACAACTTGCCTCTATATGCTAGGACACTGATTCATTCATTTAATTTTTACTTTATAGTGAATGAATACTATAGAAAAAGTAAAAATGTGCCAATATTACATCATGGTCATCAAATTACATCATGGTAGATCAACAGTTACATCAAAAAGTAAAACTAGTCAAAACTGGGCGAATTTCTGAGCTAAAGAGTGAAAAATAGGCAAAAATCCTCTATGCGCTCCGTCTGATTCTCTATGCGTCGTGCCACTTTGGAGCTGAATTTGAGGCAATTCCTGAAGTCAAAATTGAGCATAAGTGTGCTTTTTGGAAATCCCTGCCTGTCTACTTTCCAACCCAAGTGCAATTCTAAATTTGGCCTCCATTTGCCCCTCCAAAACTTCAATCTCCCAAGACTGCTTCCTATGTGTCAAAATAGGGGAAGTGAGGTCATTTTTAGGGTGTTTTTGACCCTTTAGGAAACCCAGAACTTGATGAAATCCTTAGGTAATCCATGAGCATACATAACTTTTGATGACAAATCTAGAAATGCAAAGTTTTCCTCCAGAGGATCTCCCAATTATAAGCGCCCGCCAAGTGGCACGACACATTGGGTAGAAAAGCCTGTTTTTGCTCAAAAATTTCTAGGTCTCCACTTCCTCTGTGTATTACCTATGGTCCCTCACCCATTGGTCATGTATCCAGTGGACCTAACCACACTTTTTCTGTGGTAAAGGTGCGGACCACTGAGTGCGCCGCGCCACTACTCAGGTGCGCCATGTCTTTTTGCAGATGACTTTTGGAAGCCTTCCCGGTGTCCAAATTGAGTGCGGGATAGCTAGGTGGAAAGAAAATTGAGTCTACTTTCCAACACAACTAGAAATTTTCAATTTGAAGTTCATTTTCCTTGTCAAAAGTCAAATCTCCCAAGACTGGTCAAAATGTGCAAAGTGAGGTTGACTCAAGGCAGAGTGATGTTGCAGTCAACTTTTGAAGGTCTTCCTCAACTCACAATTGAGCTCATGATAGCGCATTGGAAATAAATTTGTGTCTAGTTATCATTTGACTCATCCAAAAAGTCATTTGGCCAACCAAGGTAGGAGAAAACTTTATTTTCCCAAGGTCACTTCAGAGGTGCATCAATTCTCCCAAGGAAACTATATGTTTGACATTTCTCTAAAACCATGACACCTGTGTAAAAATGGAAGGAGGTTTTTCTTCCTTGGCATATTGTGGACAAAAACCTCTCCCAGTTTTTCGAAATTCATCTTTTATTTCTCAGAAACATCATTGGAGTAAAACCTATCCCGATGTGTGGAACAGGGGATTTGTCAAAATAAAGCGAAATGAAGGTGATAAGGGGCTTCTAAATTCTTGAGAAAATTTTCGAAAGTGGGGAGGGATGTTAGGAAATAGAGGAAAGTGGACTTTTAAAGATTGAGTGAGGGGAATGGGTCCAAAAGGGCAAAACATAGGTCCAACCTAGAAAATTGTCAAGTTGTAGCAAGAAACTAGGGTTTGTGCAAAAATGAGGAATTTGGGGGATCTCAGTGACGGGAAGTGTTTAATAAGGTACATTAATGATAGGGGAAGGTGTATGAACATCACGAGACAAGTTTTGCTGATGATTTGACCATCCAAGAGAAATTGCCTTCAAAACCCTAGGAGAGGGAAATGACCTTACCTAGGCACAACTAAAGCATGAACAAGGTGTAAAATGACCCATTGGAGCCTGACATGATGCTCAAAACCCTCTAAATGATGGTACACTCAGCTGAATGGTGACATGGATTGACATTTGGACAACTTTGAAAAGAGTGAAAACAAACCCTAGACCTAATACCTAGTGACCAAATTTTGCTTGAAAACTCACTGAAATGACAAAATTTGACCTTGACACCTTAAAATCACTTTGTAAGAGCATGCTTGATCATTGGAAGAAGGCTGCAAAGACTGACACTAACAGCAGTAAAGGCTAGTTTTTTATGTGCTCATTGGGTCTAGGAATCCCTTGACCAATTTTGGCGAGATTGCGATAAAGCTTGAGGGTGGAGGTGGTTTAATCTCTAGGAAGCACTAGTTTTTTGTCTTGAGTCCCACATTCATGTTTTGAATACAACATGGGAGTGATTGGTTGAAAGAAATATTTGGTTCAACCGAACCTATGGTCGAGTGGTATGTGGAAGTCCCTAACTTGGTTGGCTTTTTCATATGATAATAAGAACTCTTTCCCTCTTGTATCTCATGAGTAATTGCACTTGTTATTATGTGGCCTTTATGGTTGTTCTATCATGGCTATTATTCTAGTTATATGTTGGTTATAAGCATGGTTTCATAATAGGTTCTATTTATGGCTCTTGCTATGTTTGATTTGTTGATGAATGGATAATGAATGCATTAGCTAATAAGTCTTATTGCATCTATTATGAGAGGGAATTAGACCTTCTTGATGATTCTCAGATAAGTATCAAACCCCTATGTTTAAATATGAATTCATGATCTATAGATTACATGTTCTCATTATGTTTGATGAAATGACTGTCATGGTTAGGCCATTTTAGGTGAAGTCTCTAACTCAGTTTTGAGTGCTTGGCTTTGTTGGAATGCCATTTACGCATATGATAAGTTACAGGAAGTTTGGGGTAGTGTTCTGGAGGTTGACCTGGAATTTATGCTCAGAATCCAGGACCACACTCTCTGAACTGGAAAATTTGGGTTGCAACCGCATGGATGCAGGCTTATGCATGCAATTGGATGCTCCCAACCATATGGATGCCTTGTTGTGGGATTGGTTGAGGGCTCAAGGAAAGGAAAAGGTGGTATAGCTCAGGGTTTGGCCACTTGGGGTGGTTTCTCAGCTTCTAAGCGACCTGTAGACCCTATATGATGTGTTGAGTTGTCAGTTTGTCATCAGTTGTTGGTCCCACTTCTTTAATGGGACCTAGTAAGTTGGTTCATGTCATAGTATCTCGCCATCATGTTTACCCCAACAATCTGGTGAAAGTGGGTAAATGTGGGAGGGGTGGTTATACTTTGGTATTAGAGCACGGTTTAATTCTTGGACTTGTTGGACAAAATATTGTCACCATGACATTCTGCAATCAGTGTGAGTCTATCACCACTCATACTTTCCTCCTTTGCAAGTCTTAAACCTCAGTTCTTCATGTCAAGCCTTGAAAAATAAGAGAAAGCCCTTAAAAATATCTAAAACTCTACTTCCACACTTTCTCTTAGCATTACCTGCAGTCCCGCACCTACTGGTCATGCCCCCTGCATACCTGACCACTCTGTCTCTGTGTAATGGGTTTGGACCCCTATAAAAGTCAAAAAGGTGCAAGTACATTCTTAAAAACTCACTTTGGGTTATTTCTAGAAGCTTTTAGAGGGAATCTTGAGGTGGCAAGTTCGCTCCTTTAATGTTTATGCATCCCATACCTTAAGGAGCTAACCCCTTGATGCGAGGAGCTTATCCCTTTGAAGGAGAACTCTATCCCTTCATAGGTGGACCTATAACCTCCTTCGTTTGCACTATAAAATGAGGCATTGATCTGGTTACGAGGAGGTTGAAAGCTGAATATTTTTTAGGGTAAATGTTGTTGGAATTTAGTCTTCCTAATTGAGCTTCAGATGAAAGATTACATACCTTTTGATCTCATTGGGAAGAGTGTGAGGCTTGTCAAAGTAGAGGAGATTCTTGCTTGGACCCTGGGAGGAGCTTGTACAACATCAAAGCACCAAAGGTTGTAAATTTCTTCTTATTTTCAAAGTTAATACAATCAAATTTGTTTTTCTCAATAAGCTGTGTTTTATGGTTTATTTCATGGATTCCTTGATCACCATGATGAATATGATTTATTATATTAGCTATGCAGGTGTTATTTGATGTGTGCTTGTTTGTGATTGCAAGTTCTCAAAAGGAAACTCATTCGGACGATCAAAGTATGGCTGCCACAAACTAGCATTGGACCTAAGGTAGGGTCTAAAACACCTCTTGGTTTTTATTTATAAATCACAATATATTTAGAGAAAGATAGATTTGCTTGTCCTGCTTGTCACTAGATATCTGTTGCTACTAGGGAGATCGGTCTTGTCTGCAAGAATGATTTATCCAGCTGACAAATTGGAGACCATATTGGGGTTGAAGGCAAAACTGTTATTCTAGATGTGCAAGTGGTTGAAGGAGGACTCTATCCCTTCATAGGTGAACCTGTAACCTCCTTCCTTTGCACTATAAAATGAGGCATTGGGATGGTTACTGAGGAGGTTGAAAGCTGAATATTTTTTAGGGTAAATGCTGTTGGAATTTAGTCTTCCTAGTTGAGCTTCAGAGGAGATATTACATACCTTTTGATCTCATTTGGAAGAGTGTGAGGCTTGTCAAAGTAGAGGAGATTCTTGCTTGGACCCTGGGAGGAGCTTGTACAACATCAAGGCACCAAATGTTGTAAAGTTCTTCTTATTTTCAAAGTTAATACAATCAGGTTTGTTTTTCTCAATAAGATGTGTTTTATGGTTTATTCATGGATTCCTTGATCACCATGATGAATATGATTTATTATATTAGCTATGCAGGTGTTATTTGATGTGTGCTTGTTTGTGATTGTAGATTCTCAAAAGGAAACTCATTCGGATGATCAAAGTATGGCTGCCACAAACTAGCGTTGGAATTAAGGTAGGGTCTAAAACACCTCTTGGTTTTTATTTATAAATCACAATATATTTAAAGAAAGATAGATTTGCTTGTTCTTCTTGTCACTAGATATCTCTTGATACTAGGGAGATCGGTCTTGTCTACAAGAACGATTTATCCGACCGACAGGACCAAATGGCATAATGTGTTTATCATGCATGCATGTTTTCAATATGTTTGATATGCATGCATTTTATCTAGTTGGAGTTATAGTTTGTGAGGAGCCTACCATTTTGAAGGAGGACTCTATCCCTTCATAGGTGGACCTGTAACCTCCTTCCTTTGCACTATAAAATGATGCATTGGGCTGGTTACTGAGGAGGTTGAAAGATGAATATTTTTTAGGGTAAATGCTGTTGGAATTTAGTCTTCCTAATTGAGCTTGAGAGGAGAGATTACATACCTTTTGATCTCATTGGGAAGAGTTTGAAGCTTGTCAAAGTAGAGGAGATTCTTTCTTAGACCCTGGGAGGAGCTTGTACAACATCAAGGCACCAAAGGTTGTAAAGTTCTTCTTATTTTTAAAGTTAATATAATCAACTTTTTTTTCTCAATAAGCTGTGTTTTATGGTTTATTTCATGGATTCCTTGATCACCATGATGAATATAATTTATTATATTAGCTATGCAGGTGTTATTACATCTTGGTTTTTATTTATAAATCACAATATATTTAGACAAAGATAGATTTGCTTGTTCTGCTTGTCGCTAGATATCTGTTGATACTAGGGAGATCGGTCTTGTCCGCAAGAACGATTTATCCAGCCGACAAATTGGCGACCATACTGGGGTTGAAGGCAAAACTGTTAATCTAGATGTGGAAGTGGTTGAAGGAGGAATCTATCCCTTCATAGGTGGACCTGTAACCTCCTTCCTTTGCACTATAAAATGAGGCATTGGGTTGGTTACTAAGGAGGTTGAAAGCTGAATATTTTTTAGGGTAAATGCTGTTGGAATTTAGTCTTCCTAATTGAGCTTGAGAGGAGAGATTACATACCTTTTGATCTCATTGGGAAGAGTGTGAGGCTTGTCAAAGTAGAGGAGATTCTTGCTTGGACCCTGGGAGGAGCTTGTACAACATCAAGGCACCAAAGGTTGTAAAGTTCTTCTTATTTTCAAAGTTAATACAATCAAGTTTGTTTTTCTCAATAAGTTGTGTTTTATGGTTTATTTCATGGATTCCTTGATCATCATGATGAATATGATTTATTATATTAGCTATGCAGGTGTTATTTGATGTGTTCTTGTTTCTAATTGCAAGTTCTCAAAAGGAAACTCATTTGGACGATCAAAGTATGGCTGCCACAAACTAGCGTTGGACTTAAGCTAGGGTCTAAAACACCTATTGGTCTTTATTTATAAATCGCAATATTTAGGGAAAGATAGATTTGCTTGTTTTTCTTGTGGCTAGATCTCTGTTGATACTAGGGAGATCGGTCTTGTCCATAAGAATGATTTATCCGGCCGACAAATTGGCGACTCCACTGGGGACTTGAATTTTGGTTTTTTGCCTTTCCTTCTACTTTGACTTGAGAAGCTTTTTCTTGTTTTTGGTTTTTGCTTGATGTGTGTGGGATTGGGTAGTTTTTTAGGATCTGGAGTATATTTTGTTTTTTTCAAAATTTTGAAGAGGACCGAATGTTCTGTTTGTAACACAGTGCGGACATCCCCGTACTGTTACTTTACTACACAGAGCGGTACCACATCTGGTTATACCGGAAGCCTAAGGACCCTGTCAAACTTTTTGAAAAACCTAAATTATTTTTGTCTAGCTAAGCTTAGGATTTATTTACACTTTTTAGTCTCTGCCCAGATCTGCATGTGTCCTATCAAAAATTTATTGTAAGTGGGTTCCATTGGCATTTTGGTTTTAGCTGATTTTCTAGAAGTTTTGCGTGCCTGGTTTGATTTTCGTTTGGTCTTTGTAGTAACTCAGAGATTAGAAGCCTAAGAAACCTCAGATTACCTTGGTCTTTTTGATCTTCTTAATGAGTCTGACTGATTTGTGAAATTTTCCCTTGGTGAGAAATAGATCTCGTTTTCTCTTTGCAAAGCTTTGAATGAACTTGTTTGAAAATTTTGAATTTCATTTTTAAAAAAGAAAACATAGTTGGGTGTTTTTTGATTGATTTGTTATTCTGAACAAATTAGTCCTTAGTTTGCTAAATAAATAAGTAAAACATCCTCAAAAAGAAATTTTTAAAGCTTTTACTTCAATTAGGTTTTTAGAAGTTGTAGATCTCAAGATTAGTTTTTTATAGTTTTGAGTGTTTTCTAGAAATTTTAGAATCTCTTTTGAAAGAAATTGTTTTCTGTAGTTTTTGAGTGTTGAAAAAGAAAAGGAATTTTTCGTGAGCATAATTAGTAGTCTCGTTTTGAGTTTTTTGGAAAAGAAAAAATATTTTCTTTTCATTTATATGTTGAAGAAAGATTTGTTTTTCAAATAATTGCATTCTCAACTCTTTCTTTAGCTAGAAATTCATTGAAGAAAAAGAATTGTTTATCATCTTAGGTGCATTTTTAGTGTTTTGGAGTCGAGTCTTCACACCATAAAGTTTCATCTCCATTCCTATTGACTTAAGAAACAACCAATAAAAATAACGCTTAAAGTAAAATTGATCTAGCAATCGTTTTATTTCTAGGGCTATTATCACCAACATAGCTTAGGCTAGTATCTTGGAGTAGGGAGTAATTAACTCTCCAAGATAGTTAAAACAAACAAGTAGCTATATATTGCGGTAGGAAATAAATTCCAATTGTTACATCTATGCTCTAGGAAGCTACTGGTAGTGTTTCTTCTACTAGTGAATTAGCTGAAGAAGCTGAAATTTCTGAGCCTGAAACTGAACCTGCTGCTACTCCATCCTCAGGATTTGCTTCTCCAACTTCCAGTGGTCCTGGTTCACCCAGGGTAGGAAGCATCATTACCAAAAATCTTCCTTCGGGACTCATTTCTATTGAACAACTTGTTAGTCCAGAAGAAGATATAACTCTCCTTGAAAATCAACCAACTTTAGAACTTAGGGAGTGTGAATCAATTTTCTACAGTCCACCCAGGAGGGATGCTTGGTATGTATTTTTTACCAACTTTTTAGAAAATCCAGGTCTAAGTTTTTCACCACCTTGAGTTCCTTTTCATCCAACACCTAGAGATTATTATCCTCCTTTGAATATTTCGAGACAGTCATCCATGTTTTCCCAATCACCGGAAACATTTTTATATGGCAATCCTTCTGTTCTTTTTGGGTATCAGTCACTCACTAGTACTTTTTCAGGAGCATCTCCTCAACCCATTGAACATGGGATATCAACTGGTAATAACGGAACTAAACCATTGAGCATAGAAGAAGTTCTTATGATGTCTGGTACTATTCCAAATCCGCAACCTCAAGGTAGTCGGTTACCGCCTGGGGGGCAACCTCAAGGTACTCAATTATTGCTTGGAGGGCAACCTCAAGGTATTCAGTTATCGCCCTGGGGGCAACCTCAAGGACAGTACATTCCTTCGAGACAGTACATTCCTCAAGGTCAACCCCAGACTTAGTACATACCTTAAGGTCAACCCTAGTATTAATATATACCTCAAGGTCAACCCCAGTTTCAGTACGTGCCTAAAGGTTATCAACCTCAAGGTCAGTACCCAACCCAAGGTTTCCAACCACATTCTGGTCAATCATTTGTACAAGGAGCTGGAAATGTACCTTTGAATTATCAGCCCTATGCTCAACCCGGTTATGGTCCTCATTATGCTCAACCTTTTATGGGTCCATACCCCGAAATGAACATGGTGTGGGATCCATCTCAACCTCAACAGATCTTGCAACCTAATGTGCAGTTGTCATCTCAATCTGGACAACCTTTGGTTTCTATTTCAACCCAGCAACCTGTCGAGACTACTATTCAAACTTCTGCACCTGGTGTAGCTCATCAGTTTGGGCCTAGTTCACCTCGAACTCTGCCTGAAATGACTACTGCAACTGCTGCAGCTTCTATTCAATCTACCCCACCTACTTCTAGAGTATCAACAACTCCGGTTTCTACTGTTCCTGCATCAACTCCTCAAGCATCTTTACCTCAGTTAGGACCCACAATTCAGACTTCGGTTCAGATGCCTATAGGACAACTTGGTCCAAGTACACTTGTCACAAGTCAACCCCAATTCACTTATCAACCGTACTAGGGACAGTACCAATTCGGTCCTGCTGTTCAAAGCCCAGTTTACCAGTATCAGCCGTACCCTGGATATACTTATTAGCAACCTCAACAACCCTAGTTTGGTCCGGTTAATCCTAGTTTTCTGGGAGGATACAATATTCCAAATGCAATTCCAATTCCAAGTTATCCCGGATATCCTCCTCCTAGGGCTGGTCCTATGACCCAGGGTTTTTGTGACCCTAACCATCAGTTACCATTTATTGCAACTTTGGACTTGCCTAATTTGTCGCGCCTTACGAACGATCCAATTAATTATCTTTCGTTTTGGCCGCCCATGACAAATAAGTTGCCCAGTGATATCCCAAAGTTTGAAGGTAAATCAGAAGAGGACCCATCAAACCATGTGATGACTTATCACCTCTGGTGTGCATCTAATTCCATTATAGATGATTCAATTTGTTTATGTCTTTTTCAACGCACTATGATTGGTCTTGCGACCAAGTGGTACATTTAGTTACTGCGAGCTTCTTTTTATAACTTTAGTCAGCTAGCTACTTCATTCTTAACTCATTTTCAGTTGCCTGTCAGATATGACAATGGTGCGGAATTATTAACTTCATTAAAACAGTCAAGATCCACTTATATTTCAGATCATATTCATGAATGGTGACGTCGACGATGTTTAGTGAAAGTTTTTATTCTGGATCAAATTTTAGCAGAATGGTCTGTTAAATCATTATTACCTAAAATCACTGAGGATGTAGCTAAGGCAGGAGTTGTTACTGAAGAGCAAGTAATTTCTCAAGATCAGTACCTTGACCTAGTTTATACACAGTCGGGTACTTTACACCAAAAAATACCCGACCTTTCGAAACAAAATCAAATAACTGCAGCTCCTTCAGGGTCTCATGCCGTTGATGGTATGATTGGTTCAGTTAAAACTAAAAGTAAGAAGAAATATTCAAAGAATTCTTCTCCTATTATAACTTTACCAGATTCCCCGACAGGAGACTCTTTCGCTGAAATTCCCGCCGATATTCATGTCATAGAATCATCTATGGCCAAATCAAAATCTGGCAGTAAAAAGAAAGGGAAGAGGAAAAATAAACAAAACTCAAAAGAGAAATCAGATAAAACTGAATCTACTGACGAGAAACGTAAACCTCACTATCCTTGTCTCATTTGTGATGAAGAGCATTTTACAATAGACTTCCCACCTTGCGTTGAGGTTGCAAAAATCGTCAAAGGTTCTCAAATGCCTGTTGTCTTGAAGGATCCTTTTCCTAGTAAAGATAGTAAGATGATTGGTTCTTCCTCAAATGCATCAGAAGAACCCATAATGATGATGTCTCATGTTAGGATTGCGACACAATCGCAAGATTATGGAAGTAAAAGTCCTGCTGGTGGTAAGGAAGCAGAATATTCTAATTCAAACCCATCAACCTCAACTCCTGGTTCTGATCCGCTATAGATCGAGAAACCTAACCTAAACTTAGTAATCAAACTGCCTACTAAAGGTATACTTCGGAAGTCAACTTTCAATCCGCATGTGAGAGCTACTCAGAATTATAACATTGTTGAAGAATTAGCTATTTCCCCTTCAGCAATGTCGTCTTTGGAAGTGCTGCAATCATGCCCAGCACAACGTAAATTACTTTTGTCAGTTATAGGAGTTTTTGATATTTAGGACTCGAACCCTATAATATTTGATTTAGAAAATAGTACCCCTCATCTACCTCATCAAATGACTTTCCAGATTCTAGTGTTAGTAAAAAACAGACCTTGTTTTAGGACTGTAATTGATGAAGGAGCTTCTACGTGTATTATGTCGATCCAGTGTTGGAGATCGCTTGGTTCTCCTACACTCAATCAATCCCCGACGATTCTAAAGGCTTTTGATGGCCGTGGGATCCATCCTTTTGGCATTCTACAGGATTTACCTATAGGGGTTGAACGTTGAATATTTTTTAGGGTAAATGCTATTGGAATTTAGTCTTCCTAATTGAGCTTCAGATGAGAGATTACATACTTTTTCTGATCTCATTGGGAAGAGTGTGAGGCTTGTCAAAGTAGAGGAGATTCTCGCTTGGACCCTGGGAGGTTTTTGTACAACATCAAGGCACCAAAGGTTGTAAAGTTCTTCTTACTTTCAAAGTTAATACAATCAAGTTTATTTTTCTCAATAAGCTGTGCTTTATCATTTATTTCATGGATTCCTTGATCATCATGATGAATATGATTTATTATATTAGCTATGAAGGTGTTACTTGATGTGTGCTTGTTTGTGATTGCAGGTTCTCAAAAAGAAACTCATTCGGACGGTTGAAGCATGGATGCTACAAACTAGCGTTGGACTTAAGGTAGGGTCTAAAACACCTATTGGTTTTTATTTATAAATCGCAATATATTTAGAGAAAGGAAGATTTGCTTGTTATGCTTGTCGCTAGATATCTGTTGATACTAGGGAGATCAGTCTTGTCCGCAAGAACGATTTATCCGACTGACAAATTGGCGACTCCACTGGGAACTTGAATTTTGGTTTCTTGCCTTTCCTTTTACTTTGACTTGAGAAGCTTTTTCTTGTTTCTAGTTTTTGCTTGATGTGTGTGGGATTGGGTAGTTTTTTAGGATCTGGAGTATATTTTGTTTTTTCGAAATTTTGAAGAGGACCGCATGTTCTGTTTGTAACACAGTGTGGACATCCCCGTACTGTTACTTTACTACACAAAGCGGTACCGCATCTGGTTATACCGGAAGCCTAAGGACCCTGTCAAACTTTTTGAAAAACCTAAATTATTTTTGTCCAGTTAAGCTTAGGATTTATTTACACTTTTTAGTCTCTACCCAGATCTGCATGTGTCCTATCAAAAATTTATTGTAAGTGAGTTCCATTGGCATTTTGGTTTTAGGTGATTTTCTAGAAGTTTTGCGTGCCTAATTTGATTTTCGTTTGGTCTTTGTAGTAACTCAGAGATTAGAAGCCTAAGAAACCTCAGATTACCTTCGTCTTTTTGGTCTTCTTGATGAGTTTGAATGATTTGTGAAATCTGCCCTTGGTGAGAAATAGATCTTGTTTTCTCTTTGCAAAGCTTTGAATGAACTTGTTTGAAAGTTTTGAATTTCATTTTTAAAAAAGAAAACATAGTTGGGTGTTTTTTGATTAATTTGTTATTCTGAACGAATTAGTCCTTAGTTTGTTGAATAACTAAGTAAAACGTCCTCAAAAAGACATTTTTAAAGCTTTTACTTCAATTAGGTTTTTAGAAGTTGTAGATCTCAAGATTAGTTTTTTATAGTTTTGAGTGTTTTCTAGAAATTTTAGAATCTCTTTTGAAAGAAATTGTTTTCTGTAGTTTTTGAGTGTTGAAAAAGAAAAGGATTTTTTCGTGAGCATTGGGGTTGAAGGAAAAACTGTTAATCTAGATGTGGAAGTGGTTGATGCCCCTCTAGATTACAACCTTCTCTTGGGTCACAGTTGGTCTTATGCTATGACTGCTGTTGTTTCATCGGTCTTTCAACTTATAAAGTTTCCTCATAATGGAAAGATCGTAACCATAGACCAGCTGACTTACTTTTCATCTGACCCAGCCTCTTCTGAAAGTATCCAACATGTTGGTAAAACAACTATCCCTTACAAGGATGTTGGGGTAGGATTGGTTAAAAATTGTAGTTTACTAGGAACTTTTTCCTTTCCTCCTCCTAACGTATCGCCTTCTACTGCAACCATTCATATGATTTCATCGAACATTATTGTTTTTGTTAATCCTTGGATCGTACCTTACAAGTCTGAGGTGGATTCATTTGGTGATGCGATGCCTTTGAGTCCCTATGAAATTGCATATCAGGCTGTACAGTCTTTTTCTGACCCTTGTTCAAACGAAATTGATCTAATGAATGTGGTCCATGGAGAATCACTTTCAATATCAAACTCAGATTCAACAACTTTTTCTAAGCTTGTTCATACAAATGAGCAGATTCGTGAAATTTTGTTTGTTGATGATTTACCATGGGAAGATCTTCATCATCGATCTTCATTTTTACTTGAGCTTGATCATTTTGAAAATGATTTTTCATCTATTTTTACTACTGATTATGTCAAAGAACCACAAAATCCATTGCAAAATCCTGATTTTGAACTAAATTTGTGAAATATTTCTCGAACGGTTCCTATTGACATTTCAATTAAACCAGGAATTATTGAAAAAATTCATATAAGTGCCTCTTGTACGGAAAATGAACTCCAAACTTATAAGGCCCTATTTCAATAATTTCGTGATGTGTTTGCCTGGTCATATGAAGAAATGCCAGGAATTGATCGAGCAATTGTTGTTCATGAAATTAAAACTTACCCGGATGCTAAACCTGTCCAGCAACGTTTGCGTTAGATACACCCACGAAAAGCTGCTGCTACTAAAGCAGAAGTTGAGAAATTACTTCGAGCAGGTTTCATTTATCCAATTCCCTTAACTGATTGGGTATCGAATATTGTTCCTGTTAACAAAAAGTAAGGAACGATACGAATATGTATCGATTATAGGGATATTAATCGAGCTTGTCCCAAAGACAATTACCCAACCCCCTATATCGATCAAATCATTGATGATTGTGCCGAAAGTGAAATATTCTCCTTTATGGATGGTTTTTCCGGTTACAATCAAATCAACATACTCCCTGCCGATCAACCAAAAATGGCTTTCATTTTTCCATGGGGGACGTTTGCTTACTACAAATTACATTTTGGATTGAAGAACGACAGAGTAACTTTTCAAAGAGCTATGTCTTACGCGTTTCATAACATCAAGCACATTGTGCAACCGTATCTTGATGATTTAACTTCCCATTCATTACGTAGAGCCGATCATCTCACTCATTTACAAGCAATCTTTATGAGATGTAGGCATTATCGAATTAGGTTGAATCCACACAAATGTGTTTTTTGTATAGAAATGGGTCGTTTACTGGTATTTGTTGTTTCAAAAGCCAGCATTCATGTTGATCCCTTGAAGGTTGAAGCTATTGTCGAATTTCCTCCTCCTTCGACTCTTTGCCAACTCCAAAGTTTGCAAGGGAAAGCAAACTTCTTACGTCAATTCATTCCTAACTACGCCAAGATAACAAAGGGTTTTACTAGGTTGTTGAAACAGAATGCTCCATTCTTTTGGGATGAGATAGCTGACAAATGTTTTGATGCACTTAAACACACGTTGACCCATGCACCGTTATTGCATCCTCCCAACTACAACCAAGATTACCTCTTGTACCTCGCCGCTTCTCATTCCACCATCGAAATGGTGTTGGTTCAAGAAGATGAATTCAATAGTGAACATGTGATTTACTATCTTAGTCGAACTTTGAATCCAACTGAGCTTAAATATTCACATGTGGAGAAATTGGCCTTGGTAGCTGTTCAAGCTGTCCAAATATTTCGTCATTACATCTTACTATGCAAAACTACTGTAATTTCTGGCTGTAACCCTATGATCTATATTTTGACCAAACAATTGCTAGGGGACAAGTATTCCAAATGGATTGTTATCCTACAGGAATTTGACTTGGAATTTGAAAAATCCAAGTCAAAGAAATCTTTAGTTTTTGCGGAATTGATGTGTCATTTCTCGCGTGCTGATACTGAAACTGTGGCGGAAGAGCCCATTGTGGATGAATCCTTGTTTCTTATCAGTACTCTTGATCCATGGTATGGAGATATCATAGTTTATCTCCGAACCCAATATTTTCGGCTTGAGATTTCACGATCTCAGCAGCGAAAAATACGTTTCCAATCCCAACAATACAAAATTATTGGAGATACACTCTATCATCATGGGGCGGATTCTATTTTCCGACATTGTTTAACTCATGAAGAAGATGAAAAGGTTCTAAATGACTGTCACTCTGGAGCATGTGGCGGTCATATGTCTGGGTATGCCATACCCCAAAAGATATTGCGCGCTGGCTATTTCTGGCCGTATTTATTTAAAGATTGTATCTATGCGGTCCGAAAATGCCACAATTGTCAAATTTTTGATCGAAAGATGTGTGCTCCACCTGCTCCTCTCCACCCTATAATTGCTGTCGGCCCTTTTGCAAAATGTGGTATCGACTTTATTACATGTAACCTTCACTCAGCTGGGGGGCATGCGTATATCATCCTTGCGGTAGATTATTTTACTAAGTGGGCCGAGGCGATGCCTACATTTTTGGCAGACGGCAAAACTGCATCAATTTTCATTTTCAATCATATAATTACTAGATTCGGTGTTCCACAAGCGATTATTACTGATCATGGGATTCATTTTCGAAATATCATGATAACTGAACTAACAAATCAACTTGGCCTACATCACGATAGTTCTACTCCATATTACCCCCAGGCTAATGGCCTGGTTGAAGCCATCAACAAAGTTCTAGTCATTATGATCCGACGAATCAATGGTATTCATAGGTCGAATTGGCATAACATGTTATTTTTAGCGCTTTGGGAATATCGAACCTCAGTAAAAACATCAATTGGTTTCACTCCTTTTCAACTAGTTTACGGTTTGGAAGCTGTGTTACCCATTGAATGCGAAATTCCATCATTGCAAATAGCCATAGAGTTACTTACAGCCACTTCCGAAGAGGAGAAACGTTTGTTGTACTTAGCTCAGCTAGATGAGAATCGATGTGATGCTACACTAGCAATCGAAACTCATGCCAAACGAATTAAAGCTCAGTACGATCGAAATGTTACACCTCGTAATTTTTCGGAAGGGGACCTAGTCTTACTATACGATCAAGCAAATGATAAGCTAGGGGCTGGAAAATTCGTACCTATGTGGCATGGTCCTTATGTTGTTAAGTGAAAGCTGGAAAAAGGGGCCTATGAATTGGTAGATTTTGAAGGTGTCTCTTTGGGTAAACCCATAAATGGTCTTTATCTGAAGAGATATTATGCTTAAATTTGGGTGTAGAGATTTTAGTTAGATTAGTTTCTTTCTAGCTGGTGTGTTTTAGATTAGAAAAGTGTGCTTAGTTTAGAGTGTTTTTATCATTATTCCTGCTTATCTTGATTTTACTCTTGATATTGCAGATGTCGACGTCTCTTCAAACATACATTGGTTTCGCTGATGGCGCTTGTCGTAATACATGGAACATTTCTTCCGCAGCTTGCGTTATCTATTCACCCTCTAATGAGTTGACATCTATGCATGGGGTAAGCCTCAGTCAAACAATGAATAACATTGCAGAGTATAGTTGTTGTGGGGAAAAATTCCTATGCAGGACGATCCTATCCACCTAAGGTGTGACAGTGCCTTAGCAACAAACAGAGACAACTATTCTAGTATTCTTCCTTTATGAATTAGAATGAAGAGAGATGGATGGACTAACCGGTGTCTTCCGTTTGTCCCTCGATCCAGTTTCTCTTCTCTTTGAGAGTTCTCAGCTACTTGCCTTCTCGCTCGCCCAGCTTCAACAGGTCTCTGCAAGATCACAAGAAGAGAACACTACACAAGACATGGATTCATATTCATAACTAGTTCAGGATTAGAAATAAACTAAACATACTAATGCAATCATACATCAAAGATACATCAGTATATAGGAGAAACCAAGATAGCTTTATTGATGAATAACAAGGTTCAGGAAGAGATACAACCAAGAAGGCTCCAATCCAGCATCTCCTTCCCAGCAAATGGAATTCCTATCTTCACCTCCCTTCAAAGCATTAAGCACCCAATGATTCTGATCTCAAACCAACAGCAATTCTTTGCAATAACAAAATTCCAGCCTCCAGATCTCATGGAGGAGAGATCCATATATAGATGTTTGGAGAGAGGATGAGTCAGCTTGAGATCTGACTAGTGTCCTCTCCCTCTGTCAGTTCTTGTATCCACTTGGAGGTTCTTGCTTCCACTTGGAGATTGAGAACCTCTTACTCATCACTAGTCGAATTCACTGAGGCAAGTGTCATTGAGGAAGATTCTGGAAGCTTCCTGGGTCTTTGACACCTTGTTGAATGAACTTGCCACTTGTCAACTCTCGTTCAGCGCACCTGGGTAGTGCTTCTACCTGCGTTGCAGTGCAAGTAGCCAGTTCAGAGTTTGCATTTCAGCGTAGACAGCTAGTGGAGCCTCTGAACTGATCCTGAATTGACTTGTTTTTGAGCAGTTTCTGGTGGAGAACTTCTGTGAATTGCTGTGGTTTGTTAGCCTTGTTCCTCTAGGGGTAGGAACAACATGTTTAGGGACTTTGGATCCCTTAGATTATGGACATTTCATGCTTATAGCTGTAAGGCACAAAAATGTCTATAACAGTTGCCCCCTAAAGTACGAGGTCATTTATCGGGTGAAATGCTTTATCAGGAGGATCCGAAGTTCATCCAATGCTGGGAGGAGACCTGTAATAAGATACAATACAATACATTATTTTTCATACTGCTTTCATGATCTAGCTGAGACGGGCATTCCCATGCTCAGCTTTATAAATTCATTTTTCTGTACATAGAACAGACAATCGTCTGATGGTAGACTGATGATTTTGATGAAATCATCATCCTTTCTGGTAGGATGATTATCTGCTGCAAGGATGTACATGTCAATGTCTTTATCTTTCCTGAATATATATCGCAGCCCGGATGGATGAAACTAGATCCGGGGTCTTCAAACTCGTTCGATCTTCACTCTAAGTACAAGTCGATCCATGTGAGAAATGTTTTGAAGTCGAACATGGAAAGACATCGCTTGATTACCGGTCAATGAGGTAAACCGTTAACAAGCGCGAGAGGAATCACCGATAATGATAATGACCCTCAAGGTACTGCAGTACAATTCACGTGGTGTGAATAAAGGACTTGGCGTCGAACACCACATAAAACCTTTCGGTCGAAGGTCATTGATGTATACCTGTCGCCGGAAGTGAGAAACTTGCCATTGAGGCATGCAAGCTTCAAAGTACTGAAGGGGGTGTTCCTAGATCAACTTCTTGGATAATGAGCTGATGTCGACAAGAAGCGATCCGTCAAAGGAGGGCCTTAATGAATCCCACATCAATGACACGGAACGGAGCTAACGATTTTGATGGAGGTGAAAACGATCTGTGACATATGATTCAGGGTGGCAGTCATGAAAGGATGAAGGATAATGTACGGCAGTGGATGGGACATGGTTGACTTCTCTGAATGACTTCTCTTGAACATATGGCAACACTGATGTGATGGATCGGTAGCATTACCCCAAATATGGATGGTATGGCGAGACCATGGTGATGTGACCGGTGAATGAAACAACCCAACCCGATTGTGGTACGGAGGAAAAGTGTCATGTTCAAGAGCGACTTGCTACCATCAAAGTTTTCTTGAGTTTCTCCCAATTTTTCCCCAGTCATTGCTGACCAGTACCTCTTTATTTTTGTCAAGCTTGAGGAGGATAACATATGCTTGTTCTATAACCTGCCCTTCGGGCAAGCCCATCGCTATGTTTTAACGAGCCTAGCGATAGTGAAACTCGTTCTCGTCTAAAGACAAGTTTGTCGCTATTTAATGATTTTAACGAGTCTAACGACAAAGACAACTCGGTCCCTTTTCATTTTTAGAGAGTCTGAAAAGGTACGTAAAGATAACTCCAAAGTTCCTTTTTCGTCATCTAATCCCTTAAGTCTGAAAAAGTATAAAACAATACAGAAGGGATGAGTTTTCGATAGTTTTAACGAGCCGAACAAAACAAGCGCTCGATCTTTTTGTGCAATAATCCCTCAGGTCCAAAAAGATTAAAATCTAGAGGAGGGATAGCACTTCCTGTCCCTTTAACGAGCTGGAAGGCCAAGGACTCGGCAATCTTTTCATTTTTTACGAGTCAGATGAAAAGAGCTTAAAGAAGACTCGTCTTTTGAGGAACGAGTGATGAAACGGGTTAGCAGCTGATTCCAGGTACAGGTTGGAATTTTCCAATCACGGCAGTGTCACAAGGATGGCTAGGTGAAATCACTCTTCGCAGCTGTTCCTCAAAATGGGTAAACAATCATATGGAGGTGAACGATCGGCCAATGGAAAAGTGGAGGTGACGGTGCAAACACGACCAAGGCTTTAATGGCTGATAATGTTACATTCACAGTGGTTATTTACCGGGTAGTTCATTTTTTAACGAGCTTAAACGCGGATTGAAACACTTGCTCGATCTTATGTTTATTTTTTAACGAGCATGAACTATGTGCTAAAACTGCTCGGATCTTGCGTTTATTTTTTAACGAGCATGAACTGTGTGCTAAAACTGCTCGATTAACCCAGTCATATGATAAGAGTGTCTCATCAAGATTCTATTTTTTATGGAGCTTCATCTCACTAGGCTTTGCTCCACATCCTTTCTTTATGCAAGTTAGGAAACGGCTAACCCAAAAAACAGATAAATAACCGCTCTTTGCTTGCACTCCAAAAGGTTTGCATGCCTCCAGGTATAAAGAACGATTTCAAGGTTACCCCTACTTCTCTTCCACCAAAACATTTGTTTCACCGGGAGAGGCTTACCTCTTTCAGGTCACCCAAAGATTGCTCCATTCGCGGCCATGAATAAAACACTTCTTCGGCAATGTCTACCGAGATAAACAAAGGTGAGCGACGAAGCCCGCCAACTCACATAACTTTGACAAAAGAATCTTATTCTAGAATAACCCCTCTTCCTAGACAGACGGGGTACAGACTAGTCATATTCTCCCGCGGAAACCTACCCTATACCCAAAGTTTTCCTGCCGAAGCAGACCAGGACGCATGCCCCCTGGGTTCCAGTCATATCCTCCCGGATTACTCGCGCTCATCAGGAGGACAGACCGTGGGTTGAGACACTTCTTGCGTGAATAGACCATTTAGGGATGGTGTATGACTATTTGCGATGCGTGATCCGGGAAATGAAAGTTGGTCCACGAGCTTGACCACTCTTCCTTCGTGTGGAAAACACATTACTCTAAAGAGTGAGGAGACGACGGCTCCCATGCAATATATATAGTTGCGTCCAAGGAGTAGGTTATAATCCAAGGGTCCTTGAATGACCATCACGTTCATTTGAACGGTCTTCCCTTTCAATGTTATGGGCACATTGGGGAGGATCCCTAAAGGTCGACTGGTTCCTTTATCAAAGCCTGATAGATTTCTCATTTCAGGCAAAAGCGCTGGCGAACCAAGCGCTTTCCAAGCAATAGAGGAAAGGATACTCACAGATGCCCCCTCATCAATGATGGTGCCAGCCATTACCATTCTGTATATTTGAACGATAATTCTGAATGGTATGCTGGCTGGCAAGCGGGGTCTACCTAGTTGGTTCCAGTCGAAGGACACAACCAGGTTGCTTGGTGGTGGGACCGAATAGATGGCCGGATATCGCTCTGATGAACTTCCTTCCTGCGATAAAGGAATGGGTGCATTGCCCCCGTGTTCGTCGGAGTCTGTGTTGATGAAGAGAATTTGGACGGTGACGTCTTTATTCTCCTCTGTGATGGTATCATTCGAAGATAGAGCCTCTGAAGGCAAAACCGGGTCAACTGCCGCCTCAACCTTTTGACTTTAGTCAGGTATGGATTCAGACGGTTCATCTTCAATGATAGGTGCTTCGGCTGACCACCTGAGCGGGCCAGCCGGGTTCTCAACTAGTGAAGGACTTGGCAGGAGTTTTTGATATCCAGGAGGAAGTTGCGCTCGTAAAAACGGGCGATCTTCCAAAACTCTTTTAGCCTCGTCTAAGAAGGGACAACGGTGGATGGCATGGTCGCCTCCACACAGTTTGCAGGGAAATCTGGCTTTCCCTCTCTGTCCTGTGGCTTCACTTTCACTAGTTGACGGTGTGCTGTCAACATGGCTATCAGAGGTTGACGCCACTGAATTGTGCAAACGGGGAGACCAGTCTCTTAGTATCCGAGGGATGCAGGGACAATCTCTGTGGAAGTGGTCTCCCTTGCATATGACGCATGGCGATTTAGGCCTTGCCAGTGCTGTGTGTGGATTTTTGTCAGACGACACTTGTTTGCCCCCTGTCGCTTTTGGCTCCTTCTTCTTCTTCTCTTTCTTCTTCTTTTCCTTCTTCTCCTTAGGAACTCGGTTTTTTGTTTTACCAGTTCCGTCAAGCGAAGAGGAAGGAGGAGAGGAAGACTTAGATGAAGTAGAAGGCTGGTGGGCGACTCTGGTCTGGTCTAACTGTTGACTCGACTGTTCAGGAATAGTGGTGTTCTAAACGACATTGGTTGAAAAGAGCCAGACCGGCAGGCCAATTGTCAGTCCTGGAAGCGACAATGTGGCCATATGGGGCGCACCAACATCTCCCCAAGAGGAGAAGGGACAAGGATTTCCACCAAGGGGAATTCCTTGGTTGGTGGGCTCCATTTTTTCAACCTAAAGATCAACGCAGGAATAAATGTGATTGTTCCGTTTAAAATAAATTTTTAACGACGCTTAGACACAACTTGCTTTTTCAATTTTAGAGAGTCGAGAAAAGGCTAAAGATGACTCTAGTCTCCTTCGATGTTTTAACGAGCCCGAAGTGACAAATGCTTGGATGGACTTTTTCTGTTATAGAGTCTGAAAAAGGCCAAAAGAAACTGCTCTGGAGTTCTAGGCAGAGGGTGTGCCAAACTTTTCGCAAAACCGCAGAATACTTTTTAAGGTACGGGCGGTCGATCTTCCTGAATGCTGTGTTCAGTGCATTACGATCAGTAGGGCGGCCGACACGGCTTCCTAAGGATAAATGTTTTATTCCTATAGGGGTCTCCCAATATATACGCGACGGTACGTGGGAGCACAATCCGTACTGGCGCTATCGTCCCTCAGGAGGAATCACCCACCTTCAACGAGATCGACAGTCACCAGGCTTTACGACGCCGGAACACGTCTCTAGCCTAGACCTCTATGTTGTGCGTTATGTTGCAAAGCGTTGTTAAGTTCATTTAGTTTATTTTAGGTTGATCTTTTTTGAAGTTTGCCTTTCTGGATCACCATGAGATGTATGGTACAATTCCTAAATGCAGTCTAAAGATGATAAGCAAGCTTTATATCTTTTCAACTATGAAAATCCTAGCTACAAAGGGAAAAGAAAGACACCATCTTTTCTCAAAGAGCAATCAGCACACTCTAATGCACTTTTCCTAAATCAAGCATGCAAACTATCAAAATGCAAATGCACAATGCAGGTGTTTGTTTTCCGCTTTCTTAGTATTGATGCCTACAAAGAAAGCTTTTTGTACAACTTTGAATTTGCTTTTAAATGACAAGTACAAACAAGTTTACTTTTTCGAAATCAGAAAGGGTAGAAGAGAATACAACACTTTACGACTTTCGAAATGAACACTTGTTTCGACACTTAAAAGAGACAAACTCAAACCAAAAGCAAAAGCAAATGTATAATCAATTGTAAACAGCCAATGAACTCTCTCCTAAGATCACAATCAACAGATCTGAATCAAGGGCTACAGGATGATTATTTCACTCTTGCAAAGGAAAAATGTAAATGACGCCACAAACACATAAAAACACTCACAGTCTTTTTGTACGAAAGGAGGCAGAATTTAAGCAGAGAAAAGGAGTTATCAGACTGGTACCTATGCTGGTTACAGGCTGCAAAAATCAGAGATCAAAACAAGGCAAAACAGAGCAGAGAACCCCAGCTGCACAAGGCTTAACTGGATCAGGGCAACCTCAACACAGGGGTTTTGACATTCAGCGCAGGTAGCCTTCACGAGACCTGCGTTGAAATGCAGAACCTCTTCACAGGGTTCGCGCTGAAGGAGAAACGAGAGTTTCTCACTGGGTTCTGGGTCACAGTTTGCTGATTAATCTACGGTTTCAGGCCAAATAAAAGCAACAAGAAAGGTACAATCAAAGGGACGCTTTGAGGGAGTACTAAGATCTATCACAAAGGATCATCAAATCATTTGTGAGTCCATTGTTCAGATCATAGACAAATCCAGTGATTGGATCAAAGCAGCAACTGTCTACTTTGCTTCTGAGAATAGCAGATGCAGTTCGATTGTTGTTGTTGAGTCTATGAAACAAACAATGATAGAGACACAAATAAAATGACTAAACAGATCTCCCCAGTGGAGTCACCAATTTGTTGTGGGGAAAAATGCCTATGCAGGACGATCCTATCCACCTAAGGTGTGACAGTGCCTTAGCAACAAACAAAGACAACTATTCTAGTATTCTTCCTTTATGAATTAGAATGAAGAGAGATGGATGGACTAACCGGTGTCTTCCGTTTGTCCCTCGATCCAGTTTCTCTTCTCTTTGAGATTTCTCAGCTACTTTCCTTCTCGCTCGCCCAGCTTCAACAGGTCTCTGCAAGATCACAAGAAGAGAACACTACACAAGACATGGATTCATATTCATAACTAGTTCAGGATTAGAAATAAACTAAGCATGCTAATGCAATCATACATCAAAGATACATCAGTATATAGGAGAAACCAAGATAGCTTTATTGATGAATAACAAGGTTCAGGAAGAGATACAACCAAGAAGGCTCCAATCCAGCATCTCCTTCCCAACAAATGGAATTCCTATCTTCACCTCCCTTCAAAGCATTAAGCACCCAATGATTCTGATCTCAAACCAACAGCAATTCTTTGCAATAACAAAATTCCAGCCTCCAGATCTCATGGAGGAGAGATCCATATATAGATGTTTGGAGAGAGGATGAGTCAGCTTGAGATCTGACTAGTGTCCTCTCCCTCTGTCAGTTCTTGTATCCACTTGGAGGTTCTTGCTTCCACTTGGAGATTGAGAACCTCTTACTCATCACTAGTCGAATTCACTGAGGCAAGTGTCATTGAGGAAGATTCTGGAAGCTTCCTGGGTCTTTGACACCTTGTTGAATGAACTTGCCACTTGTCAACTCTCGTTCAGCGCACCTGGGTAGTGCTTCTACCTGCGTTGCAGTGCAGGTATCCAGTTCAGAGTTTGCATTTCAGTGCAGACAGCTAGTGGAGCCTCTGAACTGATCCTGAATTGACTTGTTTTTGAGTAGTTTCTGGTGGAGAACTTCTATGAATTGCTGTGGTTTGTTAGCCTTGTTCCTCTAGGGGTAGGAACAACATGTTTAGGGACTTTGGATCCCTTAGATTATGGACATTTCATGCTTATAGCTGTAAGGCACAAAAATGTCTATAACAATAGTGCAGTGATTGAGTTATTATCTGAATCCATCTCATTCGGGATTCGGAGTTTGATTGTTAGGATAGATTCTAAACTCGTTGTATTGCAACTTAATAGAGTTTAGGCCATTAGAAATCCAGTGTTATTAAGATTATTTTTTAGAGTTCGTCTCTTGGAACGTGAATTTGACTACATTGAATATCAACATATTCCAAGATATTTAAATACATTAGCAGATGCAATTTCCTCTTGAATGTTAAATAGACATTTTCAATAATCAAACAGTAAATTTTAAAACATTCCATAACATGCTATACAAAATAGCTAGTAATAGTGATATAGGATAGCATAAAAGTGTGTCAAATATACATCGTCTTCGAATAGGTTGAAAAACACCTTATGATCGGCAAAAATGATAGTACAAAAAGGAAAAATGCCGTATGAGTCTACAAAAGGCGATCATCCTATCACTGGTGATGATCACGATAAGAAACGACTGCTCGGGCCACCCTACAAAGGAACCTCTTGAAAGGTCCTAGGACCCCAATCACATAGCGTTATAACCTAAGAGGAATGTCATCTATGCTAGTCTCCGGAATATCTGCTGTCAAACGCTCTAGATGATTTTCCAATTCGGTCAAGGTCTCTGTAGATTCGTCTCGTGGGGCCGGTACTCCTACAGCTGGGTGTCTCCTCTCATAGGGTCGGAGAGCAGCTGGTCGCCGTGAACCCACGTCTGCATTTAAAACTTTTATTATCAGTTTTGGACGATTTAAAAACAAAACAAAAAAATAGTTAAAACTTAGAAAATGTTGAGCATGATTTTACCTGAGTCATCCCACTACTCTCTTGGTGGAAGATTCATGTCTGAATCACCACGATAATCCATCCCAGCATAAGGAAAATCCTAAATCATGAAAAGTTGGTTCTCCAACCAACGAAAATACTTTGGCAGAAATCGAACAACCTCTGAACCCTCCTCAGGATGATGGGCCATAACTGTAACCCATTGCACGAGCTTAGGCTCTTGGGGAAGTCCAACTCCAACGGAAAGCTACTGTGGGACCAACATTGGGACCCTCTCTAAACCAAAGCTCACAACTTGGAAACCATATCCAAAGTTTTTTAGTTGTCTATTCCTTGCTCTAGTTAGTTGGCCTTTTACATTCGCCAACACAGCTTCGCACCAGTTGAAGATGGTGCCTCGATAACAGTCTACTTCCATTCGCATTTGGGATCCGGTAGCGACATGCAGTGCTGCGCTTCCGCAGAGTCTGGTGACAGTAAATGCAATCACTTTAAGTTTAGGACGGGAGATAATTTTGATATCAATCCATTTGTCCTTTGTCTGGTCATTACAAAACTCTAGTCGGAGAATATCGACAGACTGGCCACCTAGCCTAGTCCCGAATAGAGATAATCATTCATCTCTCTTAGGCAAACCAGTCAAGAAGTAAATGTCCTCTAGCTCGATTTCGAGCCGATGGCCACCAATAATGAAGCACTGGTCCTGTACATTCCATCTGTCCACCAGCCACTGCAAAAAGTCTTCTTGGGTCCTCATGCCAGGTATGGCCCAGAATTTATATAGCCCACATGCTTTTAATGCCTATATAGAAGGTGGATGAACTAACGCAACTAAGTCCACATCTTCGTGGTCCTGTTCCCACCAAATGAGCATTTTGTATATCCTACATTGCAAAAATGGTGGATTAGAACATTTTAGTTCAAAAAATTTTGGGTAGAAATGGAAAAATTTGCATTTTTAAAACCCATTTCGCGGGGTCTACACCCTCCAATTAGGAATAGTGCGTAGGTCCACACTCTTCCCAAGCAACAGGTGTGGGCCCCTGGCTCTTTCCTTTGTCAAAAAAAGTCGGGGTTCGTAGGTTTCGCATGTTGCACCTGTGGACCCCCACGAGCGGTTTTTTTTTAAACTAATTTTTCCTTAAAAAATCAAAATGGAAGCCTAAAACAAATTTCAAATGGTTGAAATGCAAGATTAAAGTGATGTGGATTACCTGGAGCTGACGGTTTTCGATTCCAACAGACGAATTTTCTGCAATCTTCACAGGAAGTTTCTTACCCAAAAGATCTCTTTTCTCACTCTGAAGTCAAACGGTAAAAATTAATTTACAAAAGCCCTTTTTATAAGTTTTTTTGAATAAATGAATTTTTAATTTGTTTATTTTTCACTTTAAAAAGGTAAATTTTTTATGCATTTTTATTTATTTTAAACAGGTATGAGTAATGTTTGAGTTTTTTTGTAGAATATTGGATTTTTCAGGAGAAATTGATCATTTTCAACAAAAACATTGGAGTCCTCTTTAAGATCTTTTCTAACTCGTAAAATATGAAAAGATTGCCGAGTTTTTCTTTTTAAGCTCATTAAAATGGAATTAAAAGGACGATCCACTTACAGCTCTTTTTTGACCGTATAAACATGAAAAGATTGCTGGACTTTTCTCGTTTCAAGTTCGATACTGGTAATATTACAACGTGTCATTGATCGTTTTTTTACTTTTTCGGATCAGACACACTAATTATGAAAAGTACTCCTTGATCGTATTGGTCAAGTGGTTCTCTCAAGTATTATTTTATACTTTTTCGGGCTTGAGAGACACAAATTTACGAAAAAGGACAACTATGGAGTTTTCTTAAGTTTTTCTTCTGACTCCCTAAAATTGAAAAACGCCGAGTTTCTCCTATACTGGACTCGTTAAAATTTAACAGTAAAGGACCTATTCAATTTTAAACAGGAACAAACCACTCCTTCTTAGAGTTCGAATTTTAAACTACGTTGGACTCATCCGAAGGGTGAGCTTATAACCAAGCAAATGTTATCCTCCTCAAGCTTATAAAAAATAAAGAGGTACTTGCCAAAAATGGTGGGGGAAAAGAGAGAAAAATGAACCTGTTTGTTATACTTTGTGTCTTAGAAAAGCATTCAACCACTCTTGAACACGACACTTTTTGTTCACCTGGGTTGGGAAATCCTTTGCCTAACAGTTAATCAAACCATATTGAAAGTCTTCAGCCGGTTTCTGGGTATTAGCTTTGGGTCAATTGTCACCAAACCATCTGCAGTGTCGTTATGTGTTCAAGAGGTCAGTTCAAATAAACCATTCATCTGCAAAATATCTGTCATCCATCTTGACCATCCCTGAGTTAGTCCTTGCAAACATATTTCTTCAAACTTGATCTATGATTTCGTGTTGTGGGCTTGCCTACGACGGATCGCTTTCTATCGACTTCAGCTCATTATCTAGAAAGCTGATCTAGAAATCATCAGTAGCTTGGAATCTGCATGCCTTAATGGCAGGTTTCTCGCCTTCGACGACAAGTTGCATCATTGACCTTCGATCAAAGGATTCTATGACATGTTCGACATCAACTCATCTATTCACATTTCATGGATTGTACTGATTACTTTGAGAGCCATTGATATTACTGGTGGTTTCTCTCATGCTTGTTAATAGTTTACATCATTGACTGGTAATCAAGTGGTTTCTACCATGTTCGACTTCGACACATTCATTCACATGGATAGAATCGTATTAGTTTGAGAAGCAGAAATCAATACCCTGGATCTAGTTTCTACCATCCAGGTTGCGAGGAATTGTATTATTCATTATACAATTGACTATTTATAAACAGATGGTTGCGCCCATACTGTGTCTACATATGTGCAAAATCATTCGTATACCAGAGCAGTTTAGTTAGTTTTCTAGTCAGTTTTTTATTTGAGTATGGGAATGCCTACCTTAGCAATGATATGTTTGCATATATATATTTTTTATTGAATGTTTTTACAAGTTCCAACCAGGGCGTCCACAGGATGATCTTTGAAATGATAAAGTACTTCACTCTTCTTAGATGACAAATGAAATCCTCATCTATTACAGACTTCGCGCTTTAGCGGGCAATCTGTTGCACAAAATATTGTCACCATGACATTTTTCAATCAGTGTGAGTCTATCACCACTCATACTTTCCTCCTTTACAAGTCTTAAACCTCAGTTCTTCATGTCAATCCTTGAAAAATAAGAGAAAGCCCTTTAAAATCTCTAAAACTCTGGTTCTGCACTTTCTCTTAGCATTACCTACGGTCCCGCACCTACTGGTCATGTCCCTTGTGTACCTGACCGCTCTGTCTCTATGTAATGGGTGCGTACCCCTGTAAAATTCAAAAAGGCACAAGTATATTCTTAAAAACTCACTTTGGGTTATTTATAGAAGCTTCTAGAGGGAATCTTGAGGTGGCAAGTTCGCTCCTTTAAGGTTCATGCATCCCATACCTTAAGGAGCTAACCCCTTGATGTGAGGAGCTTATCCCTTTGAAAGAGGACTCTATCCCTTCATAGGTGGACCTGTAACCTCCTTCCTTTGAACTATAAAATGAGGCATTGGGCTGGTTATTGAGGAGGTTGAAAGCTGAATATTTTTTAGGGTAAATGTTGTTGGAATTTAGTCTTCCTAATTGAGCTTTAGAGGAGAGATTACATACCTTTTGATCTCATTGGGAAGAGTGTGAGGCTTTTCAAAGTAAAGGATATTCTTGCTTGGACCTTGGGAGGAGCTTGTACAACATCAAGGCACCAAAGGTTGTAAAGTTCTTCTTATTTTCAAAGTTAATACAATCAAGTTTGTTTTTCTCAATAAGCTATGTTTTATGGTTTATTTCATGGATTCCTTGATCACCATGATGAATATGATTTATTATATTAGCTATGTAGGTGTTATTTGATGTGTGCTTGTTTGTGATTACAGTATCTCAAAAGGAAACTCATTCGGACGATCAAAGTATGGCTACCACAAACTAGCGTTGGACTTAAGGTAGGGTCTAAAACACCTCTTGGTTTTTATTTATAAATCGCAATATATTTAGAGAAAGGTAGATTTGCTTGTTCTGCTTGTCGCTAGATATCTGTTGATACTAGGGAGATCGGTCTTGTCCACAAGAACGATTTATCCGGCCGACAGGACTAGATGGCATAATGTGTTTATCATGCATGCATGTTTTCAATATGTTTGATATGCATGCATTTTATCTAGTTGGAGTTATAGTTTGGACATCATGCATGGTAATTGGGATAATGATTGGGATGATTTCAATATATTGGTATAATTATGTATATACATGTATTGTGCTAACCTGGATTGATTTTGTAGACAAGATAACCTCCCCTAAACTTCACTGAAGTATGTTAATTATGTTTGTATTTGGTTTATATGACATGGTATGTTTGCAGGAAGAAGAGGATCAAAGATGACTAGAAAAATGGTGGATTATAGTTCACAAGACTCCCCTTACAAATCAGATGAGTAGCGAAGAGATGAGTACTCTCCTGACATAACAGACACCTTGAGAATTTTAAAGGCAGAGATCAGAAGTTGCAAAGTAGATAATGACAGAATCATTCAGTCATAGGAAAGACTTGCTAGGGCATAGGAGAAACGAGTAGAGGTCAATGCGGTTATCCTTCAAAGTTTTTTAGACTTGCAGAGACAAGGACAGCCACGAATCAGTTATGGATAGGAGGACATGACTAATGGGGCATATGGTAGCAGGTCTCATGGTTGTCACAGGTCAGGCAGAGATGACACGATCAGAGATGGGAGGTTCTTGGATACACTTGATAGGAGAGGAAATGCACATGGGTTCTATTATAGTTTTGGTTTAGACATGTATCATGGTCATCATCGCTATCATCCTTGTAGGATATGTAGTGACAAGGGATATTTGTAGGATGAGTTCAAGAAAGCCAAGCCACCTACATTTGATGGAGATTTGAAACCTAAAGATGCATAAGCATGGTTGGTTGGGATGAATAAATTCTTTGAGTTGCATGACTATACACAGATCATGAAGGCCACAATATTTATTTTCAGTCTCAAAGGGAAAGCATACATTTGGTGGGAAGATGTGAAGCACGTTAGAGACATCAAGACATAGGAGATGAGTTGGCATGAGTTCAAGACACTCTTTAGGAAGAAGTACTTATTAGAGAGGTAGTATGATGAAAAATCCAAGGAGTTCTATGATATAAATATGGATCAATGACAAATGAGGAGTACATGACTAATTTCCTAGATTTGTTGAGGTATGTGCCATATCTGAAGGATGAGAAGACAAAAGTTCAAAGATTTATCAATGGATCACCATTAGAATTTAAGGATCAGATTGAGTATGATGAGCCTTAATCTCTGGAAGAAGTCATTGGAAAGTTGAAACACTGTTATGAGCAATCAAAGCGTAAGACTGGGTCTAAGCAGGGTTGGAAAGGGAATGATAATACTAAATGGAAACGACAATCAAAGCGAATAAGACCTCAGGATGCAGGTAAGAAAGAGAATGTTTCTCCAGGGGACATGGGTCACAACATAATAAAGGTGATGGTACGAGACATTTACAGTGTTGGATATGTGGAAAGAAGCATCTCAAGAAGGATTATCCATCGTATCAAGGTGGTAGGCCTCAGATATACAATGCTAAGGAGGTGAAAAAAGTTGAGGATGTTGGACAAAGCATTCCACGGATCTATGCAGCATTTGATAATAATCAGGTGGATCACCAGGCATCTATTATTGAGATGGAAGGTAAGTCATGTGATCAATTTATTTCTATTTTGATTGACCTTGGATCTAATTATAGTTATGTTAATCCCGACCTGGTGGATAAGTGTGGTTTGAGAAAAGAAGTGCATGTAGAGTCTTGGTTGGTGCAGTTGGATAAAGGTACTAAGAAAAGAGTTCATCATTGGGTAAGAGCTTGTGCATTTGAGTTGAATGGTATTCCTACATCAACAAATTTGAATGTGCTTCCATTGGGATCATACAATATTATTTTGGGTATGGATTGGTTGTACCTTCATAGGACTAAGGTGGATTGTTATGAAAATACTACTGAGCTCTTGAATGACAATGGAGAACATAGAATCATTTAGGGTAAGAAGAAGGTGACATCAGTTAGAATGGTTACAACTATGAAAGAAAAATGTAGTTGCGGGAAAGGTTGTGTATTGTTTGTAGTGCATGTTTCTAGTGATAAAGGTAAGGATGTTGAGGATGGATAAGTATTGGAGAGGTATCTAGTTTTGCAATAGTTTCAAGATGTATTCCTACAAGATATTTCAAAGTTTCCTCCTCATAGGGAAGTGGAATTTTCTATTGAGTTGATGCCAAGGAAACAACCAACATCAAAGGAACCTTACAGAATGAGCACTCCAAATTTAGTGGAACTGAAGTTGCAGTTAAAGGAAATGCTTGAAAAGGGGTACATTAGGCCAAGTGTGTCACCTTGGGTTGAACCAATAGTTTTTGTGAAGAATATGGATGATACTCTGAGGTTATCTATTGATTATAGGAAGTTGAACAAGGTGATTCTTAGCAACATGTACCCTTTGCCTCGGATTGATGACTTGTTTAACCAGTTGAAGGGAGCAACAATGTTCTCAAAGATTGATTTGAGATTAGGATATCATCAGGTATGCATCAAAGAAGAGGACATCTACAAGACTCCTTTCTAGACCAAGTATGGTAATTATAAGTTCTTTATGGTTCCTTTTAGTTTGACTAATGCTCTAGCTACTTTCATGTGTTTGATGAATATTGTGTGACGTCTTTATCATGACAAGTTTGTGATTTTATTCATTCATTATATATTGATATATTCTAAGAATGAGAAAGAGCATGTCAAACACTTAGCATAAATATTCATATTTTTAAGAGAGCATCAATTGTATGCCAAGCTTAGTAAATGTAGTTTCTTTCAGACAAAGGTACATTACTTGGGACATGTTGTTTCTAAGGAAGGAATAACAGTGGACCCGAAAAAGATCAGAGCTATCATGGAATGGGTAGCTCCTAGAAATGTGGATGAGGTCATATGATTCATGGGGTTAGCGGGTTATTATAGGAGGTTCATCAGGAACTTCTCATGGATTTCCTATACTATTACATCATTGTAGAGAAAGGGAATGAAATTTGAGTGGATAGAGGAATGTGAAACCAATTTTGAGGAGTTGAAGTAGTTGCTTACAAATAATCCAGATCTAAAGATTGTTGATCCAGATAAATATTTTGTGTTATGTATAGATGATTTCAAGAGAATACTTGGTGGAATATTGATGCAGGAGGGACAAGTAGTAGTCTATGAGTCTAGGAAACACATGATCTTGAGTTGGCAGCGATCATTCATGCATTGAAGATGTGGAGGCACTATCTTCTTGGTAGGAGGTTTGTGTTGATGAGTGATCACAGTGGGTTGGGATATTTGTTTGACCAACCTAATCTGAATTCCAAGAAAGCTAGATGGTTGGCTACACTCAGTGAGTTTGACTTTGATATCAGGTACATTAAGGGTAAAGAGAACAAGGTTACAGATGCTCCTAGGAAAATAGTGTAGATAAATCACATAGTAGCTATGAGCTCATATGAGATAGACTTATAAGATAAGATCTTACAGGCATGACAATAGGATGACATGTATAGGGAGGTTAGGCACAACTTATAGCAGTAGGGTACATGTGATCAGGATGTGGATTATCATCTAATGGAAGATGGTTTGGTGATATTTAGGGATAGGATATATATGTTGAATGATAGTGACCTCATGAAGCTTATCTAGTGGGAATTTCATGTTAAGTCATATGTAGGTCACCCGGGATATTAGAAGACATTGATAGTGATTAAGAAGTTCTACCATTGGTTGAACTTGAAGAAATAGGTGGAAGAGTTTGTTGCAAGATGTTTGTATTGTCAACAGGTAAAACCATAGTGTAAGCATCCAGGTGGTATATTACAGTTGATTATGATTCCATAGTGGAAATGGGAGGTCATTTTGATGGATTTCATTACAGGTTTACCGAGGAAATCTAGACAACATGATTCTATTGTGGTTGTGGTTGAAAGGTTGACTAAGGTAGCTCACTTCATTCCAATAAAGTCTACGAATTGAGCTATTGAGGTAGCTCAAGTCTTCATCAGTGAAATGGTGAGGTTGCATGGTATTCCTAAGAAGATTACATCTGATAGAGATGTCAATTTCACTTCCAACATTTGGAAGGAGTTATTTTCATGTTTGGGTATACAGTTGGATTTTAGTGCATCTTATCATCTGCAGACAGATGGACTGACAGAGAGAGTCAACAAGATTCTAGAGGATATGTTGAGGATGTGTGTTATGCACCAGCAGAGGATGTGGGAGGAGTATCTACCACTGGTTGAGTTTTCTTACAACAATGGGTATCATGAGTCACTAAGTATGAGTCTGTTTGAGGCACTTTATGGGTGGAGTTGTAATACTCCCATTAGCTGGAGTGTTCCAATGAACGGGGTGTTGATAGGAATGAACATGTTGGAAAAAATAGAACAAGAAATGCAGGTTATCAAGAAATCTAAAGGCAGGATAGGATAGAAAAGAGTGTTATGGACACCAATACAAGGAATTTAAGGAGTTTCAGGTTGGGGATCATGTGGGCTATGTATCTTACACTGTTTTCTATTTAAGGCAAATGATTTTTGGTATATGTACATATTTATGTATGGTTGGTATTGTAAATAGGACAATGAGTTGTGTTATAAAGCTCTAATAAATGGTATGGTTTTCATGTGTTATGTGGCCATGTTGGTTTTTCTTTTCAGCAAGTTGATCATTGTAAATACCTGAGTTATAAAGCTCTGTGGGCAGTATGTTTTGGTTTTAAATAGTCTTGCTGGTCATAGGTGTCATAAAACACCAAGGATAGTATTCCCCTAAGGGGGAGGGGTCTATAACATCCCCGAGTTAAAAATTCACGTAATAAAATTAATAAAGGAAAAGTAAGGCATAGGTCATGGTGTTAGGGTCCTATAATTTTTATAGGGTCACTTGATTATAGCTGATGATTATTATATTTGAGATGTTGTAAATAATATTTCATCCTACAAATTATTTCCAAGAAGGGGAAACGTATGAAGTTTAGGGAGATTTTTCATATAAAGTTCAGTTCAGATCATGTTACATCCAAGAAGGGAAAAAGTATGAAGTTTAGGGAGATTTTTCATATAAAGTTCAGTTCAGATCATGTTACATGTGATCCATTCAGTAAGTGCTCAAAAGAAGCTTTACAGTGATATATCTGGCCCTTCAAACTGACATCCAAATCAAAAGAAAGATCAAGTTGAAGTACAAAAAAAAAAAAAAAAGAAGAAGAAGAAAGAAAGAAAGAGAGAGAGAAAGAGAAAAAGAAAAAGAAAGAAAAAAAAAAGGAAAAAAAAAAAAAAAGAAGAAAAAAAAAAGAAGAAGAAAGACCTAAATTATAAATTATTTATTTTGAATTACTAGAATTAATATAAAAAGTAATAAAATCAAAATTCTAAAACATGAAAACCAATTTATCGTATGTGAACAAAATACAAAAATCAAAATCTATGGCCCACCCTGCATTCATACATTAATTTTCCCCAATATCAAAGGCCTTCAGATATGTACATTAATCTTTACTCTGCCCTCTCCTCCCTCCTCCCGCCCCATCCCTCCCCTTTCCCTCACACTCTCTGGAAAGCCTGCTGCCCCCGCAAATCCATTCTTTTCGGCTGGCTTCTCTTTCATAACAGAAATCTTGTCTGGGAGGTCCTTCAATCTAAAGGATGGCAGGGGCCAAGTCGTTGTTGCTTTTGCCGGATGGAGTCGGAATCGAACTTCCACATTTTCTTCCAATGCTCCATCACATGTTCTATTTGGCTTGACCTGTCTTCCTGCTATGGCTTTACTATTCCTTCCTTCTCCTCAGTCTCGGATGCCTTTCTATGGTGGTCTTCACAGAGTCCCTTTCGGCAGGCTCTCCTCCTTATCACGATTTGGCATGTATGGAAATGGCGCTGCAGTTTTGTTTTTCAGGACTCCCATCCTCACCGACAGTCCATCATCTCCATGATCGCTAGTTTTCTGCCTCCTGATTAGCCTTCATCTGCTTGATGGCTTTTTTTTGGTCCAGTATGATGCGCCTATGGCATCGATCACTTTATTGCATCTGATTTTCTGTCTCTCAGCCAAAGTTTTCGTATATATTCTGGATCTGTCAAGATCTACAACTCTCCAATGAGTTCCATTGCTTGTATATCTTCTTATCTAACTTTCTGCACAGATAATCTTCTTGTTAACAGTTAATCTCCAGACGGCATAGGCCTCTTTTTGCTCGATGGCCTTTTATGGCAAGGGCGCATACTTGTAACATCACACAGCTTATATGATCTCAATATAACAATATAGCTTTTTTTCTTCTGAAAAAAAAAAATATTTCAGCCCCGACCCATCCGAAATTAACCAAGGGGGTAAAAAAAGTGGTTTTCACTTTTAACGGATTTTACAGGTGTCATGTTTCTCTTTATTTCGAAGCACCAGATAAGAAAAATGGTTTTCAATTTTAACGGATTTTACAGATGTCATGCTTCTCTTTATTTCCAACCGGTGTCATGCTTCTCTTTATTTGGAACCACCCCTTCTAAAAACCCCTTACTACCTACCCCTCGGAAAACCATTAATTATATTTTTTAGACTTTTATAAAAGTTTCCAAAACCATTAAATGTTATGCATAGGGTCCCAAAAGTGGTTTTCACTTCTACGAAATAAAATGATTATGAAATAAATGTTATGCGAACATTTAACCACGGGCTCCGAAAAGTGATTTTCACTTTTACCAAGGAATGAAATTTCATATGATTATGAAATAAATGTTATGCGTACATTTAACAAAGGGTCGAAAAAGTAGTTTTCACTCGTACGAAATAAAATTATTATGAAATAAATGTTATGCGGACATTCAACCAACCTCTTACTCAGGGGTTAAATTTGACGGGTGACCCTACCCGTCTAAGAATTTTTTTATGACGTTTTTATTTTTAAACTGCCCATCATATGACTTTTAAAATTTATTTGTACAAGTTTCATCTATGCTCTGTAAACTAATTTGCTAAGAATAAAATCAAACATAGCATATTTTTTTAATGGATTATTTATTTATTTTTAAACTGCTTCAAAGAACCTTTCACAATTAATTTATAAATTGAACCAGGCATAAATTGAACCAGGCTAAAGTTGAGTGGGCGGACTCCCAGAACAACTACTACTAAAGATTTCGCAGAGTTTACTGATGGACAAGAAGTCTCTCCTGTGATAGAATAATTACTGCTATTGATATCAGAGATTTAAGTGAGGGACGGGCGGGTTCTCATGTGATAGAACAATTCTCAGAAGGAAAGCCTCAGAATAGAGGAAAACAAAAACAAACCTGTTACCCAGAATGGATTGGAAGTCTATGATCAGTTGCTCTTCTTGGGGTGAAATTGCGCCGCGTTTAAGGCCAGGCCGCAAGTAATTAATCCATCTGAGCCTGCAGCTCTTTCCACATCTCTGCAAACCTGCATGGGCATTTCATTGGATTCAATATTCTAATATATCGTCGTTTCCTCTTAACCCCTTCTAAACAGAAATTTATTAAACCGAAAGAAAAGAACATAAAAATTATTGTTCTTTTATTGCCATCAAAAAGCGCTCTCAAGCCATGAATGGGCAGCTGTTTGGATCTAATATTTAGGTAATGCTAATTGAGAGCCCCACCTACCCCTCACAAAAATAAAGAAAATCAGGGCCAATCTAAAATAGATCTATACTTAAATAACAACAACAAATCAACTAAATAATACAGTAATAACAACAGCAAATCAACTAAATAATCCATATTACTGGAGATCTCTACAAATTAGCTCAAAACCCAAACGCTTTTCGCAAACATATTTTGGCAACTTTCATTAAATAGTTTTGTTCCGATGGCGTTGCGATTTGATTCACGTTTACAAGAAATTCAAATGCTCGGAGATATTTCGTTAATAGATAATTGAGAACTGAAATTACTGCTAGTATAAATAATGAAGGAGAGAAGAAAACCTTGAAATTCTGTAAAAGTCTGAGTCTCGCGGAACAGTTCAATCATGTTCTCCGATTCCACGACCGAGCCCAAGAACTTCAAAAGCTTCCCTAGTCCCTTGACTCGGAGAAACGAATACTCAGCGGTGGCATCCCTTAGGGTGGTTCTAAGGGCGAGAGTGATCTCTCTGTAGAGCCTCTGCTTGTTCAGTGATTTTACCAAATCTACGACCGCATTGGGGATTCGGTGGTAAATTGATAGATTATTTCCCCGCGGCAGTCGGACAGGGACTCATTAATGGAATCTGATACGTATTAAAGTTTACAGGTGGTAGCCCAATGCGAATTGAAGGTAAAATCCGCACGACAGATCCGATCACTGTCACCAACCATCCGATCATGTAACAGGTACACCATATCAAAAATGCGATAGGTTATAAACTTATATATATATATATAATTTATAATAAAGAATTTTAAAACTTTTAATTTTTAAACATGCCCGTCAATAGGATGGTTTTGAAAATGAATGACCAGTTGCGTATGACGTGGAGGTTTTAAATTAAAACGTATTTTATGGGGAAAAATGCCAAATACGAGCATATGGGCGTCAAATTTAACCCCTGCTCTTACTACTTACCCCTGGAAAACCATTAATTATATTGTTTTGACTTTTATAAAAGTGGCGGGAATGAAATCTCATATGATTATGAAATAAAGTGCGGACATTTAATCAAGGGGTACGAAAAGTGGTTTTCACTCACGAAATAAATGGTATGTGGACATTTAACCAAGAGGTTTGAAAAGTGGTTTTCACTCCTACGAAATAAAATGATTATGAAATAAATGGTATGCGAACATTTAACCAAGGGGTCCAAAAAGTGGTTTTCACGGGGAATGAAATTTCATATGATTATGAAACAAAATGATTATGAAATAAATGCTATGCAGATATTTAACCAAGGGGTCTGAAAAGTGGTTTTATTTTAGCGGGTTTTACAGGTGTCATGTTTCTCTTTATTTTGAACTGCCCCTTCTAAAAACCTCTTACTTCTCATATGATTATGAAATAAAATGATTATGAAATAAATGTTATGCACACATTTAACCAACCAAGGGGTCTTAAAAGTGGTTTTTACTTTTATGGGGTTTTAAGGTGATGTTTCTCTTTATTGCGGAAGCTAAGTGAGGAATTCATGGATGGAAAGCAAAGGAGTAAAATAATTTTAAACTACAGGTAAAAATAAATTCATGAGAGAAAATATATTTGCGATCATATGTTTATGAAAGTAATGTACAGTTGAGAAAAAATGAGCTTCATGTAAATGAGTTTTACGGATAGGAGGATAAGCAAAACAAGACTTATAGATGTAAACAAGAGTTTAGGGAATTTGAATTTATAGTTGCAGGTGAAAATCAAAAGGAAGGCCAGTAAAAACAACACATGGTTTTGGAAATCCATCCAAAGATTTACAAGAGTGAAAGGAAATTTACAGGGAAGGTAAAAGGAGAAAGAGGACATGGTTTTTGAAAACAAGCCATGGATTTTTGAAACAGTACATGGATTTGAAAACATGAAATCATTCTAATAAATACTTTGAATTTTGAAATATGAATTTCATTAAAACATTTGGAAATATTAATTTAAATATATTATTTTAAATTAATATTTTGTGACAAAACCAAGTATTCAAAAGACGATGAACAAGGCAATGCATAATCAGTCATCAAATATCCAAAAGGACATCAACAACCTGCAACTATTTTTCAGGTTCAGTCATCAACAACCTGCTTCTTTTCTTCAGGTCCAGTCATCAACTACCATCCTTGACAATAGTTCCAACAGCTTCCCCAGTTTCAAATTTCCTAGATTTTGGTTCTATTTTTGTAATCAGTTTGACATATTTTGTAACTAATTCTATAAATTTTCCACTCAAATATTTTTGTAATAATTTTTATAAATACTTCATAATTTGAAGTAATAGAGGTTGATATTTTTTTGAAGAAAATGACTAGTATTGTAAACTTGCTCACAGAGCCACCATTGATCATATTTTCAATAATACAGTGCAATCATTACAGGATTCTTGTGTCACTTTCATTGGTGAAGTGAATTTTTCCTTGTGAATTTTTTTACTCACTGTTATCCATATTTTATTCCTAAGATCTGAATTATTCAATAGAAAGTTGAAGAAAATAATTTGTTTTGATGTACACTCTCCTGGCTTTGAATAATTTCTATTTTTTCTACTGAAAATTAAAAATATAAATCTTAATTTCTCTTCTTTTAATTGGATTGCTAAAAAAAATTCTTCTCCTCCATGCCATAAATCTTAAAGGATCCAATGAACTTGCCTACCTTGCCTTGTAATTTTAGCCTGTAAACTCTGCATTTGATCAGAGATCCCTCTCTAGAGTTGAAAGGGCTAGATTCCCAACTCCCAAAATGGTTTTATTGTTACCTCTGCAGTTATTTCCCATCGTTAATAAATTACAGAGTGATAACATTTTGGTGACCATAGTGGGGAACGAACATTTCATGTTTCTCAGAAAAGTATATCAAGTTCTAGATCTGATTTTGGACAGTGATCAGACACAAGAAGGTTGAATAATTCACCTAGCGACTCCATGTTCAAAGTATCTAGAGCTTCAAAGTTTTCAGGGTGACTCCATAGTCAAAGAATCCATATTTTAGAGCATTCATGGTGACTCCACTACACATATCCATATTTTAGAGCATTCATGGTGACTCCACTACACGTTGATGAAATTTTTTGGCTAAACGAGATGATAGTGTATGTGGCAAATCCTCTATATTGTGAAGTTTTAAAAGAATTCAAGGATACATGAGCAGATTTTCAAATTGATGAATTTTTTTCAACGGTCGTGTTTCATTCTTTGAAATCAAGCAAATTTTATCCTAAAAGTAAAATTTGTTTTCTTGAGTTAGTTGTTGAAATATTTGAGAAGGTTATTGAACTCTTGGATTTTCAGATTCAGTCCTATAGTTTGCAAGATCCTAAATAGTTCTTTGAAAATATTCTTTTGCTTCGATTTGTAGATTGATGAAAGTTTTGTTTTCAAGCACAAGACTCAAAATGTATAGTTGAAATCGAGGTTTAACCTTGAGGATACAACTGAAATAATCGTCCATCCTCAACTGATCATTGAAGGCCTAGATGGTAAACTAATAGATCATGCCTTTATTGATCCTGTAGCCAACTACATGGAGGTTCTTTTCAGCTTAAGTATTCAACCATGTTCTCACTGTAAAGACCAGATCCATCATTAGTTTCCATTACATATTATAGCTTATATTATGTGGACAAGTAGTCAAGTTGTTAACTTGATTTTTCTATCAAGTAGACAAGTTGTCCACTTGAAAATGCTACCAAACAATCAAGAAGTCCACCTATTACAAAAACTACTTGACTGGCTTCATTGGCCTTTTTGTATTATTTGATTCAGCATGACTTTCAACAGTGCAGGGTAGGTAGCTGCGTGTAAATAAGCTCAATACCCTGAGCATCATTTTCAAGGGTTCTTTTCAGTTTCAGTTTGCAGTACAACTTTCAATTCAGTGTATATTTCATATTTCAATGTGCATAATGGTTTTGATTTTAGTTTGAAGATTTTCTGTCACAGAGGGTTTTATGACATAGCAAGAAGTAGATTTGAGATCAGCCCAATGGATTAGGCTACTAGTCTACGGTGTTCTTGGCACCTCACAGGGAGGATGCCATCCCCATCGGAGCCTATGTTAGGGTCCTATAATTTTTATAGGGTCACTTTATTATAGATGATGATTATTATATTTGAGATGTTGTAAATAATATTTCATCCTGCAAATTATTTCCAAGAAGGGGCAAGGTATGAATTTTAGGGAGATTTTTGCATATAAAGTTCAATTCAGAGCATATTACATGTGATCCTATAAGTAAGTTCCCAAAAGAATATTGCTAACGATATATCTGGCACTTGAAACTAACATCCGAATCAAAATAAAGATCAAGTTGAAGTCTACACCAAAAAGAAAAGAAGAAGGCTTAAGTTAGAAATTATTTATTTTGAATTATTAGAATTAATTCAAAAAATAATAAATAAATCAAAACACTAAAACATGAAAACCAATTTATCATACATCAAAATACAAAAGTCAAAGCTTATGGCCCACCCTATGTTCATGCATTAATTTTCCCCAATGTCAAAGGCCTCCAGATATGTGCAAATGAAAATCAAGGGTTATTAAAAGATTTTGGCCCCCAGCCCATCTGATATTTAACCAAAGGGGGGTCTGAAAAGTGGTTTTTCCATCCGACATTTAACCAAAGGGGGGTCGGAAAAGTGGACCCCCCTTCTAAAAACCTCTTACTACCTATCCCCCCTCCGAAAACCATTAATTATATTTATGTGGATGGGAAGCTTAGTGAGGAATTTACATATGGAAAGCAAAGGAGTAAAATAATTTACATTGGTGAAATTCACGGTGAAAGAAAATAAATTCATGAGAGAAAATAAAAGGGAAATTTTGTGATCATATGTTTATGAACATAATGTACAGGTGAGAAAAAAAATGAGTTTCTCTAAATGAGTTTTAGAGAATAGCACGATAAGTAAAACAAGAGTTATAGATGTAAAAAGAATTTAGAGATACATGTGAATTTGAATTTGGCCTAGAAACAACACATGGTTTTGGAAATCCATCCAAAGATTTATAGGAGTAAAAGGAAATTTACAGGGGAAGGTAAAAGGAGAAACAGGGCATGGTTTTTTAAAACAGGACATGGTTTTCGAAAACAAGCCATGGATTTTTGAAACAGTACATGGATTTGAAAACATGATGGATTTATAAATCATTCTAATAAATACTTCCAATTTTCAAATATGAATTTCATTAAAATATTTGGAAATATTAATTTAATATATTATTTTAAATTAATATTTTGTGACAAAACAAAGTATTCAAAAGATGATGAACAAGGCAATGCACAATCAGTCATCAAATATCTAGAAGGACATCAACAACCTACTGCTATTTTTAAGGTCCAGTCATCAACATCCATCCTTGACAATAATGGAAACACCTTTAGTAGTTTGATTTCCTAGATTTTGGTTCATTTTTGTAATCAGTTTGAGATATTTTTGTAATTAATTCTAGATATTTTCCACTCAAAGATTTTTGTAATGATTTTTATAAATACTTCATAAGTTGAAGTAATAGAGGTTGAGATTTGTTTGAAGAAAAGGACTAGTATTGTAAAGTTGCTCACAGAGCCACCATTGATCACATTTTCAGTAATACAATGCAATCATTACAGGATTATTGTGTCATTTTCATTGGTGAAGTGCATATCTCCTTGTTAATTTGTTTTCTCTCTGTTATCCATATGTTATTCCTAAGATCTGAATTATTCAATAGAAAGTTGAAGAACATAATTTGTTTTTATGTACACTCTGATACTGGCTTTGAATAATTTCTATGTTTTCTACTAAAAATTAAAAACATAATTCTTAATTGCTCTTCTTTTAATTGGATTGATGGATCTTTTTCTTCTCCTCCATGCCATAGATCTTAAAGGATCCAATGAACTTACCTACCCTTCCCTATAAGTTTAGCTTGTAAACTCTGCATTTGATCAATCTAAACTTGTGACTCCATTGCCCAATGGCCTAATTTCCACTATCTCACCCCTACAACACAAAAACCCCTACTTGAACCTAATAGCTAGCCTAATATTATTTAGATGAACATAGCTAAATAAAATAGAGACATCCCTCTATGGAGTTGGAAGGGTTAGATTCCCAACTCCCAAAGTGGTTTTGTGGTCACCTCTGCAATTATTTCTGAGCCTTATTAAATTGCAAAGTGATAACACATGTGACACATATTCCAAGGTGGATGTTGGGAAAAACATCCTAGTAGGTGTTAATTTGGCTTATTATGGCTAACGAAATTGGCAAAGGCATTGGAAAAGGCTTTGAAAAGGAAAAGAGGCATTATTTAGCATTTTATTTACGAAAATAAAGGAAAATAAGAGGAAAGAAAGGTGAAAGGTCACATGTTGCATCTGAGGAAAAATAGAGGAAATTGAAGAAAAAATATGCCTCAATGATAAAAAGGCTTATGAGGATCAGTTCACAACCTTTTTCAGTTCATTTTTGGACCTCTCTCTCTATTCTCTCATACTATTTCACACTTAGAGCATTCTTGGAGCACTCTAGCATTGGAAAAGGAAGGACAAGGAAGAAAATGAAAGAAAGGGAAAGTTGGATCAATTAGATTCAAAAGGAATACTTGCAAGTAACAATTTGCATGAGTGAATTCCTAGTTGGTTTGTGAAGGCATGGTACATGCATGTGTGTATTTGGTTCGATTGTTGTCATTGGCATGGGCTTTTCTAGGTGTGATAGTGGTTTTAGCCTTTCCTTGCCATTTTCAGATAGTCATGGTGTGATGGGGTTCTTTCATTTGGTTGAGCTTTGGATTTTCAAATGGTTTTGGAACCGGGTGAGGTGATCTCAGGAATATTCCCAAGTGCCTAGGAGTCCCTTGACCAATTTTGGTGAGATTGAGGTAAAGCCAGAGGGTGGAGATAGGAAAATTCATCAAGGTATTGGTAAAGAAACTCTAAGGTATCCATGCTTATCTTAGGCATAGCGATCCCTTGATTGGTTTTGGTAGGATAGCAGTAAATCTTGGATGTTTATGTTTTTGTTTGGGCCTAGTGATCACGTGATCAGATTTGTTGAGATTGCAGTAAAACTTGGTTAATTATGTGCTCGTTGGGCCTAAGAATCCCTTCACTAATTTTGGCAGGATTGCAGTAAAGCGTAAGGGTGGAAGTGGTTTAATCTCTGGAAAGCCTTGGTTGTTTTTGTCTTGAGTCCCACATTCATGCTTAGAATATGGCATGGGGGTGATTAGCTAAAAAAATATTTGGTTCAGCCCAATCTATGGTCGAGTGGTACGTGGAGGTCCTTGACTTGGTTGGATTTTGCATATGTTAATAAGATATATTTTCCTCTTATATCCCATGAGTAACTGTACTTGTTATTTTGTGGCTTTGATGGTTGTTCTATCAGGGCTATTATTCTGGTTATATGTTAGTTATAAGCATGATTTCATAACAAGTTCTAATTATGGCTCTTGATATGTTTGATATGTTGATGAATGGTTAATGAATTCATTAGCTAATAAGTGTTATTGCGGATATTATGAGAGGGCATTCTTGATTATTCATGACCTAGTGACTAGAGAAATTGATTGTACTCCATATTACCTCGTCACTAGCCCCATGGTTTATATTGTACTCAGTTGATACTAATATATTGGCCACAACTCTAGTCTATGCCCTTGGTATTACATTAATTGTCTATGATATGCATGTAATTAAAGAATACATGTTCTCAATATGTTTGACAAAATCAATTTCATGGTTATGCATGGTTAGCTCAAGTCTCTATCTCAAGTTTGAGTGTTTCGATTTGTTAGTATGTCATTTATGCATTTGAGAAGTTATAGGAAGTTATGGGAAGCGGTCTGGAGGCTAACCTGGAATTTAGGCTCAGAATCCATGACCACACCCTCTGAAATGCAAAACTTGGGTTGCAACCGCATGGACACAGGATTATGCATGTGGTTGGAGGCTCCCAACCACATGGATGCCTTGTCGTGGGACCAGTTGACGGCTCAAGGCAAGGAAAAGGTGGTCCAACTCAGGATTTTGCCACCTGGGGTGGTTTCTCACTTTCTGAGTGACCTGTATCCCCTGTAGGATGTGTTGAGTTGTTAGTTTGTAATCATTTGTTGGCCCCACTTACTTAATGGGACCTAGGAGGTTGGGTCATATCATAGTAGCTCTATGTCTCATGTCTACCCCAACAGTCTGGTGAAAGTGGGTAAATGTGGAAGGGGTGGTTACACGGACACTTCGAAGGAAACCTTGGAAAGACTTGAGAAGCATGGGAAAGACAAACTGGGATAGGGAAGCCATTTGAAGCTATATGAATGAATTTTAAGTACCCAAATATCTTATAAATATTATTTTTTATATCGCCTTCCAACTTTCTGGTAATTGTGTTAGCCAATAACAAAATAATGCTCTTATGTAATGTAGGGTGATGAATTCAAAACTGAAGCAATAGAGGAATACCTCCTGATTGTTTTCAAGTTTGGATTTCAAGCCATAGTCGATCACTGAAAAAGCATGGGGAAAACCTTAGATATAGTTTGAATGACATGGTAAACAAAAATCAATCAACATTAACTTTTCATTACTTATAAAATATAATCATTGTTGATATCGTCCACAAATCTAATGTGTTAGTTTTCTTTAATTAGTAGGGAAGTAGTACAAATATAAATGATCCCATGACTACTAAGAAAGAGTCCTCTAATAGTGCACAATGGACATAAAATTTTAGTGCTCCTGATGAACCCCATGACAATGGAGTGCAACCCCAGTATGTTGCATTGACAGAGGAGGCCCATGGTAGTAATAAGGCTTATATTATTCATATACTTAATAATTTTGTACTTATAAACTATGTACTTCTAATCGCTTTTACTTAGTCATTTATGATTTTCTACTTATATGCTTTGTAGTTTCAAAGGTAGAGCATGTCGTATAGAAGGATCCTCAACTAGAAGAGGAGCACAGGGAAGTCATTGCAACGGTGTCGACTAGTGCACCAAGAATGCACCAAGTAAATAATTACATTGCAAAGGTATTTTTTTTATTAAAAAATAAATTCAATGATGTTCAATAATTGCCAATATAAATTTAATATTTTTTTGTAGGTGATTCTCCCCCATAGAAGCCTTGACTCCATGAGAACATCATGACCATGGATGCAATGTGTCAAAGGATACAATTAGAATCATCCTTTGAATGTCCTCGACAAGAAGATGAAAAAATCAGAAAGGATGAAAACTTAAGAAATTTTTAGGTCTTGTTGTAGCTGTTACAACCAACCTCCATAATTTTGCCCATGCTTAGATTTTGGAGCCTTCATTCTGTCCAGCTGAGCTTATCTTTCATTATTGTCAAGTGTTCATGCTTTGATCAAGACTTATCTTTTCATGTTGTACTTGTGATTCCCTGTTTTGATCCCGACCTAAACCCTTGCAATCACAAGTTAGCCTCCTACCTTGACCTCGCAACATTGTTGGGCTTGCCTCTAGAAACTGTGCAATGTTGGAAATAAGGTAAGACTTGGTGAGTTGAACTATGAAATCCTTCTTAGCAAGCCAACCTTAAGCTTTGAAGTTGCACATTTCTGGATGGCAGCCCAACCTTAAGCTCGAAAACTGCAGAAAGTGTCCCTTGAGCTTAGAAACTGCGCAATGCACTGAGTTAAGGAGCTACATAGTCCTTTGGAACTACGCAATCTTTCTTGGTAGTGTGCATGCCTCATTTCCTGAAGAGGAAAAAAATTGAAAAACCATCCCTAGAAAATAGGGAGTCATTAGTTAGTTTCCAGAAAGTGGCACAATTATTAGTTTTAGAACTTTTTGCCAAGTGTCATTTTTCCTTGATTTTAGGCATGCATGTCATAAAGCCAAACTAGTTGTTGATGGGAAAAAATGACCTCATCAACATGTAAAGGAGACCACCCATTCAGGACCTTAAATCAACTCCTTTTCTGTTTGGAATGTGGTTCCCACTGACTCAATTTGGTCGCGTTACCCACTTTCCCTTTCTGCTAACTTGTGATGTTTCTATTTCTTACCAACAGGAAGAGAAATATCAGATCTACCTTCTTCTAGAACTCTTGCAAAGAAGTAAATCCTTAAGCTGAATTAATGGCTTAGCTAAATGACTCCTAGGGTTAACTTATGTCAATCTAAGTGTTATTCTAGCCTAATTTTACTTATCCTAACCTATATAACACTAATTATTAATCCTATGCAAGCTTATGTTAGTATTAATTAATATATATCTAACTTATGAATTAACACTTAATTATAAAATCCTAATATAACCTATGATAAAATATAAATTAATTGTTAATTAAATGTTAAATTTAATTCTAAGTATTATAAGTTTATTATTATAATGTGAAAAGTTAGTATCCTAAAGTAATATTAGTATTATAATTAAAGTTAAATCTAGTTAAAGATTGTATTAACTACGATTCACTACCTAATTAAATCAAGCTTTACAAAAATAAAATAAACTAATTAAATATTAAAATTAATTTAAATATTACAAAGAAAATGAAACTTTACAAAGTATCTAGGTTATACAATCTAAATTAAAAATATTGGATTAATATACAAAATATACAATAAATTACATTTTATTTATATTGATCTTTAATGATGTAAATTAAAGAATAGATCAACACAAAGATTTGATCAAATTGAAAGCTGATCAAACCAGAGTTTAATGGATTTTTTCCTCTTTAAGAGAGGACTTGATGCAATGGAAAAGAAAATGCATGCTAATCTATATTAATTGGGACATAATATAGATTATATTCCTAATTAAGAGCAAAATGCAAAAAAGGGAGAAGGAACAAAATGATTTGAATTTTAGAATGAGATAAAGGCAATAGGCCAAGGAAATTATTCTAGGACATATTCCTTGTTCAAACAAATGTGTACAATTGAATATCCAATAAATAATTAGTGAACATCAAATTGTAAACATCTCTAAATTCAGACGGAACCATTTGCATTAGAACAAAAAGATATTATGTCATATCACTGAAATAGTTCAAAGAATTTGACATATATAATGCATGACACTTATTAAATTATATTGATAGATAGCTAGCCACCTAAAGCAACAAGGGTATGTTCACATGCTACGTTTTGTTTAAAATTCACCATTGACCTTTTTCTCCAAAACTGTTTTGTTTTCCATTAATTTCCAAGTCGGATCCTTCTTTGTTGCATCTGATTGGACTGTGAATGAAAATGTTTTCCTTCCAGAAAATAAAATGCGCTGGTTTTCCAAAGACGTAGTTACATAATGTGTCCTCATCGAAATCCAAAAAAGAAATGTTCTTTGGTAAAAGATTGTTCTCCTCATTTAATGTTTTGAAACATATTGTTTTCGAATATGATTGGTTTATAACACGTTTGTAATTACATTACAATATATATACATTATGATATATGTATTTTATTTCATTAAATTTGGTTTTGTTTTTACCTTTTATTCACTTTAGTATACATTATATATATGCCAATCAAATTATAATATATAATCTATATATAATATTTATATACATTAATATTTTATTTAATATATATATATATATATATATATATATATATATATATATTTTATCAGCAAAAATCTATTTACAATAGAGTTAAAAATAAATTAATAATGCACTCTTTTGTCAATGCACGTGTGACAAGTTAAGTATAATAGGTAAACCACCAATGTAACCCAATGTGAAAAGTGAGGGGATGTGGCAACCCAAGGTGTGACATTGCCTTCTTGTGACTAGCGTTATTATGAAATATGAAAGATGGGAAAGAGACTGTAACCATCCAAAGCAAAGGAAAATCAATCAAAGGATGTACATAAAGCTCAAAAGCCAAGCAATCCACAAAAAGGAATCATTAGCCACTATCATGCCAAGAAAGAAGAGAGTTTTCTAAAAGCCAAAAATGAAGGGTCCATATGACTTTTTTGGAAACATTATGGGGGGCTGTGGCCAACAATAATGACGAGTCACTGGAAGAAGCAATTATCTCTGGTTTAAAGATACAAAACTTGTAAAAATGAAGGAATTATAGCTAGATTATTCAAAATGGCAAATTCAGATATCCTTGCAGTTTCGTCCCTGTCATGAACAAAGAAAAATCATATCCATCATTATTCATGAACTTATAAAAATATACCCCATGAAACCAATATATTTAGCAAATTCATATGTACAACATTTAACTTGGTTGGCAATCAATTTTGAAGTAAACAAGGTAATAAAGTAAAACATAGTGTTAAATTAACTTCCATACCATAGGCATGGGCACTTCTATCAACGGGCATCTATAGCCTCGACAAGGATGCCTTTTAACCCTTTTAGGTGCCAATGTCCCATCTATTAGAAATAAATACATAGTTACAAAAGATCATCCTAAACTTATTTGGATGTCAACAAAATATCATTGTCATAGCTTGCTAACAAGCTAATGACAATGTCATTCACGGGATCTAACAAAATGAACAAGCTCACTCGAGATGAGACCACTTGTCAACCTTGCGGTCGAAAGCCATTACCTTGGCTTGGTGACGAATGATGGTAATGTCACAATTTTAGAACCTACGATAATGGTAGGTTGGCTCGTGATGAGACCTCTTATCCTTCAATTAACCATTTTTTGTTTTTAGGTTTAACTATGGTTATTATTAATCTCATAGAGATTACTGAATAGATGGGATGGAAAATTACTCCTTAAGAGCGAGGGATGGCATATTTTTTTTAAGGTAACTAATATTTACTTGATTATCCTTACCCATCAAGAATTGAATACCTTAAATAGCTATCGTTAAATGTATTTTTCTCTCTTTGAAAATGGGGTTAAAATATAGTTCATTAGAAAATGACGGAAAGAATTAAACAAAAAGAACCAAAACCAAGGACTTCACTAGTTAAGAAAGCTTAAAATGGGCATAATGAAATCATCTTCATTGAAGTATTCCTTAAGGATAAGGTTTCATTTAAAGATAAAAAAGAATAAAATTCATTTTTCCAATGATTATGCCATGCTGAAATCAAAAAGTATTTCCTCATTTTATTAGAGAGTGAAATGAAAACAAAGTCAAACCAATTTGAAACTAATTCTAGCAAATCAGAAGGAAAGCAATCAAGGGAATAAGCCATGAGAGAATTATTACAAGATAAAAAGGAGATCAATATAAAAAATAAATGAAATGATGATTATGATAAAACTATACATTTTATCTTGTAAAGTGATTTGTTAATAAAGATCCTTATTTTAAAGCATAGTTATTGATTTAAGGATTGTAATTGTATGCTTTAGTAGGAATTTATTGTCTTTCACAAACCTTACTTAAAAACTAATTCGAAAGTATTTAAAGATCAATTTTTAGTGATAAGACCAATAATCAGTTTCAAAAGACTAAAATGAGAAGAAAAATTTGGAATAGGGAAAGGAGAATCCCTTAATGTCGATTGTCCTCGAAAACCACTTTTGCTAGCAAAAGAAAATGTTTAATTCAAACTCATCAAAAGCTGGAAAAGAGAGAAGACAAGGATAAGAAAATATAACTAAAAAGAAAAAACAAAAGAAAGGAACTAAGAAAAAATGAATATCAACATACACACATACCTGAGAAAAATGCATACCAAATTACCTTGTGACTTTTGACATCCTCATATGAAGAGTATATAAAAATGAGGCAAGGCAAGTTACATTTATATCCAAGTTTGCATATGTTGAAAATCATCAATTATTGAAACAAAAAGCTAAGCAATGCGCTACAAAGATTCTTAACAAGACAAGGTAAAAGAGTTTGACATATGAATAAAGTGAATGAGAAGATATTATATGTCAAATTTGGAAGCTTTGTTTTGTAAGCTCTTTTTATTAATGTAAATTCTAATCGTATAGAAATTATGTGTGTAAAAGTAGGAATGAGCACTATGCTTTAGTTAACATCCTAGAATATGAGGTTTACCATTGTAAATTAATGATAATGATCGAATAAAAAGCTTCATGAATTATAACCCCATTATAAATAAGATGATAACTAAATGAGTGATAAAAAATCATTCCTATTCATTAAAATACCATAATTGCTTTATTTTAGAAAAGAAAAACAAACTAAACAAAGCAAAATTTATTTATACTCTAACTCTTTTGAAGGAAAATGACTATGTATAGTCACATTTCCAATGCAACCATGCAATCATTTTATTTCTTGCAAAAATATATACAACATACATTAGTAAACATAATAGATCAAATACTAAACTATGTAAAATAATCTTAAAATGGTTATGCATGTTAATTCCTAAAAATAAAGATAAAAGAAATCTATAATTAGAAAAAATTATACTATAAAAATCTTCAAATTCTAGATAAAATCTATCATCATATGTACAACATAAAGGGTCAAATATATCACCTTTAAGGACCCACAAAAGACTTTCCTTTGAAAACTATAAAAGATGGGAAGTATTTGTAGAAATTTCACCGTAGATCACCTAATAATGCAATGCAACTAAAGCAAAATACTTGATCTACTTCTACAAAAAAATTTGTGGAAGCTTAATTGATTTTGAGCAAAATCAAATAGAACACATATAATAGAGAATAAGAAATCAATCACACATGAAACACAAAAGAATACTCTAGGGAAAGCCTCAGCTAAAAACCCCGCTATCTGTATTATCATACAAGTGGAAATATCTCTGGATTACACAAAGCTTTAGCTCACAAGCTATAGAGCTCTTAGTACAATCCCTCATTGCTGCTCATAGATAGAATAGACAACACATATGCCTTCCTCCATCCCTCCAAGCCTCCTATTTCCTTGCGCAGTTTCTCCTGGGTCCTCAAACTGCCACCTATGTGTAATTACCCCACACATTGCTCACTAACCTCTGAAATAACTGTGCAATCCTGAAGGAGTTAATTCCTTCTGCATGGATGAGTTTCCTATATAGGAAAATTCCTCCAACTGATAGTACGTTGTCCCTTCCTTTAATCTCAACTGGGTCTTTCTCTAAACTAACATGCATGAGTTATTTATGAGAGAATATTCAGTTATCTTGGGAACACTAGTTGCATGCACACATGCATTAACTGATTGAACTCACAATTAGTTCCTCAAACTATTTGGAACTAATTTAACTGGACTTAACTTAGTTAATTGAGCTAACTAATTACAACTCAAATACAACTCATCATTATCTCCTTAATTAAGGGATAACTTCCTCAATCAAAAGGATAACTGTTGCATGTTTTCACATAGACTTCATGTTTGATTTTTTCCAACTAATTAACTCAAGATGAATTAATTGATTATTTTTCAAACAGCTAGTGAGACTAAATTCGAGTTTTAATTCTCAATTTTAATTCAGGGACTAATTAAAATTGGAATCTATCCTCAAATGCTATTTATAGCAATGCTATTTTTAGCATTTCTATTTTTTGTTATTTCTAAGAGAGTTGGAGTATATCTTGAAATGCTATTTATAGAAATGCTATTTTTAGCATTTCTTGTTGCTATTTTCAAGACTCCCTCTCAACAAGAAAGGCATTCAACTCGAACCTGATCCTGAACCTTTGGAATGTTCTGCATGCAACACTTCTCTCATGTGTTGTTGCTCCAGCAACTCTAGAAACACAAAAAATATCTAACCTGAATCATAATGATGCCTTTATCATCAAAGTCTCTGACTATTATTGCCTCTGTCGACTGAAAACTCTGCACCTCTATGCTCTTCAGTATCTAACTGCTCTAGCCTCTGGCACTTTGATCTCTGGCTACATCAATCACACTGATTCCTCCTGCTGCATCCATACTGTTGTTGGTTCTATCTCCCAACATGCATTGGCACTGCACCTCCTCTCATCATGTTGCATCGTGCTACCCAATGTTGCACTGCAACTCAGTTACTGAGAAATAAGTAACTGATCTCCCAATTGACCTCCTTGTTGGGCTAGAAACACCCTCTGATGCTGAAGCTCCCTCTGTCGCTGACAAGTGATCCCTCTCACGTTGCTTCAACAACTCCCTACATCTCACATTGTTGCACACCTCTCTGTGCCATCCTACACTGGTGCAACACTACTGTGCCTCTCGCATTGCTACAGCCTGCTAGCTCTGCGCTGTCTTGAGACTCCTGCACTATAGCTCTCTCTGCTGCTACATCCGCATCCGTCTCTACCCACTCAGCCAATCTTGCTACTACTCGTTGGGGCTCCCATAACAAGGTGTAATCTAAGAGGCTGGGTACCTCAAAGATCATGCCCCTATTTCAGCCTTCTTGGGATAATCACTTCACATCACCCCACCTCACACCTAGAGGTATGGCTGCATGTGATCCCTCTGCCCACTTGGCTTGAAATCTCCCCCTACTGGATGTCTCTACATGAGTGGATGCCTCCACTCAGTCTCCTTTCATCTTCTCTAGTTGTGGCTGCTCCACAACTTCCTGAAGTTGTTTCTCCAATTGTAGCTCCTCCACAATTGTCTGAGATTTCTTCTATGGTTGCATGTTGAGAGGTAATTTACTCTCTCTTTCAACCACCAAGTATCTAAACTTTGTCTTGCTCCTGAAGGCTTTGCATGTATCTTGTACCTCAAGTGCCTACAGGTTCTTGGCTAGCACACCAATCTGTTTCATATTCCCTGCCGTCACGAAATTTTATGGAAAAAGAGTTGATTTTAAATCAGCGATATCTTCCTCATCCTAACTCCGATTCAGCCGATTTGTTTTTTGAATTTGGATATTTTTTCGCAAGGAATCCATATCTACTATTTGCTTCTGAAAATTTTGCACAAAAATTTTCAGATCGGTTCTGCAAACTCGCAGCCCATTTTTTTTATTTTATTTTTACTTTGAATTCTCTTCTTCGTATACTATTCTCTACTTTGATCACCTTTGCTCTGATACCATGTAGACATTTCACCATAGATCACCTGATAATGCAATGTAACTAAAGAAAAATACTTGATCTACTTCAACAAACAAACTTGCAGAATCTTAATCGATTTTGTGCAAAATCAAATAGAACACATATAACAGAGAATAAGAAATCAATCACACATGAAACACAAAATAATACTCTGGGGAAAGCCTCAGCTAAAAACCCCACTATCTGTATTATCATACAAGTGGAAATATCTCCGGATTACACAAAGCTTTAGCTCACAAGCTATCAAGCTCTCATTACAATCCCTCACTGCTGCTCATAGATAGAATATACAACACATATGCCTTACTCCAGCCCTCTAAGCCTCCTATTTCCTTGCGCAGTTTTTCCTAGGTCCTCACACTGCCACCTATGTGTAATTACCTCACACACTACTCACTAACCTCTGAAATAACTGCGCAATCCTGAAGGAGTTAATTCCTTCTGCATGGATGAGTTTCCTATATAGGAAAATTCCTCCAACTGATAGTACATTGTCCCTTCCTTTAATCTCAACTAGGTCTTTCTCTGAATTTACATGCATGAGTTATTTATGAGAGAATATTCAGTTATCTAGAGAACACTAGTTGCATGCATGCATGCATTAACTAACTAAACTCACAATTAGTTCCTCAAACTATTTGGAACTAATTTAATTGGACTTAACTCAATTAAATAAGCTAACTAATTACAACTCAAATACAACTCATCCTTTTCTCCTTAATTAAGGGATAACTTCCTCAATCAAAGGGATAACTGTTGCATGTCTTCACATAGACTTATTTCATATTTGATTTTCTCCAACTAATTAACTCAAGATGAATTAATTAATTATTTTTCAAACATTGAGTGAAACTCAATTCGAATTTTAATTCTCAATTTTAATTCAGGGACTAATTAAAATTGGAATCTATCCCGAAATGCTATTTATAGCAATGTTATTTTTAGCATTTCTATTTTTTGTTATTTCCAACAGAGTTGGAGTATATCCTGAAATGCTATTTATAGCAATGCTATTTTTAGCATTTCTATTTTTTGTTATTTCCAACAGAGTTGGAGTATATCCTGAAATGCTATTTATAGCAATGCTAT